>NW_019775724.1:285756-320492 GCF_001039355.2 Lingula anatina | reverse complement strand
ACCTACTTTTCACCATGAACTGAACTTTGCATATTTTGCTTCCCCTTTATCTCCAAAACTGGCAGAGATAGGTCCATAGTTACTATTGAACGTGAATAGGAAGTCATATACTGGCAATCTAAGTGTGACCTTGAAATTGACCTTTGACCTACTTATTATCATGAACTGAACTCTGCTAATTTCTTTCTCTTTTAACTCCAAACCTGGCAGAGATAGGCCCATAGTTACTATTGAACTTGAATAGGAAGTCATATACTGGCAATTAACTGTGACCTTGGAATTGACCTTTGACCTACCTTACAATGAACTTAACTTTGATTGTACCATTTTTAGTTATATATATATTTTTTGCATATTTTGAAAATTCTTGTTGATTGCATTTTTACAGCTTGTCAAGCACAAGACTGGTGGCTGTGTTCCTTATTTTGTATATGTGGGGGGTCTATACGAATGCGCTTGCTCCAGCTGGTGGTACAATATTCGGAGGCGGTATCGCCTCTCTGATCCTCTAGTTTTTTCCAGGAATGTGGTCCACTTGAGGAACAAGGGATGGTGATGGGGGTCCTGGACAAGGGTTTTGACGTTTTGGTGCTAAAGCTGGGAGTGGTGAAGAGAGTGTACTGTGATGTAAGTACCAAAGTGTACACTTTATCTATGCTTGTCTGTAGGGGAAGATGGAAGGTGTATTCTGGTAGATAGTCATAATTTTTCAAGTTAACATTGATGGTGATCTAATTTTTTCTTTCAGAAGATGATCAAAAATGGAGGATGGATCAAAGATAATTTGGAAGACTCAGAAATTGTCTCTCGATCTGCCCTTGGTCAATGTGCTTTCCTTCACTTACTTTTTCAGTCACTTTAAATTATATATATATAATTGTAATGTAATTCTTCTTTTGAACAGTTTCATTGCTGTTTTTCAATAGTGTACATCTTTTTATATGATAAAGACCATTGCTTCGTGTTTCCAGAAACTTCCCCTGAGCAGTTTCTCCTACCAGAAGGTCCGTAAATGTCCTGAGCTGACCCTGGTGTGGGCACCAGATAATGACCACCACAGGGAGGTCACCCAGAAAGTGACCATCTTCACTCATGTCCAGTGTATTCTTAAAGCTGATGACCAGCCTCTGAAGTGGAGTGTAAGTAATTGTTAACTAGTCCATGGGAAAGGGGGGGGGGGTCATCTGGAATGATGATTATAAGTATAATATAGTTTCTTAACCTAAAAGGGGGGTAGATGTCAATCAAAAAGTGTGTTGGAAGTATCAATTATTATCTGAAACCTTTGATTTTTGCCTTCATTTATTGTTTCAGTAATATTTTTGTGTAAAGATGCATTTTATGCACAGACATAAGGCCCACTGGGTTAACCATTTGAACATTTTTTAAGATTCAGTGAAAACAGTTGAAGTAGGTGAGGGGTGGGGGGCTCATCCGAAATCTAAAGGGGGGTAGATGTCAATCAGAAAGTATGTTATTATCTTAAACCATGGATGGGTGCATGGCCCTTTGAAATGGGAGAGGGGGGGAGGGGGGCTCATCAAGAAAGGGTGAGAGTTTATCATAACTCCTAACTCTTGAGGAGGGGGATGGGGGACTTCATTCAGAAAGCTGGTTGGAAGAATCAGTTATAATTATAATATATATTTTACTCTGTGTGGTGGGTGTAGGAAGAATCAGTTATAATTATAATATATATTTAACTCTGTGTGGTGGGTGTATGGCCACTCAGATTTTAGACTTAAGATACTATGTAATTCTAAATCCTTTGGGAGGGAGTAATGTACAGGAATTTTGGTTAGAAATTCCTGAAGTATAGTACAACTTGCACTGCACTGTTTGAGATACTTGTCACATTGGTAAAATAGGTCTCTTCTTGTACACCCAATGCAAATGAAAGTATAATTACGGCAACCATGATTATGTTTAAAGTTTGCAATTAATGTTACTGTTCTTAAGATAAAGTAGATTCAATGTTACCAGTACAAGCCAATTGAGTGGCCGAGCATTCTGTGACTATATTGTGGTATTCTTTTCACAGGCCACAGTACAGCGACCAGTGGAGACCATTTAGAAGATCCACAGCTTCCAATGAGATGACATGTTCTTTTATTTCACTGAACAAGAGAGATATGGAAATAGCAATTCCCTTAACAGTTGAAAGATAATTTGGGAAAGTATACCAAATCTCAGAATGTTTTAGTCAAGTTTTTGTTTCTGCAGGACTGAGGCAGTACATACATACTTTCCAGCCTAGGCAACCGTTCTGATTGTTTAGAAGACATGTCCAGTGTATTGTTATGAGAGTTGATGTATCTTGTTGACTGTGGAGAGAAGTTGGTATCTTCTAGTTCATCAGTATTTTCATCCTCAGTTTTTTTATTTTATCAGTGAATTTTTCTGACACCTGAAGAGGTATCAATTTTAATTGTAATTTTTTTTAAATGCACGTTTGAATTATTTAAAAGAATTTTACATTTTAGTGCTTTACCTGTGGAAATATTTCTGTAAAATTTTGATGAAGAGTCTAATGCCTCTCATTGGAATTTTGTTGCTTTACAGATTATATTGTCATGCTTCTTTATGTAAATTTATTTTATCAGCTGAATGGAAAAATTGAACAACTGGTTATTGAAAAGTGGAGTTACTGTCACAGTGTCAAATGCTTGCACCCATGAATGCAGAACAGTGGAATGGTAGATTTGATAAAGGAGCCATTTTTATCCAGATGAATGTATATTCATAATTTATAACCAGTTTTGCAAAATAAAGCTTGTTGTTTAAGTGCAAAAAGTATAAAATGAAAAAGTAGAATGTTTTCTGCAATTTTGAAGAAACTGTACTTGATAACCAGCATTTTGTAACATTTCTATGTGGAGATGTATTTAATCTACAATTATAAGCCCTACTCCTTTGTGTACTTTATCTTATATTCATTGAATACTATTGGAACATTGTGATGGCTTATAAGCATGCTGTTGTAGTATTTATTCCATGGCCCTCTGTGTTCATGCCCTAGGAAGAGGTTGGTCATAGACAGCATGGAAAAAAGTTGTCAACTTTCCTAGATTTATTACAGTGAAATTATTGATAATATATTAATGCAAGTTATTACATTCATATGGCTGACTTTGAAACTGTCTTTCATTGGTAATATGTCCATGTTAAATATTCAGTTGATACAATATGAAGTAAAAGAAACTTGAATAAAACTTTTCTTTTCATTCTTAAATTTCCCAACAGTGTGCAACTTTTACAAACATGAGGTGACAAACTGTTTGGTATAGAGTCCCATTCACTGAATGTACTGTAATTTGTAGATAAAAAATACAGAAATCACTGTTACACGTTGTAAGTAATAATATTTTTTACACAATCACTGTAGCACACGGTTGGTTCCCAAACGATTCAGTCAATATGTGCAACAACAAAAACAACACAATGCTCCATCAAAATGGCTACCTTCTATGATTATTGTAGCTTAAAAGCTAATTTTTGAGTTAAATATTGCTCGACCCACATTTGGCAGGCACCCTCATAAAACTTCAAAAGTTACATGAAAATTGCAATATTTACTTAAATTTGTAAGCTTTCCAAACCAGTTTGTGGATATATATAATGAGTAATCAATATGTTGTAAATTAAGTACTACTATAATAGTTGAAGGGTGGACGATTATATTAAAATGCTATATTGACATAACCTCCACTTTTTTGCACACAAGTTTTGCACTTCAAAACTTTTTAACAGACATGATAAAAATCTAGAATGAAATCTTAGACTTGAAGTTTTTAAGATTATCATTATTATGTGTAATCTGGTAAATATTTTGAAAAATCTTACCTAATATCCAGTCATTTTACTGTAACTTCTATTCCAACATTTCAATTAAAAACTAGACAAAGCTTGCAAATATACAGACACCAAGAAACAAGGCAGCAAAGCTGTGAAATATCCAGACATTCTGCAGAAAAAAGTGCACAAAATAATGTTTTGGCCAATATTGATGCACTGTTACATAATAGCGTAATCACTTATCCTCTTACAAAATGCACTACAGGATTTCAAAAAAAAAAAAAAAAGAATTATCACCGTAAATGTAAACCTATCATGCTGATTTTCAAAAGCAACCGGCCTCTTTACCAAACTAAGCAACTGAGTAGATTTTAAAGTAAAACAAAACTATGGTTTGGCAGTTTTGGGGCGAATTTCATGTGTTGGACAGCGACAGTCACGGCAGACAGAGCGCTCAGAATATATATTACTATTAGTGTCTGCATATAATTATAATAGTAATAGAACTTTTTTTCTAAATTTCCTTTCATCTAAAGCCTCGGTCACAACCGGACGCACGAATTTTAGGATCGTACATCCCCTACGAATTTTGGGTGCAGCGTAGGCCGTGGAGTTCGTAGAGGTAGAGGAAAGTTTGCCTTGAGTTGTCCTTTCATGAGTTGTCCTTTCAAGCAGTGACGCTAATTGCAAGGAGCGATGACCGTGAAAAATTGCTCTCATTCCTTGAGTTTGTGTTGCTTCCTGCGTACGTGGCACACACTCACCACACGAAGGGAATGCAACGCAAAGCAAAAGTAGTGGCCTTTTAAGTCAGTTTTGCTTCTATTCACACTTGCCTCACAAGTTTATGATGACGTATTGATGGCGTGCGTCAGTTTTGCTTCCTGTTTTCCCCTTCTTTCGTCTTCCCTCTCCCTTTTTTCTACTATTTAAGCTTCTTTCTCTTGCTTTTTGGAGGCATATTAGAAACTAAATTGAGCAAAAGTTTGAAAATTTTGAAAATTGTTGTGCACGTTACACAGTCGACGTTCATTGTTAAGACACGAGCTTGCGTAGTGAGCACGCCTTTTATACACCAGGCGTGGGGGTGATGCTCTCAGGTTTGCTCTCGACTCTGTTCGTTAGTTGTGAGGACGTGCGCCTTACTCAACACGCAAAGGGCAATTGCTTCTTCATTGCTTGCGACGTGCGTTTTGCACAACGCACGTCTCACTTGCTAAGTCCGTGCGAGGGGAGCGAGTTAGGTTGCGGCCTTGCTGTTCGCAGGCTATTCGTAGAATCTTTTGTACATGTCCAACATCCTCCATGCTTGCCTACGGGCTGTCTGCGAACTCGAATTTTTGTAAGAAGGACCTGCATGGGACATGAGATTCTGCGTAAAATTTGGACGCAAACAGGCCCTGAGAGCCCGTGCTACGGTTCTGACCGAGGCTTAAGTGATCTGCCATTAGTATCAAGAGATGCATTCCATAGTACTGGAAAAGACTTAACATAATATATCCTCAAAACTGTTAGTTTGAATGACTATGATTAAATAAATTTAGCTATAAAATGGACGTATCAATTTTTATACTCACATCTTGCTACTTACATGGTTTTTCTTTTCACAATTCCACTTAATACCATGATTTTTTAAACCATTTTAAGCATATATTACATTTGAAATGCGATGTCCGTGCGGTGCACGTATACTGCCCGAAATACACTTTTCGTACGGCGTCTGAGCGGAGGTAGACGATGACCGTGCAAACTCGTACTAATTTTAGGCCATTTAATTGTAGACGTAATCGGCGTAGCCCTAGCTCCTCATGACATAAAAAAATCGTGCACACAATTTCATCGCACGGCGCCCGTGTAAATGTAATCTAGGCTTGAATTGTGTTAAATATTACTGGGTGAAAATTCGAAGGTTCAATCTGACGTTGGACCATCCACATATGCCACGTACAACTAAAGAAGGACCTCAACTCACCCTGTCACTCACGGTAATTCAGAAGCGGATACAGGGTTATTTGAAGGGGAAGGGGCGCATATGCCAAGCCACCCCACCCTGGCATGGGATTCGAAGGCCCGCTTAAGGCCCCAAAAATCTTTGATACTTTAATTAGAACTATAATTCAGCTAGTCAAAATTCTAATTTCAAGTGGGGAATACTAGTGTGATTTTTTTCAGAAATCAGGATCCCTCTGCCCCCCCCCCCCCCCCACCCCCACCTAAATCCACCACTGGTAATTTATGGCAAAAGCACTGAGGACGGCACAGAGAACGGCACATATGAAAAATATTAGTGATTCAAGTCTGTCAAATCTGCTGTCGAAATGCCGTTTGTTATCTTCGGCCGAGTTGCGTATTTCACACACTATTGTATCTATCTCCTGTATGCTAAAGATGGATTTCTGTACCTTTTCCACTTCATTTGGATCTGCACCAAGTGCTAGAACAGAAGCACAGGCGATTTCCCAATTTGTGCGGAATTTCTCCATGTCTTGGATCCCATACTTGGCGGAATGCTGTACATAATTCCTGACATTCTTAAGTCGCTGGATGTGGTCGATGAAACCTTGTGTTGTTTGTGGAGGGGAAGGTAACTTGACGTTTTTTGGGTACGCTGGCCATTTCAGGTTGTCTTTGTCTGGGTGAAGACTTCTTATCAATAACACCAGCAATGTAATGTCAAACGTTTCCACATCTGTATGACCAGAGGCAGGGTACAACAGATTCCACTGAGAAGCATATATGACCTTTGTTTTCTTGAGTTCCTTTTTCACGTCATGCTTACCAAAAAACTGAAGCACTGCATCTTTATCACTGATGTGCTCACCATTAGTGATGCTAGGCCTAACAACATCCTTGAGGAAGAAAGTTCTAATGACTTTCGTTCCAAGTTCAATAACGAGATAACACAGCCTTGCAAACTTCTGTGCATCAATAAATGACGCATCTGGGGCATTCGCACCTACTAATAGAAACATATGATAATGATCAATGCTCTTTGTACAAAAAATTTTTAGGTAAAGAGAGAGAGAGTAGTATACTAATGCGTGCGTGTGTGTGTGTGTGTGCGTGTGTGTGTGTGTGTGTAAAATATACGGCAACCACCACTGCATTATGGGAGAAATATGTAGTCAGTGAAATGTGCTGTCATATGAACAGGGGTGCATGCTAGTAACAATATGTTATTTCTTTATATTGAAGATTTGTAAGCTAAAAGAAAAAAATAGAAGTAAAAATAAGAATAATGCGCGTACTTCTTAGCCTAAGCTAAGCACTACCAAATACAAAATTACCTGGTTCACTTGTTTGTACTGCCTGTGCACTATCTGTAAGAATAAGACGGATTACAAGAATATGCGCATGATGAACCATAATTAGCAATTAATAATATACATGAAATTTAAGTATGAAGAAAATTATCAATGGGTATGTGTTGTGAGCAAAAGGTAACCCGCTGTACATATACCTGCCGCGCCGCAGGTAAATTGTCAAAATATGACCAGGGCATGATATTTATTTTTAACATAGCATGTAAATGCTTTCCAAATATTTTTGGGCAGTTGTTTTTAAATTAAAAGTTAATAAATTATAGCGCTGTGCACGGCTGGGTAATAAATCTAATATGCGACAGTTATATGAAAAATTTCCGGCACACAGAACGGTAATAGTCTTACCTTCACCCAGACTATGATGCCCATGTAAAACTCGTATTGTTGGAATGATTAAAATATAAATTGCATGTTTTGTTGGCGATATTTATATTGTTCTAACGAAGTCGATAGGGGAAATTTATCAATGGTTATAAAGTACAGAAAAATACTGATGAGATGTGTAAAATATCATTTTTCAGGGATTATATTAGTTATATTATTTCAGTATATATGTGGTGGCATTTAGATTGGTTTCTTGGCAAAATTTTGAATTATAAATTCCCTTCCCCTACATCTGAGTACATATTCCAAGATTATTAGTTGCATTTACATCAGTTTAAGTATCGCCGATATCAATGATTATATCACCCCTAATTATATAGCGACTATGTCTGTTCACAGCAAAACTACGTAAAATTTTAATGCTTACCTGAAAACCAAATGCGATACGGTGTCATATCAATTGCTATTTCAGAGCCCTCTACAAAACAACAGATCTGATCGTTTTCCTGGACGTCCTCTGCTTTTATTGCAATATCTTTTCCATTGTTATTTACCCTAATGCGGAATTCAAACTGCGTCCTGGGACAGTACGTCTTCCTAAGAGTTGACAGCTCTTCGTCGACGGTTTTCCGTGCGTTCAAGTATATGTGAGGTTTTGTTTTGTTTCCAGTAGCGTTTGTTATCATCATTCTCATGGCCTTTTCTTCAATGGCAAGATGGAGCACCGACTGTTTGTCAACCATACGGAAGGAGGCGTGGTCAAACCCAACAACTGGAATGTTATGTTCATAGTCCTGAGCTCTATACTTCCTAAGAAGACGGACGATCAGACGATGAAACAACCCGGTTGGAAACAGAATGTGAGGGAATGCGATAAGCAAATATTTCTGTGGATCCGTCTCAGACAAGGCGTTATTTGCACTGTTATTGGATACCAGCATACTGGGCACAACGAATCTTCTCTTTCCAGACCAGGGCAGAGGGTTTTCAACTGATTGGGATATTTCTAACATCAAGTCGAAATGCAGCATAAGTCGAATGATTTCAGTCTTTTTTTCGGCCGTCTTGAATTCTTTTAGATACTCATCAAATACCTCCTCCTTTAGGACTCCTCTTTTAAGCTCATCTTTCAGGAAATGGCCGCGACTGTGTGAATGCACAGAGTGAATGCTGGCCGGGGTCATGATGGCAGAAAACACATCTGCTAACCAAAGTGGATCTATTATGACGACATTTTCCAGTCCATCAACTTTGAAGTGTAGGATGTCTCCTTGACGGTGATGGTAAGGAATGAATTTTTCTTGTAATTCTCCATCAGGGAGTCCTACCCTTTGCGCCATTTCCCTCAGTTTTTCAATAGTTATGATGGGGGTTTCTTCACTCTTCTCTGCCAAATTCATTTCCAATTTAATCCAACTCACTGGAAGATGTTGAACGGTAGCCTCACTTTCGCTGCTGTAACCGCACAAATCTTCGATCGCTCTTTTTATTTCAGCAAACTCCTCATCATCTTCGGCCAAGTTGCTTATGGCAAAACATCGGTAGACGTGGTCCTTGAGTACCTGCTTGTCGTCGAGACACTTCTTGAGTTTATCAAAAATCTTTTCAACGTCGCCCTATGAATAAAAACTAGTTAAGACATTTTTGTAGTTGTTGTTCACTACCATATAATAATGTTAAATTGTCAGTGCAAAAGAAAACATTTACCGGGGTGTGTGTATGTGTATGTGTGTATATGATATAGTCCACTTCGTTCAAGTTGAGAAATGGGGTATGTTGCAAGGAACCTATATAATTAGGATGGAGTACAGGGGGCAAGGAACACCCTTTTCCCCCAACATTATATCTTGCCATCCACAAATAGTCACATAGTGAAAAGTTTCTAAATAATTACGTTACTCGTCAGAAATCGTGATATGGTTGAAGGGATACAAATCATACATAGAATAAGTACGGTAGTAATTGAATAATTGTGATGAGAAAAGCGTTTTCACCTGTGGGCATAACATGTCCTTATGAGTTCCAATAATCAAGACGTATGGCATGACATTTTTGTCTTCTTCCCTCAATTTTCCAATAGTGTGCATATGGATTGAGTTTAACCAAAACATAATAAACTCTGAAAAATGTATATAAAGCCTTGAGGTAATTGCAAAGATGAATATTAATCGGTGTTTTCTCCTCAGCATTGCTAAAAAATAGCGCCCATTAATATAATAATAATAGTGTTTCTTATTGGGCGCCTTACAATGGATAATATAACTAAAATCGTTAAAATTACTACAATATTAAAATCTAAAACACTCATCGGAACCATTTAAAATTAACACTACTAAAAACTCAATGTTATTATATATATATATATATATATGCCTATAGCAATATATTAAGAGCAATATAGAGATGTAAAAATGTGGGTCTTTTAATAAAGAAATTACACACAGCTGACAGGCCATTACTAATATTTACATGAGGGCCCTGAGTAGCTTACACATGTAAAGATATAAACATAAACCTCAACAATACCTTTCAGTGTCTTCTCTCCCCTGTATACACGGATTTTATCATCGAGGTCCTGGTTAAGTCGGAACACCAACAAGTAGATGATCCGCTCTGAGAGGAACGTTTGGTGCGTGGTGTAGTAGACATCCTGACCTGCAAAATCCCAAATTGTGACCTGTTTCTCTGGCTCCACATGTTCTCCTCGGGCAATTTTCTCGATTTTGTCCAATAGCTCCTTGTCAATATCATCTAGATGGTCCCTTTCTGCCACTGCGAGGAATACAATAAGCTATGTTCGAATCAACTGATTTTAGCATAATGCATACTGTAATATATTGCAATGTGTGCATATTCATCATATTCATCATATTAACCTCGCAGTATATTTTATAAAAATTAATAGATTAGATTGAAAATGCGTCTAATAAGATCGATTGGTATCAAGCGCCCGATCGAGCTTTCAGCTTGTGTGCTTTCTTCTGGAGAGGGGGGGGGGAGAGAGGAAGACTAGATATTTTAATAGACAATCTAATCTATTTAATTTGTCAGGGATCGTTCATACATTGACATACCGTCAACATTCTTATACTACCCATTAGAATGGATGATTGGTGCTATATATTGGCCAAATTGCTCAGAATGTGGAAAAAGCGTAAAATCTGGCACAATTGTTTTTTGAACTATGCTGATCATTTTCAAGGGCAGTGCCCAAAATTTCAAAGCGTTGCTTAGCAACCGTTGCTATGGAAGTGAATTTTCTTACTAACAAGCTAATAACCTTGCGCGCGTTACACGTCACAGGTCTTGCATAACTACCCACGTGCTACGATTTTTCAATTGGGCGGGCAGCAAGCGGACATTTTGTACAGGAGCAATGCAAAGATGGGTGAAAACGATACGTTGTTTTTAACCGTAGACTATGTCCCCGGGACGAAAGTGCCAACACCAAATTAAAGGAGCATACCAACGTTGTTTTGAAACGATGTGGTTAGCCTGTCATTGGCGAGTTGGGGAGAAAAGAGCAGCACTGATAGCAAAGTACTGTGTACACGTGAACCAGCAAAGTTGATGATAATTTCATGTTGCAAAAGCATAATTAAATTAGTTAGTTATTTTTCAAACGATATTATTTGAATAGCAGATACATACGTCAAACTAACAAAAATATTGATGACACTGAAAATCAAAACCTGCGGTGCACGATAGGTTGGGGAGACACTGCCACAGCAAGTAATGCATGAATTTTGTTACATAACACCATATCCTTGTGTCGTTGTTAACTCTGTGGTATTATTACTGCTCAAATTAATACCTGATATTATTTCTCAAGCTACCAGGTACAAATCAACTTAGTTTTGTGGCAATTGACCTCCATGTTCCATCATGTTTATGTTTATTATTATTTGTTCAAGCACATTTTGATAAAGTGGCTATGCTCAAACAAGAGAAAGTCAAAATTTATGCTGAAGTTTAAAAGATTAAATCATCAGTAGTATGTACAATTAAAGCCACTTGATTATGCATATTTGATTTTCAATTATCTTGATTATGATATGAGGTTTCTGCCTTTTTCTCTTGCCCTCAAATCAATATATAACAAGTAAATTGATAGTGCTTTATTACAATTTTTGCTTTATACTGTCAGATGTAAAAACTGTGTAGCAGTTGGTAAAGCTGTAGAGATTGATGTGAGCATAGATCAGGGGAAATGGTATTAGAGAAACTAGGAGGACAGGACATAAATAATGTACTAGTAGATCCATCATCACAGCAAGGGTAGTTGGTGTGATCTTGTCCCTGAAGCTGTGCCACAAGTTTCCAACTGGTTGAGACAAGCTGCTGCGGTGTGAATTGCAATATGTACATTCAGGTTATATGGGGCAGATTTTTGACAAAATAGACCTTCACAATATACTTCAAGTGAGTTATTCTTGCATCTATGCCTCATCAAAAGTACACAGTTACAGTGACTAGAACATTGTCTGCAAATAGTGAGGCAGTGAAGGCTGCAAGGTGCCATTGTTTTCAGTATTAAGAATGACAGTATCTGTTTATTTAGTTATTTATTTATTTTTATTCATTTTTAATGGGAGGGAGACTCACTTTGTTCTTTCTATGCACATTCAGTTAAGGGTTCATGGCAATATATGGTATTTCATGTCATGCCTGTATGTAGAATTTCTCTTGCTCAAATTTCTGCAATTATTGAGTGCATTATGAAGTTTCCTGACTGATTAATGAGGTTACTTGTAGAAATATCTTGCCTACACACATTTTGTGATATTTTACTGCTTTATACATATGATTATTCACATCTCATCAGTGATTGTGAAAGGTACATGGTATTTGCATTTTAGAACTGTAGATCTGTGTACCAGCAGGGTTACATTGCAGTAATACCTGTTAATGTTTCTAAAAATAAGCTTCATGTTTGATAATTAATTGGTTTGAAATAAATAAATGAATAAATAACCCAAATAAAATCAATTCATTTTATATTTTACATAATATGTTTTTATTATTTCTTCTAACTAAGCATTTAATTATAACATTTCCCATCATTATACTGTTATTATGTAATAACATTGAAAGGTTCCGAGGTTTTTTTAACAGGTGGATGCTAACGTATTACAAATAAATATAAGCATCAAAGCATATTTTCGCACTGAAATATATCAAACGTACCACTGGCATAATACCGGTAGAGATACAGGTAAAGATGACAGCATTGATAACTGGGTTTATAGCTCTGTTAGTGCAGCATGGTTAGTGTCAGATTGCTACCTGATAAAGTTTGCCTATTATTATTAGCAGTAGTAGTATCTGGGAACAAAGGGTCTGGCACTTGATAATCAAGTTGATAAAATCACAAAACGCCTGTAGAAAATAGAGCATACCTGCCCAACATTGATTTGTTCAGATTCTTGACTAAGGGGTGCGTAACTGCATGGTGTCAAATAAGGGCCAAGACTTGAACTTAAGGGTTTACATTCCTCTCGATTTCTGTCCATATCTAATAGAGCCTCAGTTGCTTAACTTTCGCTAAATTTCCAATATCTACATGTTGTGTTGTTCTCCTCTTGGGACTCTCCTCTGGCGGCGATTAATTGGGACACCTGTGCGGCCTGTCAACGCACCAAGACCCACTTTTGCCAGTGCCACATTTTCCATTGCCGTAAATATCAAATTTACGAATAGAATGAGGAATAATGACAGTTATGAAAAAATGTTTGGAAGTACCTGTCACCTTCGCCACAGTAACCATACAGGTATGTGCTGTGCTGCCCCACCACCATAGGCGACACCTTGCAAGCGAGCGTAATTCAGGGTGCAACTGAAAATACCTTGTCGCGCGACCTCATTAGACCTATCTCGTCCAGTTTAAATGATTTGCTAATAACAATGTTTCAGGGCATCAGAATTATCACTAGACTATTTTAAGGCAATTAAAACCCAAATTAACCTTAGCCACAGTTGCTAGGCAGCATATTACCCTTGCAACAAGCATATAAAGTTGCATTAGTCTATTAAGTAAGGCAAATCTAAAATACTAGTTAGGAACTACAATTTTGAGCAAGATATTCATACTTTTAATCCAGTAAGTTGAAATAATTGTGTGAAGTTTACACACATCAGATCAAAAACATTGCCGCTGCAAATACTTAAGGCAGCGTGTTCAAAGTTAGTAACCAGTCATTTCCATGTTTTTATCACCTTACAACTCTTTATAAACTTTGCAATATTTAAGGCGTTACAATCTCCCTTGCATGTGCAATATACAGTGCATTTTGCCCTTGCACATTGTCAGCCTCTACATCTGCTCCTACGTGCACACTGCAGCAACTCTGGGCAGGACAATAGCTTCTGGCAAATGTGTCCACACAAGTCCAACCAGAGTGAGCACATGGTATCTGATGACATGACACTGTAGTGCTGATTCAGTTATGGCATCTCGCAAGACAACTCTTATACAACATTGGTCAAAAAGGTTGTCCCACTCCCAGTTTCGTGTGCTTTTATTTATAAATGATCACATCACAGGAGTCAAGTGCTATGAATGGTGATTTTCATTCCAGATACCATAACTAACATGATGAGTGGTACAGAAAATACAAACAAGCGGTTAAGATATCCATATTTAATACCATTAATTCACATTTATTACATGTACTCCCTAAAATCCAATGTTCCACTGTCATTTCCACGGAGGTAAAAAAAATGCATATCAACCCCCACCCTTCACACATCTCGAATATTGGGGTTCACTTATCTTATATACTTAGGGCACTACAACTAATTAAGAAAGACAGACAAGTAAATATAGTTATTAGCTTTGCAACCACACAAATTAAAACGTCTGCACTATGTTGTTTGGGAATTATATATGAAATTAAAGTCTTTTCAGGAGTAAAAGGTACGTAATTTGGCACTGTCACAATTATTCAATTTTAGCTTCTAAAATTACTTCATTTCATTTTAGTAGAAGGATTCACAATAAAAGCGGCTGGTATCGGCCAAATTTCGAACATCATACTTGTGTTTGTCACTTTAATGCTTTTTTTTCTGACACCGTATTGAACATTTTTCGATCAAGGAGACATAAAAATTTGTAAAGCACTGCATAACTCATTTTACACACTGCAAAACCGACCACTCGCATGCAAAATTTCAAATTTTTCCATGCAAAAGTTGCCGACATATGTATACTTTTTTAACAAAACCATGCTTTGCCAAAGCCAATCTTTGCCGAAAGGAATTAGAAGTTGCTTTTAGTATTTTTAATCCACCTTTTGTTACTACCGATTCCTGACATTTTACCGAAAAAACGCTTTCCACTTACTCTTATTTTCTTCATAAAGAAGTCTTTAAAAGCCATGTAAAATTTAGGTCCTTGGTAAAATTTTATTTGCGGTACCTTTTACCGTCCATTTAAGTGATCAGACGCCATCGTTGCTAATTTTATTTTGTATCTTTTCCCATTCCTGATAACATTAAATATAATATTTGCATATTTTTAAGTATTGAGGGAAGGGGGGTGGAAGGAGAGTTTATACAGACTTGACATTTTATATGGAATATTTCAGTTTCGATTGTATGCCAAGGTAGAAATGTGTTCTTTAAAAAAAAAAAAAAGATCTCATATGAGATATATGACTGGGGAAGTGTGTAATCAGGTGTGTCGCTTCCAATTAAGTGAATACCAGGTTTGTTACGCTGCTGCATTATGTAATATGCAGTAATTTAATTGGGTAGTGCGCCTTTGGGCAGGATTGCCCACATGTATAAAACGTTTGGACGCTAAAGTGTATCATTTGCCCCGCTATAATTTAGGTGTGGTCATTGATAGATCTTTGAAGATTTTTGTATTTGGCTTTGTGCAAGCATACAATATTTATGCACCTATCTTTATAATTAAGAAACATGTTAGTATATGTAGAATGGGAACAAAAGGACGGGAAGGAACTGGAGGATATGAAAATTACTACAGACATATCTGAGCATATATTATAAAATATATATTATTAAATATATATTATTAAATGCTTGTTGTTAGGGAAATATGCTGCCTAGCAAATGTCGCAATGGTTTACTTGGGCTTTTGGTGGCTTAAAATAGTATAGTGATAGTTCTGATGGCTTAAAGCATTATTGAAACTCTTTTAAACCATTTTAACTGAACAAGAAAGGTCCAATTAGCTTGTTACTAAAGTAAATCACTTCCTTAGCAACGGTTGCTAAGCAATGATTTGAAATTTCGGGCACTACCCTTGAAAATGATCAGCATAGTCCAAAAAACATTTGTGCCAAGTTTCATGCTTTTTTTCAAATTTTAATCAATTTTTGCACGAATCATCTAGACTACATGTTTTCTTTCCTAGATGTATGAGATCTACTTTCACCTTTGAGAGGGACTGTACAATAAACAGTGCGGTTAAAATAAAACTTTTTAGCATAAAAAGTATCGTAATTATTCACATTATTTCATTGCGTTTAGTGTCAATTAAATTTGTGAAATAGTTATCAGATATATTACAAGCTTTCGTCTTTTTCTGAAGGTTTATTGGCAATTTGAGGGAAAAACTCTTTTCTTAAAAATGTATCCTCTCTGATAAATACAAGTAGGTAAGTCCAACACACAACGGGGTATAAAAAACTGAATGTTTTAACATTCATTAAAATTAATTAAAATTGTAAGGTATCGTCAATTTTACTGTACAGACAGCTAGATGAAAATAAGAAAGTAGAAACTCACATACCTAATCAGCAAGCTAAGAAAAACTCTCGAACATTCTGAGCAATACACGAGAAACTTGTTTTACTACATGTACACTACTTACCTGCTGTTTTGTCAGGAGAGGCAGGTGATTCACTGTCATCAGGGGGAGCGGCTGTAGAATAAAGAGAAGAATAAATTCAAAATACCATTCTAGCAGAAAAAGACTCAACCTTGAAGTAAACAAAAACATGGCTAGGATAAAGGAATTTATTTACAAAATGTAAACATATAAAATAACTTTGGGATAATGTATAAATATTGTATAAAAATAAATAAATAGGATTGAAAATGCGTCTAATAAGATCAAGTATAATTGGTATCAAGCGCCCAGTCTTCAAGGCACATAAGGTATAATGGCCAACGAAAAACACATAGAAGGTGGCAAAAAAGAAAAATAACTACAAGTATCTGTTTAAATTACACCAAGATGAAATATTCGAGACAATCATGTACGATACCTCTATTTGTCAGCATGTTATTAATATTCTCTTCCGAATCTGGTAGGGATTCCTCTAGTGGCGTTTGGTCCGATACTGATAAGTCCGGCTGGCAAAATGTATCTGAATTCTGTACTCCAATTGCTATGTTTTGTGCATACTGGTCTTTTGGATCATCTGAGAATAGTTGGAAGGATCACAGACCAAGAGTTGTAACTAAATTTACTATTTTCTGAGGGTACGTATTGCACCATCGAAAAATTTGATTCAATCTTCAGAAGTTTTGTAACAGAAAATCAAATTGTCGTGTTTGTACCCAGATAAAACAAGGCAGCAAATCTGTCAAATGTACAGACAAAATAAATAAATAAATAAATAAATAAAGATGCAGAAAATTGGTTAATCTTTCATTTTGATGCAATAATTAATAATATTTGTAATAGCACGGTCAATCGACACTGAATTTAAGTCATGCACAACAGGAAGAATAAGAATAACTGCAAATATCTGTTTAAATTATACCAAGATGAACTATTCGAGACAATCATGTACAATACCTCTATTTGTCAGCATGTTATTAATATTCTCTTCCGAATCTGGTAGGGATTCCTCTTGTGGCGTTTGGCTCAATACTGTAAAGTCCGGCTGGCAAAATGTATCTGAATTCTGTACTCCAATTGCCATGTTTTGTGCAAACTGGTCTTTTGGATCATCTGAGAATAGTTGGAAGGATCATACAGGTAGATCTAGCGTTGTATCTAAATGTACCCTTTCTGACTGTACGTATCAGGCTACACAGTTGAAAAATTCAATTCAATATTTAGTAAAATAAAGCATGGTGTTTTTTACAGAGAATGAAATTATCGCGTTTGTACCCAGTTAAAAAATAATCAATGGGCTGTAGGAGTAGATTGTAAAGTGTTATGTATGTCAACTGATTGATAACAACACAAAGGCACCATTTATTTAGGTACTTTTTCACTCAGCCCCTCGTCTACCATACTACGATAGGGAAGGGCACCTTTCGACACCCACACGTACACATATGTATAATTCCTTATTGTGGGTTATGCGGTAAAATTGGAAATGTCTTATCTTCTGTTCTTTGTATTCTTTATAAACAAATTTCATATGTGTCAAACGGTTTTCCATATTCTGCTTACGTTTTCCTCTGATCCAACAGGATTGGCCAGCTTTATGGACAATACACCTATGGCGGTAAATAGTCACGCCAGCTGTATTTGCATCTTCTTTGACATATTCTTCGTGGATGAGGCGCTTCGCAAGATGAGTCTTTCCTACACCGTAAGGTCCTACAATAGCTACTCGCTGTCGGTAAACTGGAATCTTACCACTTTCACACAATCGGCGAAGCCGTTCATTGAACTCACCTGGTTAATAAGAATGATATTGCTTCAGATTGACGAAATGACTCATGGAAAATGTCCCGTGAACGATGATGTTTGCGGATGATATTTAATTGTGCAGAGAAGAAGCGAGAGAATATCTAAAGAGGTGGAGGTTTAATTCAGGGGGGCCAAATTGTATTGCAAATTAACACCAGAATTAAAAAAAAAAACTTATACGGAAACCCATCTCTGACGTATCAGGAAAATTTCAACAAAATCCACCCATACCGATTACTAACTGCCTTACGCTGGTGAAAAACAAAACGGAGGTGGATGCATTACTTGTGCACTTAATCCTTACACAACTGTGGAAGTGAAGAACAAAAGACTCAGACGGTGTAACTTGCATAACTGCACGTCTCGAATGAATGGGTTATACCCGCTCATGGACCGTGGTCTAAATAATGGCTACAGGTATATGTACAGATATATGTGACATCCACTCGAGCTACGCACTCGTGTATGTCACATAACACTCGCTGACTCGAGGTCGTTCTATTACTTACCATCAATATTATATTTTATTTAAATTCCATTTACATAATGTCTACATGCTCATAAGTAAACACTACCCAGCGGGCAAATTATGTTGTTTTAACGTTGAAACAACGTTGAACCATAACGTTGATAATACGTTGCATTAACATTGGATTTGAAAGTTGACTCAACCTCAGATAACGATGTTGTATCAACGTCAGATAAACAACCTTGTATAAACTCCAGTTGTTAGGCAACATTCTTGCATGAAAAGACATTAAAATGACCTGAAATGTTTTTATTTTTGGTACAAAACACAGGTACACAATTATAACGTACACTGTAAAAATATCCAAGTGCCTGCTTTATCTAATTTTTTCAACGCACATAGCTCCTAAGCATGTTTTGCACCTAAGCATGGTACACCCTTTTAGTCTGGATGTGTTTAGCCGTAGGGCATGCTTTATGGCTAAATGTATGTAGGGTATTTATGTATGGCCTTTAAGTTAAAATTTCCAAGGTTTATATATATATATATATATATATATATATATATATATATATATATATATATATATCACAGTCACCTCAATAAGTCACAGTCACCTCAACCTATCTATAACAGGGTACCGAGAACTGTCAACTTTATTGACTTCATTCCATCAAATTTACAGCAAAGTATTCATCCTAGTGTTATCTGACCTTGTATTGGGAAACTGTCATATCAACATTATTGGTTTTTTTCTCCATTAATATCCCTTGACCTTGTAATAAGGTCATGAACTTGTCCTCCAGTGACATGGAGACTAGTTGCAAAAGATAGGGGATCCCTCACTTAGTAGGAGTTGATACTTAAAACATGTTTCTGTGACATTGGGTTCCCAAGTTATGGATTTCAAGTCCACCCACCCCATTCAATAGCGGCCATTTTGGATTTTTGTGGAAAATGAAATTTAGCCATGGGGGGATTCATGGGGGAAACTTTTTGGGATATATTGGGCCTTCAACAGACCAGAATCAGTTGAGAAACCTTTGTCATCAATTTTCCAACTTGTTTATTGACTGGCCTATACCCTCTACCAGGGCCACAGATTGATTGATCTGACAGATATTGACAGATTTGTCTTGAGATAAATAGACGGTCATTTTACTATCTCTGGCCTTTTCTTTTCCCTATATAATCTGCCACCCTGGTACAGGTTTTAACCTAAAAAATAAACCTAGCTGATAGCTTCAGCTGGCTGTGTGTTACAGTCTGTACAAAGAAATATTGCAGGTATCTGTGAATGACTTCGGAGTTTAGTGGTTAATTTTCTAAAATATATGAATATAAAGCAAACTATGCTTTCCGAACTCTGCAAGTCCACAATACTGGGTAACACCTTTGGGACATGGGCATCACGGCGCCGATCTTGTGAGCACGCTTGTCGTTTAGATTACGCATAGAATTTTGTTATATATTCATTTATTTGGGAAAATGTAACGTTAAACACATACAAAAAATACACTTAGAGTACAGTACACTTAGTTTCACAGATTTAGAGTTTGGAAAGCATACTGCGATCCTGAATCGGCGGTTAAACAGCGACGACGTCAAATCGTCTCTCATGCGCACGCTTTCCACTTAGGGCGCATTCCCATAAATATTGAATCGATCTATCCCCGTGGGGAGTCTTACCAAATTACTGTCAGATAATCCGGCTTAAATGTCCGTCCCGCCTACTACAAGCTGTAAGGGGGTAATCAACTTTCGTACCCGCTCGGCTGACAGCTATTTAGCGTGAACCCCCAGGAAGTTAGGTCGATCGAGTTGGATCTATCTTATCTCTGGGAATGAGCCTGGGGTCTTAGAATATACAAAAACTTGTTTGTTAATTGTAATGAGACAATTAATCGAGCCTGGCCAACCTTTTTCCCCCTATTGTCAGTTCCGCATCATGGGTGAGTTTCACTATTCTGTTATTAGGTAGATTAGGTAGATTTCCAAATCTTTGGCAATTAATATCGTTGCACAAAAGATGATCATCTACTGCTTTTACCCAGTATCGTGGACGTCCACATATAAAGCAATATATATATATATATATATATATATATATATATATATATATATATATATATATATATATATATATATATATATATAATTAAAAAAAGGAAACGAGAGTAACACCCAACAAACCATTTTCTTCATGCATCTTAATTTGCGATGAAGAGCAATTTTTAAACAAATGCATTATTGTGCTTTACCAACGGTAAATCTGGACTAAGACTTTTACGAAAAATTGGTGGCAGGGTTTGGAGTAAAAAATTGGTGTCATTAAATCAGCGTGAAAACGGTGACCGTGGGTGCTCAGGTAAAAGAGAAATTTGAGAAACAGATATTTCAGTTTAACCACAAGGTCGCAAAAAAAAAACGTCACCTGTCTAACGGTTAGATGATGCACCTGTATGTGTACATGTTAATTTATTTAGTCGCTGAACATTGATGTTTTATATATTTCCCAAGAAAGTGTATGTAAGGCAGCAAATAAAGAGTTTTTGGGGAAAAGTGACAATATCCTTCATGTGTTACGCTGGTGACAAACAGAGGTGAATTAATTACTTGTGAACTTAATTTCTACTATCAATATTATGCTTTCTTTTGAATTCAACTAACAAAATGTGTACAATTTCATAAGTTAACGCTATCTTTGTATACATCCTACCTGCTGCATAAAGTGGAACAATCAGTAACTTGTCGTAGTCGTCACTGATGTATAGTGGGGACAGAGATAACAACAAAATATATATCTATACAAAAAATATCTTTATATATAAAGATATTTATTTGTGCCGATTTTCAGAAAGTAAACAGACCTTAACTTTTAATGTGTGGGATATATTCTTGGGGCCATTAGTTCCAAAACTGAAAACCTCTTCATTCAAGAACCGTAAATTAAGACTAGAAAAGACTGTTTGTTGCATTTTAGACCGTGTCAAGCATAGCAATTAATGGAGGGGGTGTCATAATTTTTTTACAGTTTAGGAGTTGTGCTTCAGGGGTATATTATGTTCATTGGTGAAAATAAAATGTGAAACATTCCTAACTAGCTGGAATCAGTACAGCACAGCACAATTTGTGTACTGGAGATTGTAACATTTTTTAATATGTTAAAATGTTAAATTAAAATGTTTCTTTTTGTTTTGTTATCTTATTATTTTTACTATTTTGCAATTATTAATGTGTCTGAACAGATACCCATCGACTGTGTTCGTCGCTATTGCCCAGCCGAGATCTGTTAATGCAACAACGCAAACAAAAATATGTTAATGCAATAAATGGATGAACATGTGACTTATCATCTTCAAACTTACGGCAGTGGCTCATAGCACCTAATCACAATACAAAAGACAAAGGGGACATTTTGTCAATATTATAATTGACATTCTCCAACCCTTCAGTCTTCTATCACATACTACAATACTACAGTTACTATTTACAACCCTCCTCTTACCTTCGCTCCCCTTCAACTCTGGAATACTGCTTTGAAGGTTACTGGAACGGAGATCACTAGGATCTCCTGAAATAAGAAATAAAAAATAGAATGTTACCTAAGTGTTGGATGTAGCCCGTGTCTGCAGCTTTATCTAGAGATTATAGCAGACACACACACATGTATTTACACATGTACGCACACATGCAAATGCATACACATGGACGTTTTTAATTGTTATTCATTATCTTATTTTCAATGAATTTTCAATCAATATTTTTCAATACTATATAAATTCATGCCATTATACATGAGAATTACCAAACACAAGCCATGATATTAACCTAGATGGGGTGGGGGGGGGGGGGGTTGGGGGTGATCTACCTGATATTTATAAGAGGGTCCTAGCCACTGTACCACCCAGCGGTCAGTGAGTGTCAACATCTACTCATATAAGTCTGATGAGCGCCTTCCACCAGGTTGGCCATAAGCTAACGGTATGGTAATATTTCGGCTTGTGTTTGGTAATTCTCATGCATGATCCAACTATCAAGCTAATGAACATTTTTGCTCATTAGGGTACGTCTTTGTTTCTTGTATAATATTGGCGGTAAAATAGACCAGAGAGGGCACACCTCTGCCAAGAATATTACCTGAAAGCACAAACATTTCACAGCAGGCCGAGGTAGTTTACCCTATTTCACAATGGGGAAGAATCTTTTAATTTTAGGGAGGTCCAAATGGTATTGCAAATCACCATAATAAAAAAAAAACTGTAGGAAGCCCATCTCTGACGTATCATGACATTTTTAACAAAATCCACCCATACCCATAACTAAATATGGGTGACAAACAAACGAAGGTGAACACATTTTCTGGGCACTTAATTATTACCATCAATATTATGTTCTCTTTTTTAAAATTCCATTAACATAATGTCTACTTGTTCATATATAAATAACCACCATCTGTGTGATACTATACATCTTACCTGCTGCATGTACATGTAGTGGAACAATATGTGACTTAATTGTCGTACCAGTCACTGGTGTAGAGTGGGGACAGGGACAACAACAGAGATTTCAGTTCAGTAAACATGGTCTGGAATTCTGCATCTGTGAGACCGGTGTGATAGGAATGCATGTTTTCAAGGAACGGAGGTCCTAATTGTAGTCATTTCTTGCAATTCTTGATCAATCAGGAATTCGTGGCAGAAATTTCGTTTAAAATGTTTAAAATGTTGTTTAAAATGTTGGCCGCGAACTCCCGATTCCAAAAATGATAATCTATTCATGCGATTCCAGCCGAATCCCACGCATATTTGTAACACTATCGCACCTGTATTGTAACTGAATCGTAGAGCGTGTCGAATTGGACCAGAAGTTTTTATAAAATCACATGAATCCTCACGAATCCTTAAATTTGTCAATTCCCGGCGATTCGTGGGATTCGCGATCTGTGTGAAATAGGTGTATAAGACGGCTGGATACAATAACCGAACAGCGTAGAGAAACGTAAGTGACTTCGAATCCCCAGCAACAATGTTGCTCTCCTTATGCAAACGTTATCCCAATTTCTTCTCCATTTCAAACAAATAAACACACTTTATGTTGTTATACAATTTAGATTATTTTGATTTTGAGATTTTAAATTGTTTAAATGTTTGATTTAAATATCATCAATTTTTTAACGTTGAGCTATTTAAGAATTCTTTAATAAACTCGATGTAGACTATACAAGGTCGTGGCCGAATTGTATTGGACAAGTGGACGCACAAGATCATATGCTTTCTACTTTCACCTAAAAATACAAAGAATTAAAATGGGAAATTCGGGATTAATGCGAAAGGCTAAAATTACGCTCAGAAGAATGTTAGGAGTAATAGTAGGCCTAAAAATACATGTATAAACGGCGCATAACGTAGGACCTCCGTTCCTAGGGGACATGTATTCCTTTCACACCGGTTCACAAAGAGCACTTTTAATAGCAGATAGCTTACAGAACCAAGGAAATGACAGCTACCTTGTTCATCAATATCGCCATACTTGAACCACATGGACAATATGTGGGTAGGTTATTACTCGCCAAATCAACCATGTCCCACAGCAAAACTGAACCAAATCAGACACGTTTTGACTGATACCTGCAAAAGCCTGTCCAAGGTTTCCTTTGTATCGAATATACTTCGATGAGATAAATCGGTAAACAAGTGGTCAGTTTAAAGGTTTTAACTGCGTTAATGGGAATGTTTATCCGTTGGCATAAAACAAGAAAATTCAACTTGACAACCACGAAATCATTTCTCATAATTAAGCAGATCATGCCAGGAGAAACTATGGACGCAGATGATAATCGGTAAAATGCGGAAAACATCTTGAAAATAAGATATAACTAAAGAGCACCACCAACAAAATGTTGGACTTGTGCGATAACAGCATCAATGGAGTCGTACTGTACCACAGAGAACTCTCATGGAATGTAAGAATCAACCGAGACCAGGTGGGGATAAAAAAGATCGTGAATCACACTAGTTTTGTGAAGATCAGAGTTAGGGACAACATGTAACAGTGAATATTTGAAATCTGTAAGGGAGAGACTAAATTGTGCCAGCAATCCGCCTAAAGGATAACCTGATTCAAAGTAGTCCAAAATCGCTTCAGGAGGAGTTAGTGATAAATGACTGTGAGGTGCATGAATGCTAGGAGTTGTGGAGCAATTTGGGTGGAAACACATAGAAATAACACTGATGAGATAAATAACCTTATGATGAGCATAACCTTGAAGTTCCAGCTTTAATTGGGAATGATTTATTGGAGTTGGGACACAATTTTGTAGGTGGGGTCTGCAACTGGATGGGAGATTTGAGTCATTTGATAACTAGGACTGGCAATATTGTTTGCACCTTAACACGTTCCAGGTTCATTGTTTTTGCTTACTTTTGATCTCAAGTCTTTATTTTTCGACTGAATACACCTCGGAAAGATGTGATTCTTTTTGCTTACCTGGAGTTATGTTGAAGAAAACTTTCTTCCGTAAGCTGGTAACTATCTCTAGCGCCTGTTTTCTGCCCATTAAAGTTTGCTTTTGAGAGATCGCGGCACTGACCTGGTGAAATAAAGTATGACATCCACAGTTCGGATATTGTCAAAACATAGAGAAGGACATTTTGCTAGTTCTAAAAAAGTCTGTGCATGTTGGACTATATTTACATAAGTCACCTCTTATGGCAAGACCTCTTCTGGCAGCTATGTTTTATATTTGTTTGGTTTTTTGATGAATTTAACGCACTTTCAAGTCAAAAGAATGTAATTCATGTTATTTCATTACTTACATTCACTAACATTTGTAAAACGTCATATTTGTGTGCTTCACGATGAAATATATCGACAATGGATTGAACAAAGCATGTTCCCTTTCCCGTGTGTCGCCAAGATACGTACCCTGAAACAGAAAGGATTGAAGCCTTAAGGTATTATTCATAGAAGCAACGGTATTGTTTATTTTTATTTTGTTAATATCACAGTAATTAGTCTCACTGAGAGTGCGGAAAAGCAAATTCCATAAATCGCGCAGATCGAGGAAATATTAGTGAACTATATTTGCTGATAGTGTTACAGCGAACCGACCTGCAA
Organism: Lingula anatina; assembly: GCF_001039355.2. The sequence goes on along the minus strand of NW_019775724.1, from coordinate 294,841 downwards.
TGATCTTCAAAAGGCCAATAAAATAGGCCATGTTTCTAACCGTTGCAGGCATCACTGGAACACTGAATCGCCACTAATTTTAATTTTTTTTTTTTTTTTTTTGGTCGGGCATAGAAAGTTGGAGACCAGTGAAATCCATGTCAACCGCGATTTTATTTTTTATCAAAATAACAAAGTAAACATAAGACATTTTGCCATGGCTTGCGGGTCCTTGGCGATGTATTTTGCATATATGCCTGCGGCACGTTGTTGATATATTCTTTGGACACCAGGCTATATAGACTCGCCCTTCAACAAATTGAAGCCTTCAATCGACAAAAAACCAGAAGTACTTGATTTTTCTTCTTCTGTTTTCCCCGGCATACTTAACCTAAATACTCTCGCTATCAAGTAACATGAAGCGTCTGATACAAAGAATCAAACGTGTTGACATTCATGAATGCCTTTGATGTACACTTTGTACACACTGAGAATTCAAAGTCACAAATACACGATCGCGATTAAATCTGCTGAATTACATAGTTTAAATTTTGTTAATTAAATCTCCTATAATATGCATGGTTATGTTGTCAACATTTACATAAGCTATACAGTCTTTTTATCGGAAAATCATCTGACAGCTTCCCAGATACAATTAGCTGACGTCACGACACACTTTCGGTTTTCGAAACTTTCGGTTTTCTTGATCATGAACGCTTAAGCGTTATGGCATGCTCCAAATTTCAAGAGTTCTACCCCAAAATATACGTAATAGTTTCAATTAAATTTGGCACATACATTTTATTTGATATTGCACATGTGTGCAAAATTTGAGAGCTTGAGCTAAAAAAAAGTTTTCCTGTTCAAATTTGAAAATAAGCACTTTTTCGTCGGTTCCTTGAAGGGAGAATTTATGAAACCATTCCCACAGATATTTAAATTGACCTATCCCCCCTGTGGAGTCGAACTAGATTGTTGTCACAGCTTAAATGTCTGTCCCGCCTACTAAAAGCTGTGAGAGGGTAATTTTAAATTAAAACTTTTGTGCGCGCTCGGCTCTCGGAAGCTGACAGCAATTTAGCGAGAACCCCAAGGGAGTAAGGACGATCCAGATGGATTGATCTAAATCTGTGCGAACCCAGTCTATGATATAGAAAATGCATGGACAATTTTCATTATTTACTGTTGCTGTAATACAGTGCGCATTTTTAAAATATACATGTACAATACAGTACTCATCAATATGTCAAAATACCACAAAAAACACACCATCTTCTACCTGAGGCAAAATGCCAAAAACCCAGTATCACAACGGGCACCTTATCATTTTGATTTTTTCTGACGAGAAACACATTTGTAAGGCCTAAGCTAATGTTAAAATGGCACACAAAGCGACACGGTCGAAGTACCTGGTGAAGTCGCATGGACCTCGAGAATATCGGACATGGTCGGTGTAATGGGTAGCTTTGGAATCTCGAGTGGCGCATCGGGTACCTTATCGTCAAGGTTTGCTGCAGGTGGTGCTTGCTGCGGTTGTTGAACTGTTTGGCCGCCCGGGAGTGCCCCGAAGTCCAGTATATCTGGGTTAATATGGAAAGAAATTAAATACACTATTTACTCTTATGAGGATTACATGTTTACACACTGGGTAGAACTGTTATCAGTATTAACGACTTAAACAAATACATAGTACTAAACGCCATTCGTTTCGAGTGGCTGAATATCAACTAAAGGAGGCAAACTGTTAATACAGTTTAATATATTAATACATGCGTTTAATAATTTAGTTATAAAAGCTGCATGCTATTTACATCAGAGGTATTCAAACATGTGTAGTACATTCCATAACTTACTTCCCTGGTCAGCCTGAATAAATATCATTTTCGGTTTGCCCCTCAGGCCGGGACAATTCCTGTTATTCAGTATATCTTTAATTGTGTCGTAGGGCAATGGATAGCCATCCGTTCCATAAACAACACCCTCGGTTCCATGGCTCAGTAAAAACAAGATGAAAGAATCGTAGTTCTTGTGATCGTCTCTCTGACTTTCGTGTTCTATTTCTTCCTTCATTTCCTTAACTCATTAAAATAAATGAAGATGTGACATAAAAACATACAGTGTACTTGAAACAAAATAGCACGCAATGACTGCAGAGACGTGTGTAAAGCCTCTTTTCTGGTCGTCAAATCAAGTTCGGTCCCTTGGTTCTAAACTGTTTACCAGAGGCTCTGCTCTGGTCCTACACCTGTTAATGTCCATCATGACGTGTTCTAACGTGTTCCCCAAACGTGTCTTTGGCTGACTCTGTTTTGGGCCCCAAACTTTTTCTGCGGTATAGTCTTCATTTGGAAACCTGCCAGTATGACTTTCGGGGGGAGGGGAGGGGATTAATTACTTGCAGTTAAGCAACTCAACTAACGGTCATTTGGTTGATTCGCGAGATCAACGGACTACCTGGCTATTATTTCACAGCATAAATGGAAAGATATAAATTGCAGAGTAACCTTGCAGAGCAATCGCAAGGATACTACTTATAGTTATTTATTTCCTTCATGCTCCCTCTTCCTCCCCCCTCCCCGGGCACTTGTAATTGATACTCCGTATCTTGATTAATGTGGAAGAATTGAAAGATGAAAAGAGCGCCCAGACGTGCTTTTGGCAGGTCAGGTCACGAAGTAACGGATACGGCATCTCAGGCTACAAAATATGGCTTCACAGGACAGTGAACAAACTCGAGAAATTTCCCTCCCCGACAAAATTCCGAGCATATATGGTAACCCTGCTTCCTATATGTCTTAATATTTAATATTTAAAGAAGATTTTATTGCAGGATTTTACAATATCACTACTTTGCACCATAGCTATTATATGGCGCAGAGTACAGGTTCCAAACAGGTATACCTGCAAACAGTAAAATTGTTTGATATTAATAAAAATATAAACAATAATGTTGATCATAATAAGTAAACCACTCAGCAGTCTAACTGGCTACGGGTTATTGCCAAGATGTGTTTAGTTTATAACACTCTCCCATAGTTCGGGACATTTACAGAATGACTTGACCTCTCTTTCCCTCGTCATAAATCTGACATTTAAAATTAGTATTTCAATTCAGGATATTAACAGAAATGTGTGAACATTATATTAATTTGAGAAAGGGTATTTTACAGTGTTCGTAAATGTTACAAAGGAAATTACCAAAAATATATAGATTTCCATATTGAGAAGACATGTTCCTCTACTCCCCCTCTCCAGATTTCCTGGCCCGAGGAGCAATATGTTTGTCCTAAGCTCTGAAGCTCTGGACGCGCTTGATAGAAACCAGATGTGGAGATAGTAAGATTTTATTGCCCGAGCCAGACTACCGACTNGAGGCGATCTTGTACATAGTATTGAGAAGTGATATGGGGCGCCAGTTTTTAAGAAAGTGGCGTGGTTTATCTCCCTTTGGGAGGCAAGTGATTATACCTTGTTTTTGCGTCACCGATAACTGGCCAGTTTCGTAAACAAAATTAATTGACCTGACAACAAAAGAGCTTAGTTGTCTCCAAAATACCTTATAAAATTCAACTGAAAAGCCGTCAGTTCCCGGGGATTTGTTCGATTTCATTTTAGATAATGTTTGTGCTGCTTCTGCCTCCGTAATGGGCCCTTCCAATTCTGCAGCTTCCAGATTACTGAGTTTATAAACATGGTTAAGGGTTACCTCATTATCTAGATTAACATCTTCTATGTTATGCTCCCGGCATGCATACAGATTTTCATAAAATTTTTGTATTTTCTAGTATCTTCCCCTGGTTAACAATAATTGTGCCATCGTCTAGCTGAATTCTTGGAATCAGTTTATTGGTAAAATTTCTCGATTCTAGACCACAAAAATATTTAGTTGGTTTTTCGCCTTCCTCCACCCACTTAGCTCTGGATCTAATAAATGCGCCTTGTAATTTTTCTTTTCGTACTTCCTCCAATTCTCTTTGCTTTTGTCTTAAAGTCTGAATATTGGCCTCACAAGTTATATTTTCTAAAAGTTCAATTTCCTTAACTAAATTCTTTTCTATTTCTGACTTTTTCTTTTTTTGGATACTCCGTATTTTAATTAATGTGGAAGAATCGAAAGATGAAAAGAGCGCCCAGACGTGCTTTTGGCAGGTCAGGTCACGAAGTAACGGATACTGCATCTCATGCCACAAAATATGGCTTCACAGGGCAGTGAACAAACTCGAGAAATCTCTCTCTCCGACAAAATTCCGAGCATATATGGTCACACTGCTTCCTACATGTTTATTATTAAAAATTGATGGTCATTATGCTGTTAAACATTATTTAATATTGCATCAAAATTTGAAATAACCTATTTTGGGCATGATGACCATTTAAGAAAAATCATGTCACTTACTGTTCTCAAACAGTACAGTAAATATGTACAGATGTGTCTGCACATATTGCCATCACCTGCGTCTGTCGTCGCCGGCGCTGTCCCCATCGCCGGCGCAGTGCACTTTCATTGTAAACATGATAAGTTAAAGGCAGTTTTACTTTTTGGCTGTATATTTACAGAGCTGATGATTATTCATAAAACGCAGGTCAAGTTCAAAAATTAGCATGATCGGGCCATTATTGTAGAAGTTATGCTGTTTTTTCACTTTTCAGCATATATGCAACACTGTAAGCACATTTCAAGGAAAACCGATAGGCCTGTTGTCATGAAACTCACAGGGGCAATCGATCTTACTAAAACGCAGATCAAGTTCGAAAAATCAGCATGATCGGGCCGTAATTGTAGAAGTTATGCTGTTTTCTCAATTTTCAACATGTATGCAACACTGTAAACATATTTCAAGGAAAACTAATAGGCTTATTGACATAAAACTCACAGGAGAGCTTAATCTTACCAGGGAATTATATCGGAGGGAATGGAAACGGGAGGGAGGTGTGACGATTTCAAGCAATATTATTGGTCCTTATCATAGAAAGCTGATAACAAAAGAACCCTATCTGTGTTAAGGCCACGTGATTTAACAGAGACGAGCAACAGCCAATCACAGAATACCAAACCATAACATATGAGATGGGCACAGACGCGGATTTTTCTTGTGCACGTATGTGTAAATCTTTTTTCCAGAATTTGTACATAGTCGGTGTAGTGTTATCTACGTCGTTGCGTTTGACGAATGAAAAGGATGACCAGCTCACGAGTAAGGTAAAGTTCCCTTTTTTATCATGCAGAAAGCTGTTAAAACGCTAATTTGAAGTTGGTCTCGGTTTTTTATCGGCAAGAAGGGGGGTACTATTAAAAATATTCTTTAAAAATTTATTTTCGTCCAATATGTCTACATAATATGAATGAATATATTACTAAAGAAATGAGGGACTGCAGGTAGGAAAAAGTTATGCTTCATAGGCTGTAAACATGTATAAATACGCAGATGAAAACACAGTGGATGTGGCCGTATCCGCCATCTTGAAAATAAAGTTGTAGGATTCTGGCAAATTTGCAAGTTTTTGGAAAAATTGTGAGAGTGACACGATGTATCGAGTATACATACAGAAAACCTATTACTTCTGCAATACATTTGGGTGATTAGTTTGTCAAAATCTTTTTAAAATGGCAATAAATAGCCGTGACATGAGACGCGTTCAGTGATATCCGAGTTTGATGTCAGCACACGCTATTAACACACTTTTCGGGGTTTTGCAGTTTACGGATCTTTGTACGATGAAAACATGTTAATGTTGGCTTTTATTTTACACCCAAATATATGTAGCGTGCATTGGGCTATGTTGTTCAGATTGTCACGCAGCTGTTTTAACAAACGAACCAGACTTATATTGAACTTTGTAAATTCTGACATTGGTTACGTGGTTTAGACCCAAATTTATGCCCATTTGAATTTGCACGTTTTAACTATTTTTAATGAGAAATGATGAATTGACAGCTTGTTTTTCGTGAAAGACTGGTTTGAAAGGGTGCACTGGTGCACAAATGAACTTCAGTGTAACAGGTGGTCTCTGTGTTTTTTACTCCTCTATCGTGGCACTTTTTAGCTCACCAACCTCGTTGTGGGAATGGAATATAACAGGCGTGTGTGTTTAGACAATTTTGAATTTGTTTTTATATTTTTAAAGGAAATGTCAGTGGGAAATAGCAATTTGGATTTTTTATTTTGTTTCTAGCCAGTTCTGAATATGTTTCTTAATTGTAGAAAGTTTTATATGACCAGGGTTGTGCCAGTTCTATTAAATCAGCACCTTTGTATACATTTATATCATAAAGACCTTGGTATATTTACCACTTCGTAATTGGGTACAAGTATTCTTTTGTTACAATTGTTGATGATATCTTCCTCTGTAATTAGAACTGATTAGATGCACACCTTATCATGGTTGCAATTTCTATGGGCGATCCTTGCTATTGTCTAAAACACTATACCTGTGATTTAATTGTCTGACTGTTTTTATACATGTACAATTTACCTGGTCAGGTAAAGTGGCATGTCCAAACAGGGGACATTATAAGCTATCTGAAATATAGACTGTGATACTTGTATAAAATTGTCTCGTAAAATGTTCGAATGATCACACAATGAAAAAAAGTACAGTTATTATTTTTACTCTTTTCAGGTCTGTTATGGCCAATGAACATGGGGAAAAGAAAAGGTCACCGTCTTCTGTTGCTACTCCAGGCAGACAGAGGTTGCTGCTATCACAAAGAGATACGGCATAGAATCTTTAATTGAAATAAAGTAATTAAATCCAACCATTGCAACTTGGACTGCTGTCTGACATTTAATCCTTATTATACAGTTGAAATCTTCATCAAAATCCTATAATACTGCTTCCTGTACAAGCAAATAAATAAGGTACAGGAATCAAATAATATCCATAATACAGGGGCTGATCCAGATTTATACTTTCCAAATTATCTTTGCATCCATCCTCCATTTTTAACATCTTCGACAAAAATATATATATATAAGTTATCGTCAATGGAAACTCTGACCGTAATCCGAAAGACCCAGAAGACTGCCTCAGTATGCCCCTGATAATACAGACAATTTACAGGTATATGACATTCTGATAAAAAATGGTATAGTACATTATGCGTCCTACAAAATATTAACAACACATTTATGATCACAGAAAAAATGTCCTGTGTGTGCACTTTTCATTTTGTGTCAGCATTATTCATGCTAATAAATACCCATGAAGAGGTATGTCTGTTAAATATGATATGTAAAGAAGTCAAATATCATAGCCTTACAGTCTACATCGTGCAAGAGAACGGCCTTACTAGTACTTGCCCAATGACATTTACTCTCCCCTGACATAATTTTTAAGAAAACCATGTGAACTGCCTTGTTATTTTTGTAATAGTAGTATTTATTTTCTTAAATTTTTATTTATTTTGTCATATTTTCAGTCTGTCCCGTTTGTATGTTTCCATTCCTTATTTTCTGTATTCCCTGATTTCTTTCTTATTCCTTGTTTTCCGTCTCTATACGTTCTTGCTTTTCATTGGGTTAAAGTCTCTAACCGGTAATTTCCTTTGTCCGATTCCTCACTTTCTCTTAGATCTCGTAGGCTGAAGTTGTCTTTTATTTTACAGGTAAAATTATTTTCTTTTTATCTTTAATTTATATTAGCCATATATTATTTGATTAACTCTCATTATTTAGTTATTATTATCAATATATTGTTTAATTTAAATATTTATTTAGCAAACTATGTAATTTATGTAAAAATAAAGACTTTCTCTTAGATCTCGTAGGCTGAAGTTGTCTTTTATTTTACAGTAATAAAAACTGTTACATTTTAATTTTGCATACTTATCACAAACAAATAAGTTTTCACTTGTATTGACAACAAAACTAATTACAAGCATTGATTTGTATCTCAACTTCTGATCAAAATAAAAACAACTTGTAATTTCTACTTTGTGCAGATTTTCAATTTCTACTATATATACTATAAGCACGTAAGTAACCTGTGCTGTTATCCACTACAGTGTACCTGAGAGGGAGCATTACTGGCCTGAGAGGGCACTGTTGTTTATACATGTCGAAAGTAATCCAAATAATTTTGTTAGGTCGTCGTTGTGGAAAGCTCAGCTTTTACGTAGTCAATTCATTGAAAAATCTGTATCAAAGATCATAATGTGTGTAATGTGGTCTCTATTATCCAAATTTTGAATTAACTTGTCGAAAACATAAGAGTATTAGTATTTTTTCTGTTGTTTTCGTCGAGGAGGTGGAGGCTTGCGCGGTTCCCGTATACCAGCATGACGGGCTGAGTTATGGGTTGTTCTCGCGTATTCTCGCAAGTTAACGGACTACTCTGTGGATTTCCACAGGTGACCCCCCGTCGCTTTGGCCTGTCACTCGTACACTTTGCCCCGCCCCTTAACAGAGATAGGGACAATAGACCGCCACCCGTTTCCTTTCCCTCCGATATAATTCCCTGATCTTACTAAAGTGCGAGTTCGAAAGTAAACTTGATTGGTTCCGTTTTGATGCAGTTATGCCTTGTTTTGTTTATAAGTGCTTTTACCTCAGATTCAATTCTTAAGCATGTTTACAGTCTCATTATTGAACTAATAAGCTACGTATAAATGTTCTTTTGACAAATTTTTCATCTTTACAATATTGTTAGTTGATTACATAAAAATGGTGTTAAACCTGTATTAATCTATTGTGTAATTAAGTCTTAAAAATGGAAAAAAAGCAAATTATTGCAGTTTGTCAGATTTAATCATTTAATATGTTCAGAATCTCAAAATGGAGCAAACTGAACATTTAATATTGTTCTATATATACTTTCTACGTCTCAACAATTTTCTTAGTTGATCATTAAGAAAAGTACAGGAAATTAATTGTTTTATGTAAAAAAAAGTGTTAAAATGGAAATAAACCCATTTCAGTACAGTTCTGTCTTGTTGTAATTTTTTCTTTAATTTTTAATTTTTCAAACTGGCATTTTCAAGATGTGACTCACTCCCATCCACCAGGAGCCCTGTACTGTTACTTTGTATCATTTTCTGTAATTTTTTTAACTTACAAGAATGATTCTTAGGATTGACATACAGCCCAAATAAGAAAAACAGCTCTAT
>NW_019775724.1:233403-285085 GCF_001039355.2 Lingula anatina | reverse complement strand
TATATATATATATATATATATCATTTCCAAAGTTTAACTCTTAAAAGTCTGAAGCCTTAGGGACTATTTCCAGACCCTATCACGCTAACTGTGGATCGATCTATCTCCAAGGGAATTCTCGCTTAATTGCAATCAAATTGCTTAGTGGCTTAGCTGTCTGTCACGCCTTCTAATACTGGCATGCCAGAATCCTAAGCCGCTTAAGCTGAAAGCAATTTAGTGAGAAACCCCTTGGAGTTGGATTAATCCTGTTAGATTGATCTAGATATGGGAACTCAGTCTAATGCTTGTTACACATTTTACTTTCATCCTAATCCACTGTTATGCAGAATTAGAATTTGATGTTGGCTATGCAGTTACAGTAAGCATAATACATTAGTGCATCAGAATTGACAGTATCCTATTTCCTGCATTTTTATTTTCTGGTTTTTGTCTGTACATTTGACAGCTTTGCTGCCTTGTTTTATTTCAAATCGTAACATAATAGTTGCTATGCCCTTATGATCCCCCTCCCACCCTGAACTCTTGCAATAAATATTCATTTTTTTTTCATATGAAAGATGAGAGCATAAATGAACTTATCCCAACCGCTCACGTTTTGCATAACGTTTTTATTAATGTTTCATATTACTTTTAATAAGTGCTGAATGCTTTCCCTGTTAGAGGGTACAATGACATAAACCAGTGAAAGCAATGGAACGTGTCATATATTTATTCCGATATTAATCTAAATATATGTGACTCACATTTTCACTTTTTGTTGAAAGTTTTCTCACATCGAACTTAATTAATTAGGTTGGAGTGTCTACATCTGTAGCGGTGTTTTAAAGGGTCATAAAGTGACCAATTTTTGAGATAGCGTTATGCGGGACTTAGGTAACTTTTATATAAACGGAAAATAATATACTGTAGATTGATTCATAACTCTGCCTCCGGTCGAATGCAAGCCCGTAAGGACCAACCAAAATTAAATGCCCGTGTCTGGTGCGGGTGCTCTGTTTTCGTGGTTCTCTTACATTATTGCGCGGTGCTTCGTTAATCTGGCAACAAATGTTGCTACAGATGAGATGCAAATAAAACGGTATAATGATCGAAGCGAAAATACCTTTAGTCTGTTTTGATGCTTTCCATGTACGCAAATCTACTATAATGTATAGGATTCGAAATTATCAAATCGGATTACTTAAAATAACCATCCAAAGAACATGTACATTACAGCGCGTACACACAATTTGTTTGATTTGTGGTTTTTAATGAACTTAAATATAGATGCTGCGATAAAGACAATTCAACCGAATAAGATTTTTTTATATATATATATATATATATATATATATATATATATATATATATATATATATATATATATATATATATATTTATACAGACTTGACATTTAATATGGAATATTTTTTTCCAAAACATTTTTCATCAGTTTTTTCCTATTTAGCTGACTGATAAATTAAAATAAGGATAAAAATCGTGTTTTAACAACTTTAAATTACCTCTTTGATGTCATTGTGATGGAATTCGACAGAGAAGCAAACAAAAACACATTGTCTATTCTATGTCATACGACAACCATTAAAAGAGATATTTTGGACCTCCATATTTTCCAAATTATTGTCTGTAAAGGAGTTACACGCTCCACAAAGGACCCTCATGTCAGTGTCAAGTCACAGTAACGGCCGCTGTTACGCATGACCTCTTCTGGCTGCTACCAGCGCTCTCAAGTGGCAACGGATTCCTGTTTTGGCACCAATGTGATTTCCACTCCAAATTCTAACGCTGTTAATGACGTAAGTCACTTTAGATGCGGCACACGCTTCGTCGTTGGCCTCTTCTGGATGTCTGTAAAGTCTGTTTTGACTGTTGAGCGGTACAGGTGAAATCTGACATCAATACAAAAAGCCACGAGATTTCAGTGTTCAACCCAGAAACAGACAAGGTCCCCAATTCATTAGAGAAACATACAACGATGTTTTGCTGTTTACAGTGGGTTCCTTGGAGGTCGTCTGGTATTCTAACCTGCTAAAACCAGTTTGGTATTCGCTAAGGGCCTTGAAAAGTGCATTTTGGTGGCAATTTACCCCTCATTCTGAACGGACTAGATGGCTTTTGTTTAGTTGCAACAGCATATCCCGAAAGACAGTGGGTCCTGTGCCCTGGTGGTAAGATTTCAATACATTGGGCGTGGCCTCTGTGTAGGTACATCAGTCTGGGCATTACTTTATAAAACTCTGCGGACCGTTTCGTTTGGCACAATTAACTGTCTGGCAATGCCTGTCTTTTTCGCGCCATTCTCCCACAGATTTACAAATTTGTAAAGCACTGCATAGCTCATTTTACACACAGCAAACCCGACCACTTGCATGCAAAATTTAAAATAATTCTATGCAGTAGTTGCCGACATATGGATACTTTTTTTGAAAGAACCATGCTTTGCCAAACCCAAGCTTTGGCCAGCCCAAAGGAGCACTCCCCAATTAAATCACTGCATATTGCATAATGCAGCAGCGCAACAAACCTGTTATTCAGTTAATTGGTAGCGACACACCTGACTACACACTTCTCCATTCACATATCTTATATGAGATCGGAGTTTGTGAAAAAAAGAATGCATTTTCACCTAGGCATACCTTCGAATGAAAAAGAAATTGAGACGTCCCTGGAGTCGAGACAAAATCTATGTTAAAGAATCCCGATTCTGTAATAACAGCTAGGTTTGTCTCTTTTAAATTAAATTGAATTGTACTCTATAACAAGAGAAGCAGTCAGTGTGAGGGTCGGTGGCACTTTTAATGGTGGGGATCGAGTATTTAAATTCACAGATTTTGGCATGAAAGAAAATTTTGTGGTTTCCAGGGGTCAGTTAGTAAGATCTTTACAGGGCGCTGTTCTGAATCTTTCCCTTGAAGTGGTAAATTGAAACGGGAATGTTAGCCTTTAATTTTACCCAAGGGAGTACGGCGTTGTGTAACAGTAACTTGCATTGGTATGCATACTTATACTACGTAGTTATACTGGATCTGTCCGCTACCATTAGTCGATCGAATCGCCACAATGTCTTTGGTCAGATCACTGGGTTTTCATGATATTCCCTTCACTGTAGGGGAGACCGGGGCTAGTTAGACCCCGGGGTAAGTTGGCCCACCATCAAGTCTCTTTAATAAAGTTACTTTAAGATGCTAAATTATTTCATTTGGACTCACTGACGACGCTTTCTTAGCACTATTGGATACGGTCACTTTACAAAATGATGTGATCAATTCTTTTATCAAATAGTTACTTTGTCATAAATTGATGGGGGGCCAACTTACCCTGGGGTCCAACTAGCCCCGGTCTCCCCTACGCTCCTAAAGCAATACAATTGGGATGCTAAGTTGTCATCCTGTAGCAAAACATCACTTGAACATTATCTTAATGATATGGGATATATAGCTTGTGAAGGCCTAGGTATAAATACCAACAAGGTATGCAGCACATCTCTAAACCAGCCCCGTCAATCAAACACACATTATGATCAGTTGCGTCTTAGTTTAAATGCAGTCAAACAGGCAAATAGGCTTTAATTACGAATATATTGCGCGTTGATTAATAAACTTTGTTTATTTTAGATCCGCTGATTCGAAAATAATATAATCCATTTCTACTTCTTGCACAAATCGCCTACATTTTGGCAGTTTTATAGTGACTATACCTAAACCCTAAATCCTGAAAATTGAAAAAAAATTCTGAAAACAAAATGCGTAAAAGAATAAAGTAGCTAGACTATCCTTCATAGGGAGCTCTTTACATAAATTGCAGTATTAATAGATTTATAAAACGTATGCAGTAAAAATCCATTATACTGTGTCTATATAAGGGACTAAGTTCTGATTTAAGCTCTCAATCACTATAGTTCTTGACAGTCGAGTGGACATTTAGGAAATTCACGGGAATAAACGCGTCCATATGAAAATAAGAGCTAAATATTGTAGTAGTATTAAGCTTCCTAAAGGTAGTCACGCAGCAAAACTTTTGTGTTCTTTAAAAAATATGAGAATATATTATAGCAAATATAATACAATTTTAAATAATTAAAATGCATTTCTTTCTAACATTCAGTTTACGTACGTTTTTTGGTAGCCTCTCAAAGTTTTAAACCTCAAATATTGGAGAACATAATAGAGTCAGCCAAGGACACGTTTGGGGAACACGTTTGAACTCGTCATGATGGACATTTACAGGTGTAGGACCAGTACAGAGCTTCTTGTAAACAGTTTAGAACCAAGGGACCGAACTTGATTTGAGGACCAGAAGAGGGGCTTAACATACGTATCTTTCGTTCTGGAGAGTTTTGATGCCTTTTNAAGCTCTGAATCACTATAGTTCTTGACAGTCCAGTGGACATTTAGGAAATTCACGGGAATAAACGCGTCCATATGAAAATAAGAGCTTATACTAACTTAAAACGGAATAAAGAACGAGTGAGTGAGTGAGTACACCCCCACTCCACACACACACACATGCACACAATCACCCACGAATGTAACTGTCTTGAAAACAAGAAGCAGAGAACGCCATAAACTTTTTAGTAGTATTAGGCATCCTAAAGGTAGTCACGCAGCAAAACTTTTGTGTTCTTTAAAAAATCTGAGAATATATTATAGCAAATATAATACAATTTAAATAATTGAAATGCATTTCTTTCCAACATTCAGTTTACGTACGTTTTTTGGTAGCCTCTCAAAGTTTTAAACCTCAAATATTGGAGACCATAATAGAGTCAGCCAAGGACACGTTTGGGGAACACGTTAGAACACGTCATGATGGACATTAACAGGTGTAGGACCAGAACAGAGCCTCTGGTAAACAGTTTAGAACCAAGGGACCGAACTTGATTTGAGGACCAGAAGAGAGGCTTTACAGACGTGGTATATACAGAATCGGGTTATCAACAAGAGTGTGAAGCAAAATGGCAGCATTAGTTCATACTTAGCGCTAAAACCCCCTCTTCGCTGCCGGCGTTCGTTCTGCGTCCTTTGTCCGACCATGAAACTGATATCGCTGTGGTCGTAAAAAGGGAGCACAAGCATTGCTTTGGTTGCAAAATGAAGGCTCAATGACCGTCCAGTTGTTGGCACGTAAAGTACTTTTTGGTCTTTAAGCAGGGGCGTTCTACGGGACGCAGAAAGGACGCCGTCCAGTGTAAAGGGGGCTTAAAAGAGAATGTGAAAGGCAGTAGCTACCATGGACGGACAGGTGACGGTATATTTGTAGATTATACACCATGTCTCTGTGTATAACTATAGCATACGTCTCTCATATAATTACAAATATATGCAATGAATGGAAACGAGTGAAAAGCTTTTAATAAAATATATATTGCGGTGAAAAAGAACAACATAATAAAATGTGACCGAAAAGTTTGTTTGACAATACTTGTTTTGAACCAAAAGGTTCAAGTATCAATTGTATCATCTTTGTGTCACTGATAAATATATTTAGACATCACCAAAATGTATGTTAGTCTCTGAAACCTAAAAGCCATTTGGTTTTTACGATGTTCATTCTATTACAAACACACAATGATCTCATTAATGAACTCACATCTGCAGTCAGGTTACTGATAACGTCAGTCTCATAATGGAGGTAACCGAATAGTTTCCTCAAGGCAGCAACATCCACCTCGGTACCATCACGTTCTGGAAGCCAGTCCACGGAAAATCTCTTATTGTTGATGATGAGTGCACGACCTCTTGGTTCGGAATTGTTCTTGTACTGAAACGCACACATAAACCGTCTTTATGTGATATTCATCATTAGAAATATCGGAGGTTGTATAGCAAGTGTAACAGTGAAGAGTGCGCATTTATGCCTGTGTGTGTCCGAATTTTCTGACGATTGTATATATACGAGTACATGTAATTCCACGGTCTTAATACACCTTATGCAATTGAGGATAATGCCCAGAAAACACAACGTTACTATAACATTACCAAAACGTTTTTGGACATATGTTATGGTAAAGTTATAATAACGTCCTGTGTTTGCTAGGTAGCACTTAAACACAAACGTATTTAAAAGCTCACCACTTACCTCGATTTCAGGACACATGGCTGCACGACGATCTTGATTTTCTGGAAAGGCTTAAATGGTATAAAACCAAAATTAATAATCATTTCGGAATGATACCTGGATGTCGAAAAAAAGTACGGCATTTGATAGGACATAAAGTATCTTGATGGGGCACTAAAGACCAAGTGACAATACACTGTAAGGGAGTGTATCCCCATCCCTTAGATTTAGTTCACATATAATCTCAACTTTGCATATACTCGCAATCTTTTTGTGACATTGAGTTTGACTTTTGACCGTTATTTCAAAGTCAAATGGGCCACATTTTTGCACAAAATCTAATTTTCTGCAAAATATATTTGTTTGTGCCGATTTTCAGAAAGTAAACACACCTTAACTTTGGTTTAATGGGTGGGATATATAATTGGGGTCTCTTTTCAGATTTTAGACTTTGGGTTCAAAGGTGCATTTTCATTGGAGAAGTGGTCATTAGTTCCGAAACTTAAAACCCCTTGATTCAAGAACCATAAATTAAATTGCTACAGGGGTATATTATGTTAATTGGTGAAAATAAAATGTGAAATATTCCTAAACTAGCTGGAATCAGCACAGCACAGTTTGAATTTGTGTATTGGAGATTGTAACATATTAATGTTTCTTTTTGTTTTGTTATCTTATTATTTTTACTATTTTGCAATTATGAATGTGTCTGAACAGATACCCATCACCTGTGTACATCGCTATTGCCTTAAGTGTTGGATGTAACCTATGTCTGCAGCTGTATCTAGAGATTATAGCAGACACACACACACATGCATTTATACATGTAGGCACACATGCAAATACATACACATGGAAGTTCTTAATTGTTACTCATTTTCTTATTTTCAATGAATTTTCAATCAATATTTTTCAATATTATATAAAGTCATGTCATTATACATGAGAATTGCCAAACACAAGCAGGAATATTAACCTGGTCGAAGGCCTTCATTAGACTAATATGACTAGATGGGGTGGGGGGGGGGGGGTTACCTGACATTTATAAAAGGGTCCTGGCCACTGTATCACCTAGGGGTCAGTGAGTGTGAACATCTACTCACATTAGTCTGATGAGGGCATTCCACCAAGTAGGTCGTAAGCTAACGGTACGGTAATATTTCGGCTTGTGTTTGGTAATTCTCATGTATGATCCAACTATCAAGCTACGAACATTTTGCTCATTTAGGTACGTCATTGTTTTTTGTATAACATTGGCGGTAAAATAGACCAGAGAGGGCACACCTTTGCAAAGAATATAACTTGAAAGCACAAACATTTCACAACAGGCCGAGGTAGTTTACCCTATTTCACAGTGGGGAAGAATATTTTAATTTAAGGGAGGTCCAAATGGTATTGCAAATCACCACCATAATTAAAACAAACTGAAGGAAGTCCATCTCTGACGTATCATGAAATTTTCAACAAAATCCACCCATGCCCATAACTTAATGCGGGTGACAAACAAACGGAGGTGAATACATTATCTGTGCACTTAATTATTACCATCAATATCATGTTCTCTTTTTTAAAATTCCATTAACATAATGTCTGCTTGTTCATATATAAATAACCACCATCTGTGTGATACTATACATCTTACCTGCTGCATATACATGTAGTGGAACAATCAGTAACTTGTCGTAGTAGTCACTGGTGTAGAGTGGGGACAGGAACAACAACAGAGATTTCAGTTCAGTAAACATGGTTTGGAATTCTGCATCTGTAAGACCGGTGTGAAAGGAATGTCCCCAAGGAACAGAGGTCCTAATCGTAGTCAGTTCTTGCAATTCTTGATCAATCGGGAATTCGTGGCAAAATGTTCGAGCTGTTCAAAATTTTGGCCATGAACTCCCGATTCCAAAAAAAAAAAAAAAAAAAAAAAATGATAGTGATTCCTTGACAATATTCATGCGATTCCAGCCGAATCCCACGAATATTCGTAACACTATCGCACCTGTATCGTAACTGAATTGTAGAGCGTGTCGAATTAGGCCAGAAATTTTGCAAAATCTCACGAGTCCTCACTAATCCTGAAATGTGCCAATTCCTGGCGATTTGTGGGATTCGTGATCTGTGTGAAATAGGGGCATAAGATGGCTGGATATAATAAACAAACAGCGTAGAGAAACGTAAGTGACTTCGAATCCCCAGCAACAATGTTAATTTCTTTATGCCAATGTTATCCCAATTTCTTCTCCATTTCAACGAAATAAACGGACTTCATGTTGTTATACAATTTAGATTATTTTGATTTTTAGATTTTAAATTATTTAAATGTTTGATTTAAATATCATCATTTTTTAACGTTCAGCTATTTTAGAATTCTTTAATAAACTCGAGGTAGAGTATACAAGGCCGTGGCCGAATTTTATTGGACAAGTGGACGCACAAGAGCATATGCTTTCTCCTTTCACCTAAAAATACAAAGAATTAAAATGGAAAATTCGGGATTGATACGAAAGGCTAAAATAACGCTCAGAAGAATGTTAAGAGTAACAGTAGGCCTAAAAATATATGTATAAACAATAACAGACACATTCAATTTATTTATCATACAATTATTCACGTTTCATTTACAATCTCAAACTGCATATGATGTCTCTGTAACTACAAATATTCCCAGTGATCATCAAGGCACCAAGTATGACATGATTAATTGTCATAAGGTGCAGTGACTGTCACGATTCTCATATTTTTCATATTATTAGGAAATAAAATGAAAAATTTTATTCAAATCCTAAATCTAATATTAATTTGTGGCCATTTTTTCATCTATTTAAAATATGTTAAGTTAGCCGAATGAAGTGTGTATAGGGGTACATGTATACAAGTAATTGAAAGAAGCGTAATAAAATTATTAAACATCACGTTAAAATCTTCTTAAACACATCATCCATATGAAAATGTCAGAGGACATCTATTACTAGTCTAGCTGGGAGAATATGTCCGACTCGGACATCGATACCTGTCTGAAGGACTTAGAATACTAAGTGATAGGTGTCCACTGGACTTTAAATCCCAGGAAATTATGTCCTAGGACATGCGTTCCTAGGAAAGGAAGACCCAGGACATGCATTCCCAGGACTTCTAGGAGTTTCTAGGAATACATGTCCTACAGACATGCATTACGGCGGACATCCATTCCCTTCACAACGTAGGACCTCCGTTCCTAGTGGACATGTATTCCTTTCACACCGGTTCACAAAGAGCTCTTTTAATAGCAGATAGCTTATAGAACCAAGAAAATGGTCATCAATATCGGCTTACTTAAACCACGTGGAGAATGTGTGGGTAGGTCATTACTCGCCAAATCAACCATGTCCCACAGCAAAACTGAACCAAATCAGACACGTTTGACCGATTCCTGCAAAAGCCTATCCAAGGTTTCTTTTGTATCGAATCTATTTCGATGAGATAAATCGTTTAACAAGTGGTAAGTGTAAAGGTTTTCACTGCGTTAATGGGAATGTTTATTTGTTGGCATAAAACAAGAAAATTCAACCTGACACTTATTGGAATTTTGAGGTCTAATGAAACAGATATCATCTAGTATATGGGACATGGCCAAATCATGAAATCTCCCCAACATAATCCATTGCACAGCTTTACTCATAGATTCGAAAATCAGATATCGAACAACTTGCACACCACTGGTAAACATTTCTCATAATAAAGCAGATCATTCCAGGAGAAACCATAGACGCGGAGTAAGTGCTGATAATGACTGTGAGGTGCGTGAATGCTAGGAGTTGTGGTGCAATTTAGGTGGAAACACATAGAAAAAACACTGATGAGAAAAATAACCTTATGATGAGCATAACCTTGAAGTTCCAGCTTTAATTGGGAATGATTTATTGGAGTTGGGACACAATTTTGTAGGTGGGGTCTGCAACTGGATGGGAGATTTGAGACATTTGATAAAAGGGTAAGATCCTCAGTAGGACTGGCAACATTGTTTGTACCTTAACACGTTCCAGGTTCATTGTTTTTGCTTACTTTTGATCTCAAGTCTTTTTTTCGGCCGAATACACCTCGGAAAGATGTGATTCTTTTTGCTTACCTGGAGTTATGTTGAAGAAAACTTTCTTCCGTAAGCTGGTAACTATCTCTAGCGCCTGTTTGTTGCCCTTTACAGTTTGCATTTGAGAGAGCGCGGCACTGACCTGGTGAAATAAAGCATTGCATCCACAGTTCTAATACTGTCAAAATATACAGAAGAGCATTTCGCTGGTTCTTAAAAAGTCTGTGCATGTTGGACTATATTTACATAAGTCACCTCTTATGACATGACTTCTTCTGGCAGCTATGTTTTATATTTTTTTGGTTTTGTGATGAATTTAACGCACTTTCAGTTCAAAAGAATGTAATTCATGTTATTTCAGTACTTACATTCACTAACATTTGTAAAACGTCATATTTGTGTGCTTCACGATGAAATATATCGACAATGGATTGAACAAACCATGTTCCCTTTCCCGTGCGTCGCCAAGATACGTACCCTGAAACAGAAAGGATTGAAGCCTTAAGGTATTATTCATAGAAGCAACGGTATTGTTTATTTTTATTTTGTTAATATCACAGTAATTAGTCTCACTGAGAGTGCGGAGAAGCAAATTCCATAAATCGCGCAGATCGAGGAAATATTAGTGAACAATATTTGCTGATAGTGTTACAGCGAACCGACCTGCAATGATCTTCAAAAGGCCAATAAAATAGGCCATGTTTCTAACCGTCGCAGGCATCACTGGAACACTGAATCGCCACTAGTTTTAATTTCAATTTTTCTTTTTTTTTTTTTTGGTCGGGCATGGGAAGTTGGAGACCAGTGAACTCTATGTCAACCGGGAGTTTAATGTTTTATCAAAATAACAAAGTAAACTTAAGACATTTTGCGATGGCTTTCGGGTCCTTGTATTTGGCATATATGCCTGCGGCACGTTGTTGATATATTCTTTGGACACCAGGCTATATTGACTAGCCCTAATCTTAATTGAATCTCCTATACTGGTTATGGTCTCAACATTTGCATACGCTACACAGTCTTTTTATCGGAAAATCGTCTGACAGCTTCCCAGATACAATTAGTTGACGTCACCACGCACTTTCGGTTTTCGTCTTGATCATGAACGCTTAAGCGTAATGGCATGCTCCAAATTTCAAGAGTTCTACCCCAAAATATACGTAATAGTTTCAATTAAATTTGGCACATACATTTTATTTGATATTGCACATGTGTGCAAAATTTGAGAGCTTGAGCTAAAAAAGGTTTTCCTGTTCAAATTTGAAAATAAGCACTTTTTCGTCGGTTCCTTGAAGGGAGAATCTATGAAACCATTCCCACATATATTTAAATCGATCTACCACCCCTGTGGAGTCGAACTAGATTGTTGTCACGGCTTAAATGTCTGTCCCGCCTACTAAAAGCTGTGAGAGGGTAATTTTAAATTAAAACTTTTGTGCGCGCTCGGCTCTCGGAAGCTGACAGCAATTTAGCGAGAACCCCAAGGGAGTAAGGACGATCCAGATGGATTGATCTAAATCTGTGCGAACCCAGTCTATGATATAGAAAATGCATGGACAATTTTCATTATTTACTGTTGCTGTAATACAGTGCGCATTTTTAAAGTATACGTGTACAATACAGTACTCCTCAATATGTCAAAAGACCACAAAAAACACACCATCTTCTACCTGAGGCAAAATGCCAAAAACCCAGTATCACAACGGGCACCGTATCATTTTGATTTTTTCTGACGAGAAACACATTTGTAAGGCCTAAGCTAATGTTAAAATGGCACACAAAGCGACACGGTCGAAGTACCTGGTGAAGTCGCATGGACCTCGAGAATATCGGACATGGTCGGTTCACTGGGTAGATTTGGAATCTCGAGTGGCGCATCGGGCACCTTATCGTCAAGGTTTGCTGCAGGTGGTGCTTGCTGTGGTTGTTGAACTGTTTGTCCGTCCAGGAGTGTCCCACTGTCCAATATCTCTGGGTGAATATGGAAAAAATTAAAAACACTATTTACTCTTATGAGGATTACATGTTTGTACACTGGGTAGAATCGTTATCAGTATTAACGACTTAAACAAACACATAGTATTAAACGAATATAAACTGAATATAAACTTAAGGAGACAAACTGTTAATACAGTTTAATATATTAATATATAGGTTAAATAATTTAGTTATAAACGACTAAAGCTGCATGTTATTTACATCAGAGGTATTCAAACGTGTAGTACATTCCATAACTTACTTCCCTGGCAAGCCTGAATAAATATCATTTTGGGTTTGCCTAACAGGCCGAGACAATTCTTGTTATTCAAAATGTATTTAATGTATTTGTAGGGCAATGGATAACCATCCGTTCCATAAACAGCACCCTCGGTACCATGGCTCAGTAGAAACAAGATGAAAGAATCGTAGTTCTTGTGATCGTCTCTACGACTTTCTTGCTGTATTTCTTCCATCATTTCCTTTACACAATAAAATAAACGAAGATGTGACATAAAAACATACAGTGTACCTCAAACAAAATAGCACGCAATGACTCTAGAGACGTGGTATATACGGAATCGGGTTATCAACAAGAGCGTTAAGCAAAATGGCAGCATTAGTACATACTTAGCGCTAAAACCCCCTCTTCGCTGGCGGCGTCCGTTCTGCGTCCTTTGTCCGACCATGAAACTGACATCGCTGCGGTCGTAAAAAGGGAGCACGAGCATCGCTTTGGTTGCAAAATGAAGGCTCAATGGCCAGCCAGTTGTCTGCAGGTCAAGTACTTTTTTAGTCTTTAAGCGGGGCCGTACTACGGGACGCAGAAAAGACGCCGTCCAGTGTAAAGGGGGGCTTTAAAGAGAATGTGAAAGGCAGCTTAGCTACCAAGGACGGACAAGTGACGGTATATTTGTAGATTATACTCCATGCCTCTGTGTATAACTATACCATACGTCTCTAATATAATTACAAATATATGTAATGAATGGAAACGAGTGAAAAGCTTTTAGTAAAATATATATTGTGGTGAAATAGAACAACATAATAAAATGTGACCGAAAAGTTTGTTTGGCAATACTTGTTTTGAGTCAAAAGGTTCAAGTATCAATCGTATCAGCTTTGTGTCACTGATAAATATATTTAGATATCACCAAAATGTATGTTAGTCTTTGAAACCTAAAAGCCATTTGGTTTTTACGCGGTTCATTCTATTACAAACACACAATGATCTCATTAATGAACTCACATCTGCAGTCAGGTTACTGATAACGTCAGTCTCATAATGGAGGTAACCGAATAGTTTCCTCAAGGCAGCAACATCCACCTCGGTATCATCACGTTCTGGAAGCCAGTCCACGGAAAATCTCTTATTGTTGATAATGAGTGCACGACCTCTTGGTTCGGAATTGTTCTTGTACTGAAACGCAAGCATACACTGCCTTTATGTAATATTCAACATTAGAAATATCGGAGGTCTTACAGCAAGCGTAACAGAGTGAAAAGTACATATATATGCCAGTGTGTGTCCGATTTTTCTGACGATTGTGCATATACGAGTACATGTAATTCCGTGGTCTTACTAAAACTTGTGCAAGTGAGGATAATTACCAGCAAACACAACGTAACTATAACATTACCAAAACGTTTTTGGACATATGTTATGGTAACGTTATAATAACGTTCTGTGTTTGCTGGGTAGCACTTAAACACAAACGTATTTAAAAGCTCACAACTTGCCTCGATTTCAGGACACATGGCTGCAAGACGATCTTGATTTTCTGGGACTGCTAAAATGGTATTAAACCAAAATTAATAATCATTTCGGAATGACATCTGGATTTCGAAAAAAAGTACGGCATTTGATAGGACATAATGTATTTTGATGACCACTAAACGTCAAGTGACAATAGATAATATATATAAGGCCTATTTCTCATTGACATGTGTGTAATGACTTGTTATCACAGGTTGCTGACTCATAACATGTTTTATAAGTAGAATCTGAAGTCGATTATTGACCTTTTGTTGTTAAAAAAAATGTTACAAATAAGTACCTAGTTCATTTTTGAATGGTAGATTTATATCAATTTTCCAATTTATTTTTAATAAAGCCTTTTTTTAATCTATTGCACTTACAATTGAGTGTTCGTAAGAAATAACTAACATTGTATGTCATTAGTGTTTCTGTAAAAAATAATATTTTCAAACATATAACAGGAATATCCTTCCAAATATATACTGAATACTTTTTTCAAGATAAATTGTTTTGAAAACTATAACTACTGTAATCAAACCTAAATTTTCTAATGGTATCTGGTTTCAGACATTACATGTTGAATAATATTTTTTAAAATGTTATGATAGGTGGACCAATTAACACGGAATGCATGTTCCACGTTAAAAATAGCATGTCTTTTCACAACACCACGTGATATTTCAAACTGCTTACCGGAGAACCAAACACAATATGGCCTCAAATCTACCGACACTTCAGAGTTCTCTACATATGGAATCGCCCGTTTTGACGTCTTGTGCATTTATTGGAATATTGGGTCCGTCAATTTGTAACCTCATAAAGTAGCCAAAATGCATCATGGGGCAGTATGTGTCCCGAAGAATTGACAACTCGTTTTAACTGTTTTTCTTGCTTCTGAGTTTATGTGAAGTTTTGGAGGGAGTCCAGTAGCGTTAGTTATAAACAGCTTCATGGCCTTATATTCAATAGCGAAATGCAGCACCGGCTGTTTATCTGCCAGGCAGAAGGACGCGCTGTCAAACCCAATAACCGGGATATTATTTTTATATTGCTGAACTTTATACTTCCTTAGAAGACGGATGATCAGACGATGAAATAACCCAGTAGGAAACAGAATATGGGGGGATCTGATAAGCTAATATTTCTGTTGTAAAGCAAATGACATACTCTTTCGATAATTACAAAACAATTAAAACTGAATCAAATGTGTAAGAAGTTATTGGGTGCGGGTGGATTTCTTTAAGTGTCAGTAAGTGCAGAGTTTGTTCTCGAAGTAAGAGAAGATGGAACGTTGCAGAGTCCGATATAGTTGGATCTGATTGGTTGATTTTTCTATCTATTTGAGCGTGTTTAACACATGTAGAACTCATGCATACTTGAGTTGGACAAGATCCAAGATGAGTAATTCGGGAAATATTTTAAATCATAAACAAGTCTCACTTAAATTAATAAATTAGGAAATATTGAATAGAGTTTTGTAATATGAGAATGGGAAATTTGAGAATGAAAAATAGAATATGAATACTTGTACATTCTGTGAAAAAGGAGTCGGTGAGTAAACGTTCCAAAGCTCCAGACTGCTGTCGTCATTCCTCACTATAATATTTCTGTGGATCCGTCTCATTTGCACTGTTATTAGATGCCAGCATATTGGGCACGACGAATCGTCTCTTTCCATATCCGGGAAGTGGGTTTTTAGCAGAGAGGAGGATTATATCAAAGCAAAATGGCTGGGGAAAGGTTATAGGACTGTTAAATGTATGTTACAAAAATATGTCGGAAGGACTAATGGGACTGTGTACAGATCGTGCCCACGACCATGTTTTAATCCACCCACTAAAACTGCCTTCCTGTCTCAATGGCAAATGTTTAACATATTATTGATACACGCTTGTAACTGCTACTAAACTGTAACGTACCTTATATGCCCCCGCACCAATACTCCCTCGACCTATGTGCTATAAGTCCCCTCACAAATATTCCATCCCCCGTACCTATTCAACCCCCGCGCCGATAATCACCAGTTCCTATTATATAATTTACGTCACAGTTTACATACCCGGACCAATACTTCCCGTACTTATATTTCCTTGCACCGATACTCCCACGTATCTCTACGTCCCCGCACAAATACTCCCCCGCTAATGCTTTGGGTATTGGTGTGTTATGTAAAATGTCACATTTTCACGAATACAAAAGGCGATAAAACACAGCTTAATTAAAAAAACACTGCTTTTTTATTTCTCAATGATTCAACGAATTGAACAGTTCCCCGAGAAAAGACTATGGTGCGTTATTTATATTAGGGTAAAACAAGCTTTGAGTAAAATACATAAATAAAGAAAAAGGGCGTGTAATCTGGAACCGTACTCACTGCTGAAGAAGGAAGTGAAGTATAGAGATATTTTTCATAAATCACAAAGCCGATTTGAAAGTCTGACATGTAAGATCTAGATCCAGATTACAAAGCAGTCCAATTTTAGTATTTGTTTCCTAATTTTTCTACAATATTTAGAATAAAATGCGTCACTTTTGGGCCACAAGAGGGTGGCGCACTTTTGGAAAAAATCGTATAACAGTGAAAATTTATGTCTGGAATTTCGTTTTTGGTGTCGCAAAATATAGGGAATCTGGGGTGTCGGACAATAACGGTGCACGGGAGTATCGGCACGGGGACACCTTTAGGGTAAATATTTCGCACTTCATAATATATTCAACGTTATTTGCAGAAGAGTAACCAGGACAAAATGCATGGTGTTATGTGTCAGTTGGCGTACTATATTTTAGAGAGGGAGAAAGAGAGCCACTGAATCTGCAGGGGGGGAGGGGGGGGGGCAGGTCCTACCTGGGCCTGCCATTGCATGTTGATGATAGTTAATAAACTACTTAAATATTTGCAACACATTTCTAAGATGTGAAAATCTAGACATACCCAACCCCTTCTCTTGTGATGCATGCATCAAAGTTTGTCCCTCTTCTTGCAATATGAACCTGTTCATATACATATGACGAATGTCCTAAACTGATATAATTTTGTACGCTTAATTCAAGCGTGGGCTCGAAATAGGACATTACTTTTTCGTCTAACTTAGTGGATAACGCAATCCAAACATCCCACGGTTCATGTCAGATTTACGTAAGGTGGCGCAAAGAAAACCCAAGTCCACATAATGACCAGTTAAATGAATTATTCGTTGACGCTCTGTAGCTACAGACTTGACATTAAACATAGAACATTTTTTTCCAAATCATTTTTCATCAGTTTTTTTTTCCAATTTTGCTGACTGATGAATTAATATAAGGATAAAATCCGTGTTTTAATAACTTTTAATAATCTCTTTGATGTCAGTGTGACATCAGTTCATAAATGAAATTCACCAGAGAAACAAACAAAAACACATTGCCTATTCTGTGCCATACGACAACCATCAAAAGAGATAATTTGGATCTTCATATTTTCCAAAATATTGTCTGTAAAAGAGTTATACACTCCACAAAGGACTCTCATGTCAGTGTCTAGTCACAATAAAGGTCGCTGTTACGCCTGACCTCTCAAGTGGCACGGCATTCCTTGGGGTAGGTTTTAAGAGTTCAATCTGGAATAAAATTCCAGGCAGGGGTCAAAATCTTTCCAATTTCGTCCAGTTTTGTTGTAGAACATGTAGGCCATTGATTCAGCGAGTAATGGCCTACACACATATTGTCTATGTGGTTCAAATATGGCGATTTTGATGACCAAGGTAGGTGCTCATTCCCTTGGTTCTGTAAGTAATCTGCTATTAAAAGTGCTCTGTGTGAACCGGCAATCTCAACGTGCAACCTAAAATTGTTCCTATCAGATGATAGTCAAGTGGTTCCCAGATTTTTCCTTTATTTGAGCTGGTTCAGGTTTTCGTCTATGACTACCATTGGTGTTTTGGCACCAATGTGGTATCCACCCCAAATACTGACGCTGTTAATGACCTTATTCACTTTAGACGCGGCACACGCTTCGTCGTTGGTCTCTTCTGGATGTCTGTAAACTCTGTTTTGACTAGTTGAGAGGTACAGTTGAAATCTGACCTCGAAAAGAAAGCCACGAGGTTTCAGTGTTCAATCCAGAAATGGTCAAGGTCCCCCAATTCATTAGAGAAACATACAACGATGTTTTGCTCTTTACAGTGGGTTCCTCAGAGGGCGTCTGGTATTCTAACCTGCTAAAACCAGTTTGGTGTTAGCTAAGGACCATGGAAAATGCGTTTTGGTGGCAATTTACCCCTCATTCTGAACGGACTGGGTGGTTTTTGTTTAGTTGCAACAGCATACCCCGAAAGACAGTGGATCCTGTACCCGGGTGGTGAGATTTCAATACATTGGCTGTGGCCTCTGTGTAGGTACACCAGTCTGAGCATTACTCTATAAAACTGTGTCGACCGTTTCGTTTGGCGCAATTATCTGCCTGGGCATGTCTGTCTTTTTGGCGTCATTCCGCCACATGTTAATAAATTTGTAAAGCACTGCAAAGCTCATTTTACACACTCCAAAACCGACCACTTGCATGCAAAATTTCAAATTCTTCTATGCAGTAGTAGCTGACATATGGATACTTTTTTGACAGAACCATGCTTTGCCAAAGCTGAGATTTGATCAGCCCAAAGGAGCACTACCCAATTAAATCACTGAATATTACATAATGCAGCAGCTCAACAAAACTGGTATTCAGTTAATTGGAAACGACACACCTGACTACACACTTCTCCATTCACATATCTCATATGAGATTGCAGCTTTTTGCCAAAAAGAATGCATTTTCACCTAGGCATACCTTCGAAACTGAAATCTTCCATATTGAATGTCAAGTCTGTACATATTCTAAGCTAATTCTTCAACTAATAACATTGTCTCGCTCCGTACTACGTGGCTTCCAATCTCATCCTTCGCTGATTGCTTCTACATGTCTCCCTCTACATGCCTCCCCAAGTATCAATCCCATCGCTTAAATACTTTTTTTTTGACAGTTGTTTTTCTGAGAAAGGATGAGTGCGAATAAGGGGGTAAAAGTGCCCATTTTTGTACATGAAAAATAAATTGTGAATGAATGGAAAAAATTGATAACAAATAAAATTTGGGGTCTTACATTTTTATGATCCACTTTAAAAAATTATCGAATTTGAAATATAAGAAATTAATGTCAAAATGACCTTGTCAAATATTCATGAAAATGTGTGTTTTAGGGGGGGGGGGGGGGTTTGAATTGCAATGCTACATATCTTAAGTTTTAGTAAGGTGACAACTGAAATTTTATAATTGAGAACAGAAGGTGCCAATTTAAAATTAAACAAGTTAGGCAATATGTGGCCAATCATTGTTTGTGATCAATATTTTGATTGCTTTATTTGTACATGTAGTGCTGATTGAAAGAAGAATCTTACAGTGATTTGAGGATAAAAGATGTTCATTTTTTATATGAGCCCCTGCCTCAGGCATGAATATAAGGTGAGATATATGTGAAAATCAGCTTGTCTGAGGGTTGGGCTCGATATGTACTCAAACTAAATAAGGATAGTTTCAGTCCATATGCTAGCAGGCGGCCATGTTTATTCCTGCCATGAGGTAGCTGCTGCATGCTTACATACGATGGCTAGGCAGATACAGTGAAACTTTTGTACAAAAAGAACAACCCAAAATAAAATGTAGGTCTTTGAAAGGAAAATAGGGGTTAGAGTCAGTAAAATATTTTCAATTACAACCCAAAAAAAAAAAGATAAGTCATTTTCATGTAATGCATGCTATCAAAAAAAAGGGAAATATGGATAGGAAATACAGTCCAAATACAATAAGTATATCTTACTTTCATTCTTTTTTCTTACGATTAAGAAAGATTAAATGTAAAATGTGCTTCAGATATTCAAAGTTATATTAATTATCATAATAGCAGATATACATTGTGGTAGTTCTACTTTATATACATGTAGAGACCCATGTTGTAATAGACCTCTACACATAAGGGTGGCTTGACCCTACCCCCTCTAATGGGCATGAAAGTACATTTTGTACAGCCAAAATTGTTGTGTAAATGCCCCCTTTTATGTATATTTTGCATAAAAAATAAAAATAAAAGGCTCCATCACACACACCCTAGTTTTGTTACTTATGACCTAATCTTCCACACCAGCACTATTCATGATGGCTTTGCAAAGTTTATTTTCTTCTTTTTTTCACCAAAATGCTATGAATGGCTTTATTCGTCAAGTTAAAACCTATTGACTTGTTAAATAGTCCATACAAGAGACCAACAGCCTATAATAATTACCAGAAGTTTACCAGATAAAGCAAGCTAGCCAATATACTGATGAGCATCTGCTAGATGGCCAGTTTGAAATCACTGTATGCAAGGATGCGCCTGATTTATTCAGAGCTAAAATAGTTAATTAAGCCACACATCTAGCCACCAGTACACATTATGGATTCAGACCTCCCATAGCAAAACTAAACCCATCAGTCGCTGGTACTGACAGTGTAAAGCTGGTTCCAAGACAGTTGGAAGTTGTGCACATATCACTTCAGTCCTGTGGTATATAGGGTTTTAGCCATGAGGCAGGGATACAATCGAAAATTATTTCGTGTAGAAGGCTGTTTGGATACCTCACATTTACCAACATCAAGTGGTGACAGTATTAGCGATACAAAAAGTGTTTCGGACAGCACATCTGATTAATTATGTATTGTTTCATTATACATTTTTTTATATTCATATTTGTATTTTTTGTATAAAATAGCTCTTGCATTGCATTCTATACAAGGTCTTTATCACATACATAATCATATATGAAGTAGTTTTAGGTGATTTAATTTCATTGCCATACAGATTATTGGCCATAACTGTTATTATGTGTACTATATTTTCATTTAGTTTTTAGTTATACCTTATCATTATTTTGGTACAATTTATACCTTGTTTATTTTATGGTTTATGGAAACATTCCAAATAGCTGTTTAGAGTGCTTTTACATATGATTTTTTTTTTTTTTTTTTTTTTTTTTTTTTTTTTTTTTTGTTACTGTAACAGCTTTTTGCTTTTAGCATTTTTTTACTATTCCTTAGAGGCTTGTACAAAATGTGTATTGGTTAAAAATACAATTATTTAGACCAACAACTGCTGGTCTGTGAT
Source organism: Lingula anatina (assembly GCF_001039355.2). The sequence goes on along the minus strand of NW_019775724.1, from coordinate 264,076 downwards.
AAAAATTATATTAAATTATTAAATACGCTGAAACAAGTTTTTCTAGTAACAAGACTTTTATACAGTTAAGTGAAATCAGTGATGGCTTCTGTGAGAAAATACCGTAATATACCACCCCTCCCTCTCTTCTCTAGGATAAAAAAAAAAAAAAAAAACAATAATTACTTTCCCATTTACTTGTGCCACACCACAATTATTTAACATATAACTCTTTTTACACCACAAGACAAGTTTCATTAGAAAAAAATCGTTTATGTAATATAAATGCTGAAACAAGTTGCTCTGATTCATTATACTGCATACAACAAGTAAATCCCCCCCCCCCCCACACACACATATAACTCATTAAAAATACTACGTTACGACAAGGAGTTATAACAGATGGAGATTACACGCGTGGGGCGGAGCCCATAATACGGTCTCTCATTGGTCGGAATGAATAGAAACCAGAGAACAATGGGTTCCTATCTCTGTTACGTTTTCTGTTACTCTCGTTTAAATCTCGTTTGTCAGAATATACCAAAGACCCTTCGTCTGTCGTTTGGAGAGGACACAAACAGAAACGCAGTCAAATGTTTCTTAAAATGAGAGAATTACAGAGTGCAGAGAATAACGTTGGATAAGGTTTATAAAAAACAGGTAAGTGCTTTTAAATGCATAACCACACGAAATATGAAGATAAATTGCAACTTTTATGCCGTAGGGTCTCACTGTGTAAGTGTCCAGCTACACATTGATCTCGCGAGGTGGTGTGTGGAGAATAGATATTGCACGAAAAATATTTCCCACTCATAACAAGTGCTTATAAATATAGTATCAGATGAAGAAAGCTTGGTCTTTATACAGTTGCAATTGTTAAGTAATTTGTGGCAATAGCAAAGAATAAAACTTAGGTGCATTTTCAGTAGCTAAATAACAAGCAGATGCTTAAGCCGCCATCTTGTTTATGTTTCGAAAAAAAAAAAATAACTCCAAAAGACATTTTCCTCCTACTTTTTGATACTTGTGTCACATGACAGTCATAAAATTAAACTAATTGTTATGTGTGCAATACACTTTCTTGAGCAGTATTATTGTTTTTTGTTTCGATTTTATATGTGGTCTAGCTTGAATACGACAAGGGACAATTTTCACGAGTCCAGATCAAAAAGTGTTTCGCTTGTTACGGCCAAAAGCCTAAACGTTTTTTGTACTGTTCAAATGCGTGATTATAAAAGATTTTGGTGTGTTTAGATTCTTGAACATCTTGGTCGTGGTTTGGTATATATTGCATGGGTACTGCTCCAATATTTCTTGAAAAAAATAACCTGATATGTTCAGAATACAAATTTTTTACTTTATTGTTATGGGTAAATGTACCATTTTTGCCTTTACCTTTTTCGTGTTTAAAACTAAAAAGACTTATCATGACAGTTGGTCATCATTTTTCCTCTCACCATGGTGGGTATCTTTGGAGTGGTAACTTTGTTGTTAAAGTAAGGTGCTCAGTTATTTTGACTGGAAAAGTTTTTATTCCACCCAGCATTTTCCATCATGGCGGTCTAACAGGAAGTTTGACTTCACAGTGTCTTTGGTATAGTTATCCTTAACTTATTTAGTCTTCTTTTTACATATATATGTTTTAATTCATATTAAACCTTTGAAAAAAGAACACATATGAATCCTGGTGCTTCTTAATATAAAGTCTAAAGATTTTAAGTTCACCTAGGCTCCACCAATTACTTTACCTGTTATCTCACTACACATCTCCCTTTGAGTCAAGGTGTGTAAGACACACCTTATTGTGTAAGACACATCTATAATTAAGCGGTACTTGCTTCTCTACTGTAATTATACTTCACTACTTTGGCATGTTAGGTGGCAAGCTTGGATGTTCCAGTTCCTTTTATTAACGAAGCTTTGTCTTGGTGGTTACAAAAGAAAAGAACTCTATTAAGGTTTATTCATTACTTGAAAGTAAATATTTCATCTTGCATTGTTGAAACAGAAATTCTCTCAAAATTGATAATGACATGCATAATGACATGCATAATGACATGCATATCTTAACACTACTCAAGTTTTTTAAATGATAATATAATAATAATATATTTATTTCAAGTTTAAAATCCATAAAATGTTCAATAGACTGTACAACATAAAATACAAAGAAGTTTATAGATAAAAATGGTTAAAATATATTTTATATAAATAAGAGCTAAACTAAATTGCAATAAACAGTAATTAAAAGTAAAAACTCCAAGGTTTCTTAAAATTGTAAAATTTAAAATTCATGAATAAAATGTCTTAAAAATATGAGTTTTTAATTCCTTTTTAAAAGATTCTTGTGATTCTATTTGTCTAATAAAAATTGGCAACTTATTCCACTCTACTGGTGCAGCTACACAAAATGATATGTCACCATATGATTTTAACCTTGATTTTGGAACTTTCAGTAAAAGTTTGTCACCAGACCTCAGGGATCTTTGAGGACTATAATGTTTGTCTAGTTCAGTTATATATGGTAGAGCTAGATTATAAAAAGCAGCATGTGTAAAAACTAAAACCTTAAATAAAATTCTGGCCCTAACTGGTAACCAGTGCAGATGCTTTAAAATTGGAGTGATATGGCAATCCCTAGGCTGTAGCATTAAAAGCCGTGCTGAGATATTCTGGATGCGTTGTAATCTTTTGATCTTATCATCTGGACATCCATATAATACAGAATTGCAATAGTCTAGCCTGGAAGTTACCAATGAGTGTATAACAGTAGCAGCAGATGATTGATTCAGATGTTTCCTTATGGTGCCAATATTCCGAATGTTGAATAAACAAGACCTTGTGATGTTGGAGATCTGTTTGTCCATTGGAAGTGTAGAATCAAAGTATACTCCTAAATTTTTTACATGGGGGGAGGAAAATGCCATACTAGCTCCAATTTTAAGCTGCAAGTTGTGAGCAAGGCCCTTGTTGTGGGGTTGAGTAATGACTAAAAATTCTGTTTTTCCATCATTTATCTTCAATTTGTTTGAAATGAGCCAACCTCTGAGGTCTGATATGCAATCAACAATTGTGTTCACAGACAATGCTGGATCATGGATGTTACAAGACGTGTACAACTGGGTATCATCGGCATAAAAGTGGTAACCTATCTTATGATAACGCTTCTATTATAGATATGGGAGAAGGCTGCATTGAATATATGAATTATGGTCAGGCTGGAAAAAATTGAAAAATGTCAATGAAAAAAGGAGGTCAGTGTGTCTGGGGTAAGTTACTTTTGTCGTAATGCCTACGATGCGTTAAACATTCACAAACAACAGTACCCTTTTTTAATTTTTTTCAAAATACAACAACCTTGGGCATTTTCCTTTTAGCAACCAGCCTCTCTGAAATCCCCTGTCAGAATAGTAGGAACCAGGGCGGATTTAAAGAATCTCTTGTAATAAGTACAATTTCTTTCAATTTCTTGGGGTTATTAGCCTGTGATCATGAATAGTGATGTTCTATATAAATTTAGTTGTAAATTGCTCATCTATGTGGTGAACATTATTTCAGTCAAGTCATAACAAGACATTCAACTTCACTGCGTAATTCCATAATGTCTACATGAATACTAGTAGTTCATAATGCTATTATTGTTTTTTTTTTTCTAACCTACAGGTTTTTCTCTTTTCCGAGTGGCATGGCATTGGCAAGGCAGAAGAAAGGCCCTGAAGAAATTCTCACTTGAGTTGTCCCTTTTGGAGAAGAAACTGGATAAGACTGACCAACAGAGATTGCATAAAATTATAAGTGCTCCTTCATGACATTTTAAAATATTTTCAGTCATGTTACTTTTCAAAACCTATATATAATTTGTTGAGTGCCATGTTATAACAGTCTACCTGATTGCCAGTAAAATTTGAACGGTTTCAGTAAAATTATTTTAAAGCAGTCACTTACTGGCCCAGTTATTTTTTTCAGCTGTAACATGTACTCCAGTTCATTTTATAAATATTCTGACTAAGTGTTGTCTTGATCTTTAATAACCTTTCGAAAATCCCATGTTTTTGATCCAATTTGTAAGAATTAGCCCATTTATCTTCTAGGATTTTTTTTTTCATTCGGCCCATTAGATTCTCAGATCTTGCTGGCCTGTGAGTGGAATAGTATCTGGCACAGACTGGTGTCAGCAAGTCAGATAAAAAAGAACATTTCTATTTGCACGGTTGAAAAAAATGCCAACATAGACTGCATAAAACTGGAAGACTGTAGCAATTTAATCATTCTTATGACTTCATTAATTACTGCTTATGTGTAAAATTTTGTTTTTGCATGGTTTTGCTTTTCTATGATATAATAAAATGGTTTTACTCACAGATGCTACCATCACGCACGAGTATAGAGTTGACTTAAAAGATATTTTAAGTTAATATAGTAAATAATAGTTGGAAATTCTATATTCTCATCTTTATTTGTTTCGATCACTTTAAAGAGCTCTGTTAATACTAAAATTCCTGATATATTTTGTACATAAATATATTTATGAATGAATAAAAATTATTCTTAATGTGTAGCACTGTGCACTTGTTTACCTACAAATATGAACAGTGTTAGTATGTGTCAAAATAATCCTGAAAAAAAAGAGAGATTTCCAAGATAAAGAAATTTATAACGAGTATTCAGTAAACTGACATGTCGTGGCATTGCCTCAACCTTTTATTAAAAATGTACTTAATGCATTATAATATTAAAATTATACCGAGTGAGAGAAAAAAATACTTTAAGAAATTTAAAACCAGTCACAAAGCGTAGGCACTGTCACAATGTATATGTTTATGGGACCTAAGGGCAGGAGGGTCCAAACGTTTATGTATTAATATTTTGTCCTTTGGCAGTGAGGACAGACGTTCACTTGAATGTCATTTTCACAAACCACCGTTGGGACGTTTTCTTTTGACTTCTCCTTGGTGATTTTTCACTGGGTTGTGCAAAAAAAGCCATCTATCACCGACTCAAAAACACTCATGGCGACCATCCTCAGTCACCACCTTATAATAGCTTTCTATGATATCGTTCCCTTCTAGCACATCGTCCAAATAATTACCTGTGAAAAAAATCGTCAGCATACAGCGCCCTTTGACACTACTGATCTCGAATTCTAATGCGAAATAACGCATATGAAATTAATCTCTAAGCTGAGGAGAGCGACGCTGACGAAACCTTGAGACAGGAGCCCCCCGTAGCTAGCTCCGCCCACCGAAACAGACATCGGACAATAGAGAGGCTTGCGTGTTTGAAATTGGCGAAAATTTTTAAAAAGCGTACTGTTGTTAGTGAATGTTTAATGCATTGTAGGCATAACGGCAAAAGTAACTTACCTAAGACACACTGACCTTCTTTTTTCATTAATATTTTTGAATTCTTCCCAGCCTGATCATGTTTCATATATTCAATGCAGCCTTCTCCCATATCTATAATAGATATGCATGTCAGAATCATTATCAATTTTGAGAGAATTTCTGTTTCGACATTGCAAGATGAAATGTTTACTTTCAAGTAATGACAAAACCTTAATAGAGTTCTATTCTTTTGTAAATTCCAAGGCAAAGCTTCTTTCATAAAATTAACTGAAACATCCATCTGATTAGAAATTGTGTCTGTTGTCTTCAATGTAGTCATTTAAATGGAACCTTTCCCAATTTCTCTGCGTTTAAATTTTTCAAAACATTTTAAAAAGTGAAAGTAGTTATAGCGCCATCATCACAAAAAAAAAAAAAAAAGCCTCCCACATCTTATCATATGCAGCTTCAGACCTTGCTGAGATATTGGAAATTTCAACATAAGCGTCACCACCTTTACACCTTTACAAGCATTTTTTAAATCTGCAGCCAAGGCTGTTATATTTGTTACAGCTGGTGTCTTTTCTATGTCCTGTGAATTTAGGAATTTCTCTTTTTAAAGTTGAATGGGAAAGTCTGAATTTTGAGCTACATTTTTTTTACTATATTGCTTGTAAACTTGAATTGTATTGAGGTATGTGTTTTTCACATGTTCATCGTACTCATCAAGATCCATATTAGCAACAACTGTGAATTCAGTATCCGCATCGGTTTCTTCACATACCACCCTATACTCATTTGTAACTTCTAAATACTCTAGATATCGTCTATATTGTCTCTCCAATCTTTCAACTGCATCCTTTACTGTGGGCCCTACACCAATAGCTTGTTCTAGGTCCTTTGCTGCAACCGTAACAGATCTTTCAGAGTCACTTCTTTTCTTCTTTAGGTTCTCCGGTTCCATGGCTATTACAACAAGTAAGCTTCTTCTGGTAATTTTGACTGTTTGACAGTAATTACTGACTGTGCTTGGTTATTTTGGGGTCAATCAGTACATTTTTACAGGAGAAGCAGCCATAAGATACCGAAACTGAAAACTCTCGCTAGGTCTGGAACCGTGAATGTTAGAGACCTTTTGGTTTTTGCATTTTGTAGAACTTGTAAACCGCAATATTAATGTCCATATTTTGTTTTTTCGAAACGGTTTAGGCGATGCACTATATGAAATGTACAACATCGCAATTTATTGGTGAAATACTCCAAAATTGGCAGAGATACGCCTATAGTTACTATTGAACTTGAATGGGAAGTCACATACTAGTAATCTAACTGTGACCCTGACATTGACCTTTGACCTTATTTCTACCATTAACTGAACTTTGCAAAATTTCCAGCCCTTATATTTCCAAAACGGGAAGAGATATATTCATAGTTACTGTTGAACTTGAAAAGGAAGTCATATTAACCCCTTTTAGCCCTCGTCATCAAAACGAACGGCAGCCATACTGGAGGGAGACCGGAATCGTCTGCTGCGCATGATCATGTCTACATGTACAATTTAGCATTTAATTTCTGTGTTTTCTTTGATATTAAACCGAGTAAAATGATGAATTACTGCAGGGTATATGATAGAGAGAAGATAAATAACTTTACAAGCGTTCACAGACTGCCTGCAGTGGTAACAATCCAAGGTGTAGGGACGAAAACCGTAAACGGAGGAGAGACTGAGGAGTGGCTTTGAATCAAGACTCATCGGACAAGTAAAGGATAAAACTAATTTATTTTACAGCAAAGAATGAAGACCCAGCTGTGCAGCCTTTACCATAAAAGAAAAAAAGTAGAAAACCAATGACCGAGGTGTATAAGATATGAGCGCACGTACACTGCATATTAGTAGTGCCCAAAAAGTCTTGGTGGAGAGTGTGTTGTAAAAACGTGTGGAAATACCCAGGCAGGGTTTCGACTTTCATTATGAAGACTCACTTATTGCCTTGGGTGTAATTTGTTATCAGTTATGGTGCTCTTTGGATTTTATCTGCTGTCATCTACCTCTTTAATACCTGGTTAGCATTATTGTCAATTAGTGTCAAGGCTACAGTACAATGTACACAGCTCAGCTGGGCCAATTAAATCAATTACCTGTGTCATGTGTATTTGGAAGTTAGTGGCTTGATTTTAGATTTAGTGTAGTGTTAAGAGTAAATCTGTTTTGTAAGTATATATTCTAGCTCAGGTACCATTTAATTGAATGAACTTACTGAAATGAATTTGAAAAATGTTGAATTCTGTGTTTTCCTACTGTATTATGATGCAAGTTACAATATGAATAAAAATAACTATTGTTACCTTTTTTTGTTAATTTACATTTAGGAAATTGATCTGACATTTTCCCACCAAGCCACACTGAATGATTGGGTGCAAATAAATCTTGGTTATATAAAAAAAAAAGGTGACAGGTACAAAAGGCAGCTAGATGACACACAAGGTACGTAGAAGCAGCGAAAAAATATTCTTATATCTTTGTGACCAGCTGAGGAGACAGGATCTGAACATCAGGAGAGTGAAATTCATTGCATGACAGGAGTTATTTAATTGGATTTGTTTATTTATTTAATTGTTCATTTGTGGTTTTAAAGTTGTTATCCTGATAGCTTGCATACAACAAGGACAGGTTTTCTATTTATTTAGAATTGTGAGCAGAAGCACAAGAAGAAATGAAAACACTTTTTCTTTCTCATATTTTTAAAAGCTAAATGGAAAAGTTTGCAAGAAATATAAAATTTTGTATGGTGCACCTCCCACAGATGGTCTGATATGCAGAAACAGATGGCTGTTGTACATGTAGGTTGTGCATTTTTAAATTGTGACCACCAGTTGTGGAATTCTCCTAAATAAAATTACAAACTGCTTAGTAAGACCATCTAAGGCCTTACATACCCACACAGCACATATCAATTGTGAGTCTTCAATCAAGCATTTCTCTAGACATAGATTAAAAATATACTAAACAGGTTCCTCAAATTATGGTGGCTTGATTCGACTTAATATGCTCATGTACATGTTGCATTGCATCATTAAAAGTATGGAAATATTTTTCATGTCAGTGTTATCAACCAAAAGGAAAGGGACCCTGAATTGAATTGTGCAACAATGTTTTGCATTTTATGTTTACTTTTATCCATACAAAATGTGCATTTTCCTATATTTTCAATCAAATAAAGATCAATTCATGAACTGACTTGTTGTTATGTTACATTGAATGTCATAAGTTTGAAAATTACATTGCTTCTGTGAAGGTCTGGACTAATAATAAAAAGCTAACAATGTTGCTACTGTGAATGGTTGAATTCATGGTAAAATATTGAACTCTCAAACAACAGTCATGTTACAAATACTTCCTAATGAACCAAAATGAGGCACAAGAATGCTGAAATAATTTCTGACAGCTTCATGATGTACAGTTAAATCATATCTGACAGCAATATTTCTTGTCACAACCCTGCGTACTGTCTTCTTTGAGTCCACAAGTGTTTATCCTGATGATCAGCTCAAATTTCTCCTTATATCTATCCTTTATGAAAAAGGTTGCTTCTATGTAAGGTTAAACTTATGATTACATATTACATTCTCTCAAACTATAACTGTTATTACCCAATGAACAAGAAAAACGAAGTACAAGATAACTGAACTATCTTCTGACAATACGATGTTGGATAAATAGCATTTGGTAGGATTTCACGTTTTTAGACTGTCTTGAGTTCATATTGGTCGATCCTGCTGATCAGCTGAAGCTTTAGCTTGTATATACCCTTTTCCTTTTGGTGTACTTGATCGCGATATGAAGTTTATTTCATTTTATTTGGTTCACCTATATTTACGCTACTATTCCCCGTCGTTCTTTCCCTCCAGAATGGCCGCTGGACGAGTGTTACGGAGCAAATATGACGTCACTGTAATGGGTTAATACAGGCAATCTAACTTTGACCTTGAAATTGACTTTTGACCTTCTTTTTATGATGAACTGCACTTTGCATAATTTCTTGTCCATCATATCTGTGTTATAGTCCAATAGCTCTTGAGTAATGCAGCGGCCTCTTTGTATACACCGTAGTAAAGAAACTAACTTTACAATTAAAAGTAATTAGGTTTGACGTACATCGCACAATGGTGCTGCATTGGATCCACGTAAGATAACAAATAAGTATTTTCTCACCATATTTGTTCTTGCTGTGTGCTGAAATCATGGGTATAATGATTTTGAATCAGGCTGATATAAAAGGTGTTGATTTAAGAGATGAATCGTACAAAATTATGCAGTATGCTGATGATACAGTCATGTTATTGGATGGCAGTGAAAATTCGCTAAAGTCATGTTTAAATATTATACAGCAATACTCAAAGTTTTCTGGCCTTTATGCCAAATATTGAGAAGACACAGTGTATTTGGATTAGAAGTAAAATTCAGAAAAATTATGCCCAGAATATAATATATCTTGGACTTCGGAACCTTTCACCGTTTTTAGTGTTGTCTTTAGTCAAAACTTAACAGGTATGATTACCTTAAATTATGAGAGCAAAATCAAAGACATAAAGAAACTTATTTCATATTGGTCTAAGCGCATGCTTACAGTGATAGGGAGGCATTACAGTAGTTCAAACAATATTAATCCCTAAACTTATTCATTTTTATTTAAGTTTGCATAATCCATCAGATGAAATTATTAAATCCTTAGAAAAGCTATTTTTCAAATTCATTTGGAACAATAGAAATGACAGGGTATCAAGGAATACGATTGTGCAAGATTATTGTCATGGGGGACTGAAAATGCCACATTTATCTTTCTTACGAAAATCTATGAAAATTACATGGTTTAGAAGATTTTTGGAATGTGACTTGGAAAAAACTATTATTAAAGTCAATGATGCCAAACTTTTGTAAAACTTTTTTAGTGTATGGAAATTGGAACCTAAAAGAATTTGCAAATAAAAATAATAATAAATTTTGGAAAGATGCTCCTATGACATTGTTTGAATTTAAAACAATTACCGATGATGATTTAAATGTATGTCCCAAGAACCCTTTATGGTTGAATTCCAGGATTAGAATTGAAAATAAACCTATTTTGTATAAAACATGGATAAGGAAAAGTATAATGGTCATTCAGGATCTGATAAAGGAAGATGGAAACTTTCTATCCTACGATGAATTCTGTATTAAATACAACTTCAGACCAACCTTTACCATTTTTAAGGGGTTTAAGAAACGCTATTTTGAGCAAATGGAATATTAATTCGATCATAAACTCTTTGCAACAACTGCCTTCTCAACCAATATTATTTTACTGGTTGAATAAAAGTTAGAAAGGAGCAAAAGAATTTTACAATGTTTTTTATCGACAACTCAATTAAAATTGTCAAGTGAATATAAATGGGAAAAAGATGTCAATTTTACGAACTATGGAAAAAATATTATTTATCTATTTTCTTTGCCACAATTGATGTAAAGCTAAGATGGTTTCATTTTATACTTATTCATCGGATATTGAGTACAAATTGCTATCTAAAAAAAAACAAGTTGGTAAATGATGACAAATGTGACTTCTGTAATGTAGAGTCTTTGCTCCATCTATTTGTAGCATGTGATTATTTTAATACCTTCTGGACATCTTTTTGTCGATGGATAAGTTAATTATATCAATTCAATATAGCTGTTAGTCCAGTAGATATTACTTTTGGAAAAATTGGGAAAAAGTATAAACTGCGAAATCTGCTTATTGGATTAGCAAGATTACTTATTTATAAACAAAAAATGAAGAAGAATCTGCCATGCCTGGATAGTTTGAAATTTGACATGCAATATTATTGCAAAGTAGAAAAACAAAGTATGAGTGCATATAACCATTGGCAAAGTGCCCATCGTCCAAATTTTTCAATAATTTGCTGTTATTAAGTCCATGCATATATTTGTTGCATGGAAAAATATAATTTGGTTTGAGGCATCGTAACCAAGAAGTTATAACAGAAGGAGATTACAACCTGAAAGTTGTTTTCAGTCACCTCACAAACTCTATACATTTCAAAAGAGGACAAATATTTTATGTTACTGTCATGTATGATGGTCTGGGAGAAGTCTCCAACCGTATGCTGGGGATCTGGTGAATCTACTCGACAAACTCACAACTTTGATTCTTTACAGGTTTATTTCTGCTAGCGGAAAAGTACATAGGGGCCTTAATCTTCACAATACGAATGACAACCTTCCTGCTCGAGAGCTAACCCTGTACTGACTTCTACATCACATTGTTAATTTTTAAATCTCTTGGGAGGGGGGAGGTGACTGACTGAGAACCTGCCTGGTTCCTATTGGCCAGTTTGCCTGTCACTCATCAGCACCTATTTAATTTTAGAGATATTATGTACAATTTACATAATACAGAAATACAGACAGAATATATAACATAAAATGCAGATGAAGGCGGCTACATAGCAATTGACAGTCTCCATAAAACTAAGGTAAGTTAGATATGAAGTGATTTACATTGTCTTAATTAAACACAGGTAAGGTAGGTACGTAGTTATTATTTTCTGAAAATGGTTTCATCCACAACATAAAAGAAAGTCTCACTTGGCTATTTAGATAACTTTCTGGTTTCCTTAGATCAGATAAAGTCACAGGATATACTGTCCATTGTCAAGGTAAAGGTACTGCACTTAATTAAAGACTCACATGATATCTCCCTTCCACATTAGCAAGACCATAATAATTTGAATAGATATAAACAGGAAGGAAGGTTCAGCTGTAACTAAGTGTCCCATGGCTGTAATGTTGTTTATTTTCTTTTTCTTGTTTGATATAAATGTTAAATAATCAGGAAATAAATAATGCTAAATAACTGTCATACATGTGATAAAAACTATGTATAATTTGTAGAGTGACACGGTATAACAGTTTACCTGATTGCCAGTAAAATTCGGACTGATCCAGTGAAATTTCTTTAAAGCAGTCACTTACTGACCAAGTTTTTTTTTAGCTGTAACATGTACTGCAATGTGGTTTATAAATGTTCAGACTAAGGCTTCGTTCACATGGAAAGTCTATTTTCTAAAAATCTATTTTTATTTTCTATTCGCAGTATATCTTGTGATCATGGTCTGTGCCCTGAGTTTCCCGCGGCGTGATTACTGGCAGTGCGAGCCAGTTACTTCCAAAGCTGTAATTAATTATCGGCTGTGCTCGGATGAGATTCTGATAGCTTGACGCATGCGTAGTAGGAAGTTAGAAAATTAATGGCGGTCGCGGTGCCTTTGAAAAATGTGTTTGTCGAATTTGTGCAACAACAAGACGAAGAAGATGAATACGCTATACACGACAGATACGAGTGCAACCGTCATGATCCGATGGCAAGCGATGCGGCAACGGAGGATGAGATTTTATAGAATGCTAGCACAGCCGAGAATTAATTACAGCTTTGTATAAGTAACTGGCTCGCGCTGCCAGAAATTAGGCCGCGGGATATTCAGGGCACAGACCGTGATCATAAGATACCGCGAATAGAAAATAGATTTTTAGAAAATAGACATTCCATGTGAACGAAGCCTAAGCGTTTTCTTCTTCTATAATGACCTTTTGAAAATCCCGTGTTTTAATCCTATTTGCACGGTATTTGCACGGTTGAAAAAAATTGCCAACATAGACTGCATAAAACTGGAAAACTGTAGCAACTTACTCATACTTGTACGTTCATAAATTACTGTTTATGTATGTTAAAAATTTTGTTTTTGGTTTTGTAATAATAATAAAATAGTTTAACGCACAAATCCTACTAAAACGGCCTCAGTATGAAGTTGACTTACAAAACATTCAGTCTATATAGTAAATAATAATTTGAGATTCTATATTCTCATCTTTATTTCTGTTTCAATTTTAAGAGCTCAGTTTATATTAAAATTTCTGATACATTTTATACATAAATATATATGTATGAACAAAAATTGTTAAGCACTTTGTATGTACTTGTTCACAGACAAATATGAAGCGTTAGTACTCAGTATGTGTTAAAATTATCCTGAAAAAAAATATATTTCGAAGATAAAGAAACTTAAAACGAGAATTCAGAAAAATGTTACATGCCGTGGCATTGCCACAACCTACATATATGTTTAAAATTTTACTTTAATGCATTATAATATTAAAATTATACTGAAAGAAAAATATTCTAAGATTAATTAATTTAAAACCAAAGACACGCTGAGGCGCTGTCACAATCTAAATGTTTATGAGACCTTAGGGCTGGAGGGTCCAAACATTCATATATTAATATTAACTTTTGCCAGTGAGGACAGACTGGAATGTCATTCTCCCAGTCGGAATGACGTCCCATCCGGAGATAGTCCATAGCAACTATTTAGCGTGGGGGTAAAATCGGTCGTTAGGCGCCATCTTGCCATGTATTTCAATGAAGACGTGACCAAAAAAAAAGTGCGAAAAAAGCGATCTTACATAGTTCAAAAGTGAAAATGGCATTTGAATATGTGGAAGACTTCGTCCAGATTTAGTAAACAGGTATGGGGCAAAACTTGATCTCTGTGGGCATGTTATTTGCCCTACTGTAGTTTGAAAGAATTGATGAGCGGAACAGTGTTTAATAGAATTTTACATTCCTAACTAGTATGAATTCTACTTGAAATAGAATTCAAAACCCATCTAATGACTCTAACCTGTTAAAAAATGCAGAGAAAAGGCATAAAGAGAACTTCTTCGCGGCGACCAAAGTTTAGATCTCTAAATAGCCTACTACCATCACTATTTACTCTTGCTCTGTTTATCGCTGCCAGCCATTTCAATCTTCTAAACTTCTCATTAGGTATAACAAAGAACTTGATCTAACCCCCTTTGTATTTTCTTGAATAACAGCCAGCTACAGGACAAGTTTTTGGAATTTTTTCGTGTTACTTTCTCCACGTCTAATACATGAACTCAACGCGGTTGCTAGGGAGTTTGCCCCAAGCGGTTTTTTTCTGCGCGCGCACATAGGTGTCACGTGGGCTATTCGACTGCAGGAATTTTCACAAACCCCAGTTGGGACGTTTTCTTTCCTTACTAATCCTTGGTGAGTTATCACTGGGGTGTGCAATAAAAAGCCATCTTCCTTCGACTAAAAAAAAAAAAAAAACTCATGGCGACCATCCTCAGTCAACACCTCATTATCGCTTTCCATGATGTCATTCCGTGCCAGCACATCGTCCAAATAATCACTTGTGAAAAAATCGTCGTCTTACAGCTCTGCTTTGGACACAACTGATCTCGAAATCTAACACGAAATAACGTATAATATGAAATCAATCTCCAAGCTGAGGAGAGCGACGCAGACGAAACCTTGAGACAGGAGCCCCCTTATTAACACCCTATTTGGTGTGAGCGCAGGGATTATATTGTAGTCTACCATATAATTCCCTGGTCAGAGGAACCATACCAAGCGACATGTGCCTTTTAGACTGAAAACCTGTATTGTGTTATCTGCGGGTTTCAGATAATTTTGTTTACTTAAATTAGATTACAATTCATTCTCAGCGTTGTTGGCAAGCAAATGTGCTATTATGAATACTTTATTTGCTGATATTGTGAAAAAGAAAAAAAATAATTTCCCTCAAATCATGTGCTTCGGCTTACAAAATATCTATTTATCCACCTATATTTAAATTGGTACTATTTTACCTAATGACAACAAAATTAGTTAAAATAACATTACACTCCCCTTCATCAAATTCACTAACAACTTCCTGGAAATTTTGAAAGAAATACTTCATATTTGTTTTACTGTAAGAACAAGTACCTGTATAGAACACCTTCCCAGATGGCCTGTCCAGCAGGTCTGCCAGGTGCCTTTGCTCTGTATTCCTCAGAACCTCCTGGAACTTTTCAAAAGCCTCTGGACCTCTGGTTTTCACCACGTCCAAGATGTGCCCTGCTTTGTCATATCTTGTGGGAATAGACTGAAAAGAAAAAATCAAAATTAGAGTGAAAAACTTTCAAATATACAGTCAATACACAAAACTAGTAAATTCAAAATAAAAATGCAGTTTGACAGTATAGTATAACCACTATAAATATATATACAAAAAAGGAAAAAAAAAGTAACACTAATATGAGATAAAATGGGGCCCATAAGAATATTTAACAAAACTGAATAACGTCTGCAAATGTTAAAAGTCATACTTTAATAGAGTTTCAAAAAAGGACCTAAACTTGAAAATAGATAATACAAGTAATTTGGCATGTTTTCATCATTCCAAGTATTTCACGGGTTGTTATTTCAACCTTAAACTCCATTACTCTTGGCAATTTCCTTTGGGACGTTCTATAGTTCCTTATGGAACTCAGGAACTCTACAGTACTCTACAGTACTCTTTGGGACTCGACAAGAATTATATCATCATATAAAAATCAGATCTGAGAAGTATGTCCTATAGGCCCTTTTATTACAATTCTGGGGCCATTTCCTTTAGATCCCCATGAGAAATGTCCGCTAGGGTTTCTGAAACACTTTAGTACTTGACAATTTAGTTTTAAAATTGTGCTACTTTCAGTTTACTAACTACCAGATACTTTAAGCAATGATGGAGACTCTGAAAAGGAGTTGCAGCACATCTCTTCAAAATTTCTCGCCAATATAAGTGCACCACGCATATACTGTACTGTAAAAAAATGAAATAGCCATACATGTATCTCATTACCGCCAGGTGACCGTAACTACATTTACAAATCAATGAATGTACCTTGATTTTCTCTATGTCGTAGTCTGTAATGAGGTTACAGGCCATGAGCTCACTCAGTAACACTTCGCTCACCATCAAGTCATCTGTAAGGGCCACTCTGTTCACCTTAAGTCGCTCCTTGTGCTCTTTCTCCATGGTCTGTGATAAGAAATTGCGGAATAATCACTCAAGCAATTCAAACAAAATCGATTCATTTTTTTCAAACAATTACAACACGAACTACACTGTGAACGGACGGGAGTGATGGACTTTCGAAGCTATCTATATCATCTTCATTGCCTTTATGGACTCATTTGCAACATTTTTGTCCATGCACGGGAGTGGCATGGCTGTTTTTTTTTTTTTTTTTTTTTTTTCAATAAAGGACATACATGTTTAAACGAGGTCCATGTACATTTTGAGAAGCAGTGGACTTTAAAAATAAAAAGCTTCTAATGTTGACAAGAGCATTCACATCTACATTCGGTATATGCGGTTTGAAAATACAGAATAATGCACATGTAGACAAGTATATTCATTGTAACAGACCTTAGATTCAGCAAACAAGTAGCATGTTAATGCCATCATTTTTAAAATGATTTTATCACTAATTTTTGTCACATCATACATGTATCGAAAACTAGTAGAGATTAAAAAAAAACATTTGCTAAGTTTACCCATATCGCAAATATTTTAACATGTAGAATATTTCTTCATAACACTTAAATTAGAAGACAGGCACATGTTTCCACAACGCTCTACGAGAGCCGTAGATTGTGTTTTTTTTTTTTTTTTTTTTTTTTGTTCCTCACAGCAGAGAATCGTGTTGTGAAATAGCCAGAGACGTATCTGTGAACACCCAGTAAAAATTCAAGAAATTATTCTGTGGCTGTAGATATTGACTTTGTTTGAAGTAAACATTTTCCTTTAAAACTACGGCGTCAGGCAGTGCTGAAAGGCTTCTTCCTAACTCAGTTAATGGTAAAACTATTATATAAATGTCCTTGATGAACTTACCGGAAATTTTCGTAAATTTCCTGTTATGATAAAATTTCAGATAATTTGGAATCTAACTTCTTCTCCCCTTAATGCTGCCTCACAGTGGCCCGAATGAGTTGTCAACCTGACTGCGTAATTTCTCTGCACAGCATTGAAAAACCTCCAGGGCCCGGTTGCACCAACCGGTCGTAAGCGAGGCGTAGCAGTTGCGCCGGAGTAAACCGGGCGCAAAATGCTACGCCCGAGTAAAGCTAGTTGCACCAAACTAGAAAAGTGTTTACGTCGGTCTTAACTTTGTCGTAGATTTACACCTGCTAGCTAGGTGGAGTAAGTCGGTCGTAGCTCGTTTTGCATTATGGCTAGGCTGGCACAGAGAGAGTTTGATGACAAATTAATTATCGTACTTAACGTAGATTATGTGGGTTGTTATTTGTTTGTTTCTTACACAAAACTTCCGTCTGCATAGCTTGGTTTTTAAAAAACAAGTTATATATATAAGTGATTATTAAATGCATTATGTGTGTAGCCATGTACATGTATATGCATGTGTTCAAATTTAATTTTAATTTAAAAATCTTTCCACTCATGTCGCACGCCTCACGCCTTGGCTCTCAGTAGTACGGTTTCTTTAATTCTTTTCACAATTTTTGACAAACCATAACTAACCATAGTCATTTTTTATTCACATTTTATATCATTCATATTTTACTATATATAAACATAAAGACGAAAGCTTAAAATATCAACATGTTAAGGCTCATATAATATGTATCAGGTCTCTTGTATTTTTCAATCTCCAAGATGTAAGCTCGATTGAATTAAATGATACCTCGCGGTGTAACCATAGATAAAAAAAAGGTCATGAAATTGTAGGCACTGTTGTAAAATTATAAAAAGAAAGCAATGCTGTCTTTTTTGCATTATTTTCAGACTCAAATGTTCCAATAACAAATGTGAAAGTGTTCAAATCCATTAATAGAAATACGTACTGCCTCCAACGCGTTTTTCTCATTTACAACAGCATACTATAATAATATTTTGATTCGGAATATATTTACGATTTTATTGCTATATATCCAAGGCAACAGCAAAGTTAACGTATTTTAACGTTCTTATTTCTAAATCAAAATGGAATAATGTAGCTCATGAATTTCTCCGTCACTCAAATGCACCTTTTGTGTTTATTTATGTCATCATTCCATTATGACTGCAGCTGAGAACTTCTCATTTGCCCAATTATACCATCCACGTATTGTTGGCCAGTGGCGCAACGGAGCGTTACTCGGGCGTAGTTACGACGATCAGTTTTTGTCTTGGTGCAACGGGCGTAAGCAGGGAGAGTGAACCTGGCGCACGGACGCCAGGCGTTGCGGTTTACGACAGTCGTAACCGAGTAAATTTACGCCCTGTTGGTGCAACCGGGCCCAGATCAATAATACAGCTAAAAAATAATCCCTCGACAAAAGGTCCCGTGGTAAAGTAGTTGTTTGAATAGCGTATTGGCCCTTTGCAAAACACAAAGATATGATTTACACTGAGCGAGACGTGTTATGAGAAACAACCATTACAGCTAGATCCATTTACACAAGTCTCACTCTGTTAAACATGCATGTCTCCGTGTATACTCTTCTGTTTTACTCTTCTATTCAAATCACAGGCCTACCCAACTACCAGACCCGGCACATAAGGATCCTGAATTAACCGGTATATCGGACCACACTACCCGTTTTCAAGTTGTGTGTCAGATCGCATTTCGGAGTATCAGTCAGAACACCGACAGGATGAGCCCACGCTCGGCTATCACCTTGATTGGATATTAAACGATTGTCGTAAAATCGCTATATGATTTTAAAACCGGGGGCATGAATTTGAAAACCACCTAGACAACCTTAGACTGCCACATTAATCTAATACAATGCAAAAAAAGCCCTATCAAAAGTGGTTAAAACATTCAAACCAAATGTCGTAAAGTCCCCATATACCCCCATAGAGACAATAAAATAGAGTACTCTAAAGTAAGAGTACAGTCTAAGGTTGTTGTAGGTGGTTTTCAAATTTATGCACCCGGTTTTTAAATCATATAGCGATTTTACGACAATCGTTTACTATCCAATCAAGGTGCCAGCCGAGCGTGGATGAGCCCGCAGTCGTCCTTCAAAATTTGTTCTGGGTATGATACTCCGAAATGCGATCTGACACACACCTTGAAAACGGGTAGTGTGGTCCGATATACCGGTTAATTCAGGATCCTTTTGTGCCGAGTCTGGTAGTTGGGTAGGCCTGAATCAGCTTTCTGTCGCCTGAACAGCTACAGTGTATTAGCACCGTTTAAAGCCCATATAACAGCAAGAAGGGGGGGGTGCTGTAAATTGTACATTTTCCATGCGCTAATATTAAAATAATTAAATCTAATTTAAGAAACGGGGAAATATCAAATATAGGCCTTTATATCATATTGACCCCCCCTTATACATTACATGCCACCCGGTAAAATTTCCGGGATGATTTGGAATATTCATAAATTATTTTAAACGTAAGAATGGCTTAATATTACAAAATATCACTAAACCTGTTGTGTCGTACGTTTATCTTCTATTACTCCTCGGTTGACGGGAATCTTGCTTTAATCACTGACATCCATATCCAACACAAGCGGATCCCTTCGCTGCAGTAAATGCGCATTGATTTCAAATTGTTGATATTGATTTGGGGCAAATATGGTTCACATTACCCAAATCGAGGCTTTAACCTTATATTCATTTTTTTTCTTTGTGCAAAGAAATGACAAACATTATTGTCAGAAACACGAAACCAATTGCAAAGGAGATATAACATGGGCCGCATAATCTACTAAATAGTTCCTAACCCCTTCAATATAAATTACTAGTAATGAAGCTATTCTAGATCTAGTTGATGCGTCCATTTCTTGAAAATGTTATTCCTAGCTGACTGCAATTATACACGCTCTAATTTTTATGTTCCCCGTTGTTGCACTGTGAGGGCTACGGTGGCGCCCATTAGGATGTTGCACGCCCCGGCCAAGATGTCGTGTAAATATTTATCATTATATACATACATGATATAAGCAGTAATTATTGTACTTGGTTTCCACACAGCTTTGTTGCGTTACAGGTCCACATACTGTAGTTCCTGATATTTTTCAGCTCTTGCCGATCTAAAAGAATATATTACGAGCAGATAAAGCCTAAAGTAGCATTTTGGCATCTAGTGCCTTTTCAGGCCTGTGGCAAGTTCCACTGCTTAGCTTGCGTATTACTACAACAGGTATTACATGTTACATTGTTGGGTTTTAATCAATGAGAGTGAATTTAAGAGGCTACGTGTAATCAAGAGATACCCGCTGGAGGGATAGGGTTTTACTGCAAAAGGGGGTAGTGAAAAAGTGGGTTACATATGTTACACACATGTACCTTCAACGCTTTGAGGGGGGGGGGGGGGGGGGGACTTCCGTGCACCAGTAGATTTGCCCTTGGTAAGGTCAAACCAAGGAGATGTGAGCGCGGGGTGGGATGGGGGAGCTACTGTGCCCGAATGGAATCGCTTTTGGCACGGTTAGACCAAAGAGATGTATGTGTGTGTGTGCGCGCGTGTTTGTGTGTGTGTGTGGGTGGGGGGGGTTACTGTGTTCTAATGGATTCGCCTTTGGTACGGCCAGATTAAAGAGATGTTAGGGAGCGGCTACAGTGCCCCAATGGATTCGACTTTGGTGCGGTCTGACAGAGAGTAGCCAGAGACATATCTGTAAATATCTAGTGAAATATCAATCTGAGGCCCGAGTAAATATCAACCCTATTCGATGATAAACGTCAGGCAGTTTTGAAGGGCTCCGGTCTAATTCAGTTGCTAGTGAAGCAAATTTAAATTTACATTAAAATATATAAATGTCCTTCATAAACTTACCAGATAGGTTCAGAAGTTCCTCTGTGGTGATGAAATTTCAGATAATTTGTAATCTAATTTCTTCTCCGCTGTTTCACAGTGACTCGAATGAGTTACCAGCCTAACTGCGCAATTTCTCTTCACAGCGTTGGAAAAACCGTCACGTCAATAATATGCTAAAAATATACCAGTACCTGTGATTCAAAAGCCTCGCGAAAAAACAAGTTAGTTGAATAGGCTAGCATTTTCTTACTTTGCAAAACTTACAAAGGTAAGATTTACGCTTAGCTGGACGCATTATGAAAACAGCTCCAGTCAGACAAAGATGAATTATCTGTATTTTTTTTTCAATTCAGCTGCTGCCGCGTATACTGTGTATAGTGTTTTTTAAGTCTTAAGACCGCGGCAGTAGGGCCTACAATAGAATCTCGGCGGAACTAAAAACCAAACAAAACACAAAAAGAACAACTTGTAAAGGAGTACTTGGTTAAGAACCAACCTTTTTGCTGCCGAGTTCGAAAACTAGTAATGGGACTTGACTTGCTGTTACGCATGCACTGTGCTCTTCAGATTGGTTTGAGAATCAACTAAGAGACCATTAAGAACAGAAAATTAAACAAATTTTTTTTCATAAGTTTTATTCTAACGCAAAATAGCAAAGAGACGAACGATTACATGTTTGCACTGGCAATTTCTGCTATACACTTATTTTCATATGGACGCATAGCGAAAGTACTAAAACAGAGAGGTCAGAGAAGAATTTCATCAGCTGTGTCAAGTTATAAGAATGATGTGAATTTTTCTTCAGTCAACAGCTTATATTGAGATAGATTTTACCTCCAATATTTCGATGTCTATCAGGACATCTTCTTCAGGGAATGAGGCTGAATAGCCTCTACTCAGGAGGTGTACTTGCCCCCCCCCCCCCACCCCATTGTCTTAGGAAAATCCTAATGGACTTTTAGGTATGTCAAAATAAGAAATAAATTTTATCACAGAGGCCTAGCAATTAAACGGATATATTTTGGCTTTGCAAGGCCCCTCCAGTGAGGCGAGGAGACCATTAGGGGATTAGGTGGCATTGCTTTTAAGTGGGGTTGGCCATATTTAGTCCACAGAATAGTTGGTCTGCAGTCGATCTGTTCTGAATGCGGCCTTAACTGTATATAAACATATAGATATATATATTAAATAAAAAACTTAACAAATGGTATTTATTGAACTCAGGTATTTATTTTTACATTGTGAAGAAGTAAAAACCCTGAACTCTTAACAAGCAGTAAGGCAGAACTTCATTTTCAAATGTTTACTTCCGGTTAATTCTCTTTAATAATTCTTTGCTTATTTAGCAATCATCATCTCTACTTTCTCTAACACACAATTAAGTCCACAGTTCTTTCCTCCCATCCCAGCGTACTTCATACAGCGCTCATACTGCCCTGAGTTCATATCACAGTGCCCAGTGCCCGGATACCAGGAGTTCAGACCCAGCTCCGTGCAGTTGGGGCCGTACCACCATCCTCCACCATTGGCGCATGCGCAGTGCGACTCGCCGCCATAGTCGCAGGTAGAGAACGTCTGCCCGCTGGAACACGTGTCTGCAGATGGGCAACTCGAGTCGTTTGAGGTGAAGTTAGTTACGCCCCAGAACCCTTTAAAATCTTGCAAGAAGAGACGATATCCATCCGAAGGGGAACCGACGCGAAACGAAGTGTACTTAAACACATGTTGTGTGCCATCCCAAGTTGTCAGTTCAACCTTAAGTCTGTAGTTTCCGCTATTGGTGACGTAAGAAATGATGTCATTTCCGATCCAGTAGTCCCCGAGGACTGGGTTTCCGAATCCTTTGTTATACTCCGCCCATGTTCTGTTGAAGAAGAGATCTCCGATCTTGCGGCTTTGAATGACCAACCACTTGCCGCGGCATCTGGCTTTGAATACCCTCGGGAACCCCACGGGCTGCATAGACAGGGTCACTGGAAGGAGAAAGAGGGAACAATTATCGAAAAATGGACAATTTTATTTGGCAGCGGAGTTACCAACTCCATGCAGTCATAAGTATTCTGTGTATTATTTAGGAGAGACTCCTAGCCTTTTCTTTACATAATTTCCCCACCTCCACACGCGCCATTATACGAATTTAATCTCGGCTCCAAGGTTTAATTGCAATGCACCTGCAGCGAAGGCGCGTGTGGAGGTGGGGAGACCATCATGGAATTAGCAGCATTCAATTTGAAGTGGGGACGGACATGTTTAGTTGTCGGATCAGTTAGTACTCGGATCATCTGAAAGCCCATTTAGGCTACATCTTTGCAGATTAGCTTGTACTGACGGAATAATAGGAAGCAAGTGCGTGAGATGGTGTGAGGATTGTGCACATCGGGCATGCGATGTGTTGGGTGTGTATTGTGTTATATGTGGCTATAAGTTGAGTTGGGGTAGAGGGAGCAACAGTTTTTAATCAATGAGAGTGAAGGTTTGAGGCTGCGTGTAATCAAGAGCTACACACCTGCGGGCAGGCGAGGAAAATGCTTTGTAGACGAGGAAGATATTAAATTTGCTGTAATATAGAGCACATGGACGAAAATATTGGCAACCTGTATCTCGTTTCACTTTGGACACAAGCTGCGTGTTGTCTTTTTAGGGAAGGCGGAGGTTATAAATAATACGTGCACTCATGCCTCTGGCGGTAAGGGCGGGGGGGGGGGGGGGGGTACTTGGCCCCAATGGATTCGTCGTTGGTACGGTCAGAAAAAAACTGTGCTGGTATAATTGTTGAAAATCTGACGCTTATGAATAGAGTCACCGGCAGACATTTGAATAAACATCGTAGCTAGCTACATGTATGACCAAGCACCACGTACTAGATACGTGCACACGACATTAATTTTATAATTCACTGTAACGCAAACACGCATATTAACATGTCAGGGTGAGCATTTTAAAAGCAACCTCTAAAATAATATACATTCAATTAATTAATTATATTATTTTTCGTACGTAATGAAAAATTGTTTCATTATTTTTTTCTTTAATTAACTGATTAAGTTCTATGATAAATGACTTTAAGAGAGACATTAAACTACGTACCCCATCTTGATATCTTGTCACAGCCGCTGTTAAGTATCTGAAATAAAAAAAGATATGTTTTCTTTAAAATATCTGTCAGATTGATTTATCACCTTTGATTTCAGGGCTCTGTAACTCGAAAGCATCGTGAATTGCGACCGGGCGCAAGCGTCTCGATTCCATAACTCGCCCATATTCGCCCTATATAATACCCTCGAAATAAAAGGCGATATCACTATTCGCAATTCGCGATGCTTTCGAGCTACAGAGCCCAGGCCCCGTAACTGGAAAGCATCGCGCATTGCGACTGAGCACAAGCGTCTCGATTCCATAACTCGCCCATACTCGCCCCATTATACATCGTAGCCTCTATGTGATATCGCTTTTCGCAACATGCGATGCTTTCGAGATACGGAGCCCATTGAGACTTTTAAAAATATGGAAATACAGAGTATCCGTGGCGTTGTGATATATTAGAATTCTACTTTGTAAAGCCTGCACTCTTCGATCGTATGTCATGTTAGTGTCAAGATGGATCGCAAAGGTCTCAAATGTGAACCATTATCTCGTAGTTCATTTTTTTTCATTATCCAATAATTGTTCATTATCTAATCCGTTTGCCTAAAATATAATACATGTGTTAAGTGCTTTTAACGTCTAAAAATCAATGACTCGTCGCTGTCGGTAAGGTTGATGTAGGATAATATGTAAATAAGGAGATTATTGGATGTTGTTTTGTCAAGCATTTGTTTGGTCTGGTATAAAACGACGCCTGGGGATAACGCAGGGTGCTTGCGGCGTTGCCAGACCGTATTGTAATCAAGGGGAGTGTTTATTTTCGCTCCCAAATGTGATCAAATCATTTATGTGTTACATCATTTTTCAAAAAGATGTAATTCATTTTGCTATTTCACTCTACTTAACACGTGAGAAACTGTTCCTTTCATTTCCAATATAAAAACAGGGGCGTAACCAGACATTTTAAAATTGTACGCACAGATTTTCATAATTGCCAGGTACATCTAAATTTAGACTTACGCAACAGATGAAGGACAGTTTAAATCATATGTACCAAATATCATAACTTATTTTCACCAGTAATAAAATCATCACTTAAAGTTAAAATATTCCCACGATATAATTAAGTTACAGTATATTATTTCACCATGAACCAACACTTTTTCCAGTACTGGGATACAGGCCGTCCGAAATTGCCAGCCGTAATTTCCTCGGAAATTTCAGGGCGTCCTACTTTTCCAAGTGACCGGGGGTGGGGGGGATTAAATTTAAAAAAAATTAAAGAAAAACAAATTTCAAGGCGGGGGGGGGGGGGGAAAAATAATCGATAACGATCTCCCGCCGACGCGCTATCGCAAAAGAAACTCCCCTGAATGAATATGAAAGTTGCCTTCTCGTCTCTCGTTTGGATCGGTAACGCTCTCCGCTGACGACATGCCGCGAACGAAGTCCCTTGAACGAATGTAAAAATTGCTTTCACGATTCCTTCGGTTCCCGATTGATCTCCCGCTGAAGAGATGAGAATGACCCTCCCTTTCGATTTCTGAAAAAAATCACACCAATGGCCCCTTTTTGAAATTAAAATTTTGACTAGCTGAATCATTCTTCCAAAACGTACCTATTGGCACAGTTCACCCTCTAAAGTACGAAAAATTTTGGGCCCCGAACCTCACGCCAAGGGGGGGGGGGGGGGGGGGAAGGGTCGGCTTCGCATCCGCGCCTCCCCCTCCCCTCAAATAATCCTGGAGCCGCCCCTGCCATGGTCAGCTTAATGATGAATTTTCTAAAAGTTGAAATTATATGTGGTATCATCCAAAATCAAGCAATTATACCACAGGATAAAATTCTGATATATCTAATTTTTTATTATTTGTTTGTGAAAATTGTCCATGCCACCCTCTTAGTTGGGAGGGCTAAGCTGGATCAAGTCCGTGTCAAAATTCTTTGAAGCTTTGCAGGAAAAATCTTCTTTTGTTTGTCTGCCTACTTATTAAGCCCGATGTCCAGATTTTATGTAGTGCCCCCCTGGTCTGCTGGAACTGCTTTTTGAAAATAACCCACAGGTGGATTTTTACCTGAGATAAATATCGCCGGGGAGAGTGCGTTCGATACACTCAAGACAAAGTTTAATTGAGAGTTGAAGGGCATTTAACCCTCCAATTAAGAGGTAAAGGTAGTTCCAGTTGGATGGACGATTTAGATAGGACTTCTGGAGATAACTAGTATTGTTTACCTCAGTTCTTTGAAAACAAACGAGAAGGGTGTCACAACGATGGCGCGTGTACAATTTATACAGAGGATTTGTACATTCAGGTGTCTTTAACTTACAGTCGAAGGGGATTGTAGATTATATTCTGTGAAAAATACACTAAATTTATAGAGAATAATATCATGGTTGGCCCAGAAAATTGTACGCACAGTGCATCCGTGCGTATGCCTGGTTACGCCCATGAAAAATAAAATAAATCTTATAAGTAGAGAAGTGAAATTCAAAGCAGCATAATTTAGTGGTTTCGCTTTTTTTTTAAAATAATGCTTGCAAAAATCTTGCATTTTCGAAAGTTTTTTACTTTTGATTTAATCAGTACCAAGGAGTTACAACAGTTGGAACTCCTTGTCAGTACCAAATACGTATTTCAAGCGGTTTTTTTTTTCTCTTAGGGTGAAAATGAAAATTTAGAATTCCGTCAAAGAATAATCTTCATCAGATATCCGCTGATTGTTCTTTATGGTAGGCTTTTTACAAACGATAACGTCTCGATTCTAAATTTATTTTACAATTATCAAATTTAAAATTTATGGTAAATCAGTTTAGTAAAGAAGCCAATTAAAATTAAGATAAAGAAATCCAAAATTTGAACCAACATAACGTTTAACTTGCCCACATAACCTTCAAACAATAAAGCCCGAAAATAGTGCATTTCCCCTTTGATTAAAAAACAGCTTATTTAAAATTGAACGAACTAGTTTCTGACGCAAGTGTAACGGCTAAAGACGATAACATTTGTAAATATTTTAGAAAATAATACACAAGATACGCAACGGTCAGTGGGATGATTTAGAGTTTGCCCATCTTCTTACCTTCTCGTAGTAATTATACCCGGGAAGAACGCTCACGTCTGAGCCGTCCTCGGACGCTGCCGCTTTATTTAACTCGCATTGAAACGTCCCGTTAATGGCGTGCGTGTTGATGGAGACACACAGATCGTCTGAAAGGCAAAGATGTGCACATTCACCCTGGGAGATCGTCGTCAGCGTTTCCCTAACGTGACCGATCAGCGCCCTCGAGCTGCCGTGACGCTTCACGAACCGCGCAAACTTCAGGGGTGACTCCCCGGTCTCAATGGACTGGCCTGTCACTAAAACTGAGAACAGAAGTAAGACAAGTCCTGTGAAGGATCCTATGGTGTGTCCTCTTATATTGGTCATTTCTATAAAATAAACACACCTCAACTTATGTATATAACACCTCTAATCTCCCTGTTTTCAGATTTGGCGATATCAAGTAAACTCAGCCTTGATGCTTTTTCCGCTAAAAGAATGACTTGGATAAAATCCCAGTGCTGCGCTTGAGTGGAATTAAACAATTTCGTTAGCTCCCGGATTTAGAAAGGAAGTTGGTGTGAAGTTGCCTTATATCTTCACATTGATTTTTTTCATCAGAGCAAGTTTACATAAAATTTCATAGAGATATCTAAAGTCGAGGCATTTGCGACATAAATGCAGACTGCGACAATTTGCTCCAAGCTGAAATTCTATATCTGTTCCTTTGACGGCGTGATGTTCGTCCTCGATTTCAGCCTTGACGTCTGTGAGAATGTTTTAACATTTGTAAGCTCAGCTGTGGCGAGACCGCCCTCTGTTAGATGCTCTCACGGCTTCTGAGAAACTAACACATGGGCGAATATTAAATGCCAATTCTTATACAGTCAGTGTTATGAATTATTTTCGGTATCGCGGTTTATTTTTCGTATCAGTGTAGAAACAAAATTTACACAGGGAAGTTTTTTGAAATATCATCAGTGTCTGGCAGATAAAATCTTCATTTTAGAGGGAAAACATAAATAATTCTCCAAGACAACACCTATTTATATTAAACAACTTTTTAAAAAAATATGTCTATAAATTTTATTTGTTTAACTTAGAAAACAAACAGCTCATGATCAGTAAGCAGTTCCTTATTTTTTAAAAATTAACTAAAAAATACATATAGATATATATTAAAATAAGCCGAGCAAGCTTAATCTGATATCTACAACTTCATACAAATCCATCATATTTTTAAAATTAAATCTTATGTCCGCATGTCATGCACCGTGTCTCTTTTATTGACGCTAACGGTTCAATTATCTTGATATTAATGGTCATCATAATTAATTTTAACAATAATATTAGTGCACAGTTGCTTCTTACAGAAAAGAAGTGTATGATCCTTGAAGTTATCACTAGCCAATAGCGCCTTAATGAAATTACTGTTTACAAGGAGAGATGTTATTGTTTCATCATTCAATGTGTCCGTTGCATGTTTGCCCAACCTGACTTACCTGCGTTAATGTAAGCCATTAATACTTAATTACTTACACAGCTGTTGGGCTTCAGATATCGCATTCTGAGACTTGGTTGAAGTACGAGACTTTTATTGAAACAAAGTGAAGTATCTTTATCTGATATTTGACTTTAAGAAGTCAACGCGCTGAATGAGCACTCGACCCTGTGGGGCATTGGTTACCGTGAATAACGCGTTTCGTAATCGAGCCAACTGAACGACCGTTGGAACAACTGTTAATATCACATAGGCGGCTTGCAGGAGGGGTGGGGCACGGCGCCCTTAGCTTCCCTGTCATAGGAAAATATTGTGCCCCACCCCAGCACGCGCTCCGTACACACATGTACACACACATGTGCGCGTATCACGCACGGTGTCTCTTTTATAAATTTAGTTCTTTCAGTGTAACAGTGTTAAGAGGGATTATAAACAATTTCATGCTGATCTTGAAGAATACTTTGACACTGAAAGTCATTTGTCCATCCCCTACAAGTACAAGCTCTCTCAGACGAACTATTTGGTCATTTCCCATTTCCATTTTCATTCTGTATATTTTCATAAAAACGATTCCGAACCTCAGATCGACTTTTATTGTTTCCATTGTCTGAACTAAACTCCTTTTAATCCTCTTTCACGTGTCTAATTTTCCGGTAGATCATGTGCACATCTTGTGCGCAAAATAAAATAAATCAATAATAATTAATATATTAAATTACTTGATGTAACCTGTAGATATCAATAAGCACGCACATTCGGTCGCCCCTAAAATAAATAGGATAGGTCGTGGTTCATGTATAAAAACACAGCTGATGAAGTCAATGATATAAACGTGACGCTAAAACAAAAATGTGTTGCCATTCAAGTGCACATGCACGACATGCCCCGTACAAGACCCTCGCTGGAAATGTACACGTTTACTTATACAGAGGGCGTATTTCGTAACGGTATCAAGTTACAATTGTAGACAATGGAAGGCCTCGTAATCGTGACAGCTTCACACTCTGGTTTTTCTCACTTTTGTAGGCTACAGGGATTGGGCAGTTCCACCCAACACTCTTTTTTGCTTTTTGAAATATATGCCTACTTTTATCTTATTGTTTAAGTATTAGTTAATCCTTTTCTCCCTCCCAGTCCATCGGAAAATCTCACTTTTCCTTCATTTAGCGTCTTTCCAAAAATATATCGGATGTCAGGATCGGAAACGATTTATTCATGAAAAATACAAATATGCACCGTGGGCCAAGACACAATTTTTCCATCCACCCTGAATATCTGATTCCATAGCTGTTACATACACTGCACTAACTTTTCTCATAATTACTTTCGATGATTCGATTTTTTCACTTATTATATCGGGACTAGCCTACACCTAGGCAGGCAGAGATTTGGCTGAAATGGTTGGACATTGGGGTTTGTTCGGGGACCTATTGCAGGGAGTGGTTTTATCTTCCCTGATTTAGGTCCAGAATGTCATTTCTAATCACATGAATTATCTTAATTTAGGCCCGTATTAGACATGCATGTTCTTACAAAATCAGTTGATAGTCAACAGAAATTATGCGGTATATCGGCCTACCAGTGCGTCATCTGTGGTCTTACTGATGATGTATGCTTACAGGGGCGGATCCAGGATTATTTGAAAGGGGGGGGTCCGCGGATGCGAAGCTGACCCTCCTCCCCCGGTTGGCGTGGGTTTCGAAAATTGTTGGTACATGTATTTTAGAGGGCGAACAGGGCCATTTGGTACAGTTTGGTAGCCATACTAGTCAAAATTCTAATTCCAAGAGGGGTATATAGGCCTATAGGCCTATATATACATTACTGTAGTCATTTTCTCTACTTCCATGCTGTAGTGTATGCCTACTTTTTTCAGAAATCGAAGGGGGGTCAGGACCCCTCTGACCCCCCCCCCCTACTTCTGAATCCGCCACTGATGTAGTCACCGTGTCCGTAAAATAATTGAGTTAGAGTACAGGGCCGTAGCCTCCGGGGGGGCAGTGGGGGGGGGGGGGGAAGGTCCCCCCCCCCCCCCCGGGGTTTGGGGGGCGGAAAAAAAAAAAAAAAAAAAAAAAAAACGCAAAGA
>NW_019775724.1:185238-201306 GCF_001039355.2 Lingula anatina | reverse complement strand
CGAAAGAACCGCCCTTTTTGTCAGGAAAAGGACCATTCCGGGTAAAATTTGATCTATGTACACAAGAGTTTCATTGTAAAAAGTCCACTTTTTCGGAAAAAGAACCCCCCTTTTGAGATTGCTGGCTATGGGCCTGATATGATTTTGTGTAAAGGTCTGTTTCTTGTTATCTCTGAAGCCCAGTTATCTCTGAAGCCCGGAGTTATCTATGATAAAATTTCCCTTATACTTCCTATTTTATCTTCGAAATACAATTTAAATGGAGACACCAAATACGTAAAATGTCATTTTTTCTTACCTTGGTTATTTCGTAACGATAATTTGTATATCACTGTGCAGTCTCAAGACCTAGAGTGAGATTTTGCACAATAAACCCTACCTGGTAAAATACTCATCAAATCCCGGTAATACCTCCGCCAGAGGTTGTACAGTGATTGCGTCCTCGGCCACGTGTTCCAGCTCCTCTACCACACTCTGGCGGGCGCTCCAGGCGTCACTGCCAATCCATATCAGCTTGTTGCGGCGTTGCCGTTTCCCGTTCAGTGTACTGTTTACGGCCGCGAAAAGCGCTCTTGCCTGGGGAGTGTCGAGGTAGAGAACAACCACTGAAAAGATGAAAGGAAGCCTAATCCAAGATAAGAATTGATCGAAAAGTGTACCTTGGTTAGTTTTATTTATAGGCCTATATTTTTATTTATATGTATTATTTTTATATATTATTTATTTTATTTATATTAAAATTAAAATTGGAGCATCTACGACCACTTCACTACGGATAGTTACAGTAGTATGTATGTGTGTATGTAGGAGTAAAGTTTGATTTTGTAGCGTAAATTTGTGTGTGCGAATGTGATTTAAAGTCTGTAAGGTACCTAAATTTTCAAAACAGGCACCTTAATGAAGTAGAAAATGAGATATCCTTGGACTGGGAGAAAATGAACACAATGCAAATTGGATCATTAAATTGTGGAGAGCTGAGGAAAATATTAAGAACAAGTTGAATGCAGGTAAACTGGCTTAATTTCGAAAAGTGAATTTGCTTGATGATGATCTTGAATATAGTTGAAATGAGGTTACCAATTGACGAAGGCAATTAATCGCACAGATAATTCGTATAAATACATGTATAAGTTTTACAGTCTTTCTTAAAATGAATAGTGATTCAGCTTCTGGTTGTGAAAAATTCAGGCATGAATCTGATGACTTTTTATTTCTATTGCGATCATTCATAGGGAAATTTTGATACTTTTATAGATAAGAAGAATAATTGGTAACTTCAACAAGACAACATAGGAAGACTTGTAACTTGATGCACTACCATATTATTTGATTATAAATATAGTAAATTTTTCAATATTTTTAACAACTAAGAAAATTCATGCTTCTCTGGTTATTTAAATGTTAAATAAAAGAAAACTCGCTCATTTCTTGTTTCTTATGAATATTGTACGCCTGTTTTATCCACCTTCTTTCCCATCCTGATATTAAATTTCTTTATCGATGGCAGGGTCCATATCTTAACATTCACCTCTCGCGTTTTGTTTTCCCGTAACCGATAAATTACGCCCTTAAGCTTGTTGTGCAAAAGCACCTTTCCCTCTGTCAACTTCATTGTTTTATAAATCACTCCTACCCATAAACTACTGCTCAATGATCAGATTTGACAATGCAGGATAATGCGTTCAGGTTAGGAATTTCGCACTTCACCACATAGAAAATTGTCAATCTTAAGACATAAACCTTTAATTCTGAAGATAAAACCTTTACTAAATTCTTACCTCGCGCTTCTTGTTTCTCAAACAACGCCTCCACAACATCCCTGTAATTCCCCGCATTAGGATCCACCGGTACCTTGAGCCGCAGGGCAAAGCATATCTCGGCCTTTTCGGCTCTCTTTTCCAGCTCACTGAACCCCTTCAGTCCATAGTTGGAGTCCACGTACACCGCCGAGATGTACGTCCATTGATTCTGCCTGCAAACGACACAAAAACGTCATGGGAAGGAGTCGTTTTCTTTTTTACCTTTTGTACTGTTAGTAAAATGTATTTTCAACTGAACAAATGGTACAGTTTTACTTTTTCAAATTAAAACAGAACACTTCACGTGATTTTTTTTCTCTTACATTTACAAATAATTCAACAATTATATCGAGTTTTTTAAACAACTGATGACATACTTTGACAGGATAGTTTTAAAGGCCTACCGTTATAGTGTCCAGACAAATCACACAACTTAATTGATCCGAGGTTCAGCTAGTCCGAGGACCAACTTGGTTGTGAACACAACCCTAGGGAGCATTCAGAATAATTTGGTGTACGGACTAACAGATTCTCGGATCAAATATGGCCGACCCACTTGAAAGTTTACCGCATAATACCCCTAATAGATACTGAAGAGAGTCTCTTCGGGGATTACGTAGTAAGCTTTCAAATGGGTCGATCATATTTGATCCGCTGATCTGTCAGTCCGTGGATCAACTTTGTTTGTGAACGCTGCCATAGATCTACGTACTTCAGGAGCTCCACAATGGCCTGGGCCTGGTTCAGGTCAGACGGCACCGTCCTCTGGAAATATGGGAACCTCTCCTTGTTGCTGAGGTCGGGGCTGGTGGACAGGTAGCTGATCTGAAAGGAATTGAGGGCATTCAGGACAGCGGACTAACTAATCCGTGGATCAAATATGGCGACCCACTAAAAAGCTTGCCGCTAATTTAGATTGGACACTGAATAGATTCGCACCGGGGATTAAGCAACAAGCCTTCAAGTGGGTCGGCCATATTTGACCCGCGGTTCTTGTTAGTCCTCTGTTCTGAATATGCTCAATGATTTGACAGTGAGGGTTAATGCTTTCTGGTGAGGAATTTCGCGCTTCATCACATTGAAAATTGCCAATCTTAAGCCATGAGCTTTTAAATCTAAAGGTCAATTTCATGTCCACAAACCATGAAGTAAAGGATGAAAACAAGACAAAAAAAAAAAAGACGCCAAAGCAGACAACAGGGAGAGAGAGAAAGACAATTCTGACATACCATACCTGTGGCACCTTGAATAACTGCAGCAAATTAGCCACATATATAGACACTGTACTTGACGCCCCTCCCACTACGCCAACCATCTTGTGGAAGTCCACCGACCCTGGGACAAGCTTGGGTTTGGTCCCGTTCGGGCACGTGTACGACAGCCCGTCATCCCCGCTTATCCTGGCCACCAGGAGTTTGACGAACTCCACCGACTGTTCCAGCGCGTATGCGGTATTGTCGCAGCTGTCGAGGGAGACGGCGCCAAGGCTAAACCCCGGGAGGAATGAGGAATCACTGTTGATTTTGTCTACCGTGTACATCAACGCTTCTAAAGGCTGGATTCCGTCCTGCTCCTGGATGTGGCCGCAGTGAGAGGAGTGTTGCGTGGAATCCGGGTTACTGGCCGAGGCGTGGACGGGAAATATTGCACCGATCAAAACGTCGCCGGGTATTATTGCGTACCGGTTTGGCTCACCTAACACAGCGTGTTTGAATAACACGTGGTGGGTCAGGATCATAACTGTGAAGATGAAATGCTGCAGCATGCTTACTGATGTTCGTACGATACGTTACACTAAATCACTTTCAGGTGTTCTCTTTGCTTTGAAATATGAATTAAACTTTAAGGACGGAGCTTTTGTTGGGAAAACTTGCAGTACAGTCGAGACTCCCATTCAAACTGTCAATCTCATGAAAAATTAGAATGCATCCTATTGCTGGTTGTGTTGTATATATTCTTCCTTTATGTGTTGTATTGAGTTTCTGAATCATGATAAATTCAGAATATACTATATCACTTCACGACTCCCTCGGCGTCTATCACTCTCTGTCTCTTTATATCGGGATGTTTGTTCTGACTGTATAATTCACTACCTTCTGTTATCGCATCAAGCGCAGGGGCAGCTCTCTTTCGCTATAAATACGACCAACACTGCAATAGAAAGAACAATTAGCTTTATCTTTACATCAATAATACTAAAAATTATCATCGCATGCACTTGAATGGGAGTTTACTTTAAATTTTATGTTGGTTTGATCGTATGTGGATATTTATGGTTGCATACTTCATGTTGTAGATGTTTCAGTTCCTGCGGAGATCGATCAGCAAAACATGAAGACTGAAGTGGCTTTCTGTGTAAGAGTTAGTATGAACCCCGGGGCATTTCGACCTTCGAGTCATCCAATTTTAAAGCTTAAAGTCAACATTTCTAAGGCAACATGGCAAGAGGACGATCAAGTGGTCCTAAAACGGGACCGACACGTTTGCCCCACGTCCCTTACAGCTGCTACTCACGTTATTCTAGATGGATTAAATCAATTCCATACAGAGTACGCACACGCGACTCTTGATAAGCTATATGTATACATGTAAGTGCACTAAGCCACTTTGACTGCATTCCCACAGATTTAGATCGATCCATCTGGATCGACCTAACTCCCTGGGGGTTCACGCTAAATTGTGTGCACGGCAGTTAATTACCCCCTTACAGCTTTTAGTAGGCGGGACAGATATTTAAGACGGCTAAGCTGACAGTAATCTAGTGAGACTCCCCACGGGGATAGATCGATCTAAAATCTGTGGGAATGCAGTCTTTGTGTCCTTGGCTGCATTCTTATCGTGATTTCAAGCTCTTCGACACAGTTTCAAGTGACTGTACATGTAATCATCTGTTAAATTTGTCACCAAATCTAGAAGTGAAACTCCTGCATTGTTGAGACCAAGATTTTGCTGTAGCAAAAGGGGTTATTCGAAGTTAACGATTCTATCTTTGACCCGTTTTGTTTTCTTTCTTTCCTTATTCTTTTTTTTTTGTGTGTGTGTGGGGGGGGAGGGACACACCAGGCGCTTGTCTTTTTCTTACCCTGAAACTTCTGATTTAACCCTTTCGCCCTCTTTTCTCTCTCTCTCTCTCTCTCTCTCTCTCTGCCCCCCCTCCCCCCTCCCCCCCCCCGACACACACACACACACACACACACACACACACACACACACAAACTCTATCCTTCCTGAATCCGCCGCTTCCTGTTTTCACCTGTACATTAGAGGCAATAAAGGCATTCTATACGGGATTTTCAAGCCAAATCTTTTCTTCTTCGATAAACAATTTCTCCTCGCCACGACCCATTGCGCGAGCTGTTTCTGCCCTTGCATTCGATTATTTGTACCATTTCAAATAATAAGATAATTCTTTTAGACCGCCACCCGTATTCCTGACATTTTTGAAGGAAATACATTGTTAACACTCCAGGTCCTTTTATTTGAGTGGTTTTATCGTTTTAAAGGTTGTAATTGGGGATGATAAGTGGCTTTGCAAGATATTCTGATAATCTGGGGACAGTCAAACGCGTAACCATACCCTCACTGTTACTACAGGTAAGCCTACATGTATAAACATTCCGATAGACATCAAACCAAAATTGTCGCCCCAATATAGAGCCATACATGTAAACAAAGCTACAGACGTCTCGTTATGTTAATTGCCCTTATTTTTTTTCAGTTTTCACCCAAATTTTCAAATGTTTCTTTTCTAGACCATAAGCGACCGCTGAAGAATTAACGCAATCGTTCTGAGTGTCTCTTTGGACCTGAACACATTGTAAGTCTACATTATACATACTGACTGATGTAAAATCGCATCCATATTTCATTAATATGTGTGTGGGTGGTGGGTGGTGGTAGATGATACACAGAAAGAAAAATAATAATCACGCACATCAAAAACCACTAAATTCAATACATAACAATACAGTGCAATACTAGATATTTCACGTTTACAAATTACAACAAATACAAGGAGGAATTCATTATTTAGCCTTCACTTTGATTGTTTCCATTAGTCTACATTCCAAGAAAAAAAATTAATGCCTTATTCTGAACAGTTTTAGCCAGATCTACAGCAAATACTATTATAAACCATATGTTCTGGAAAAGCTTCTCATGCCTGCCATTAATACTGTAGATTTTAATTTCACCATGATAATATTATCAAGTATCGGGGTTAACCCTTTCAAAGTAAAGCGTAATTTGCCCATAAGAAGTACAATGCGCATCTCTCTGAACTAATAAGATAATGGCACTTAAAACGTAGAATTTAATTTATAACTGAACATAATGCTAACAAGACTGAAACGGGATTTCTATCAAAAGTATCGCATCACATTCTGAGAAAAAATATCTGTCTATCTATCTATCTATCTATCTATCTATCTATATTTATTTATTTATTTGTTTGTTTGTTTGTTTAACTGAGTATCCTGTTAACTGAATATCCAGGGCGATCGTGAAGGCGAAGCTAATATAGCAGTTATCACGGCTCAGTTAAAACAACTGATGTTATGATAAATTGACTACACGGAGTTTTACTCACGCAAATTGTTAAGAAAATGTTTCATCTCTTCCCTATCCATCACCCTATTTTAACACTGCCACTAAGCTTGGCAGTATGCTCTTGTAAAACATACAGATTAAACTGGCGCGATAATATGTAAATGTCATTGTGCCAATTTGAGCAAATTGAAGCAGAGAATGGTACTTATAAAAGGGGAAATTATATGGCGCGAGATGCATCTCTGCCAGACGATTTGTGCTTCAACAAACAGCTCCGTCAGATGATTTCCGAATGCAGTGTGAGTAACAAAAGTAATATTTCACTATGGTCTGGGGGATTTTACCAACATTACCAGAACGTGCTATCAACATACTATCAATATATACTTGTAATCAAGTCGTTGTCCTCACAGCAATGCTTAGAGGACATTTAGAACAGCATACTAACAGATCAACGGATCAAATATGGTAAACCACTAAAAAGCTTACTGCTTAATTCCCGATTAGACACTGAATAGATTCTCCGCGAGTATTACGCAAGAAGCATTTAAGTAAGTCGGCCATATTTGATCCGCGGACCTGTTAGTCCGCTGTTCTGAATGCGCTGTTAGGCAATGTCAATCGGACAAACGGCTTCCGATCCTGTGGCTTTGTCATATAAAGACAATGTGTAGAAATTAAAGTACTATTCCTGACTCATTGAAACGTGATACGGAAATAAACTACACGCAATTTTACTCAAGAAAATTGCCATTAATATAATTAGTGGTATTAATACTATGATACAATACCGTTTCCTACTATTGAAATAAATGCCTTGCTGTATGCGTTTTTTTTTTTAATGAAAAGAAACAAGGAAACAAATGATGTTGAAATCAACAGACGTTTAAGCGCCAAAAATCGTATGATCAATTTATAAATGATAGATATGATAAATAATATAAAATAATGATAGATACATGTTGCAACTACAGAACATTCAACAAAATTTCTTAATTTTACCGAGGCATAAACTATTGCTCTAGGCCAGTTATTGCAAATGGATTTTCTGCTTTTAAAAAATAGTTGTATTCTAATTTTTTTGTTGCTCTTTTTCTAGCCTGCGGTAAGGTTTGAGTTTCTAGACACCTAATGTTATTGTCAAATGACGAGTTAATTGGGTAATGTATTATCCATATGAAAACCAGATGAAACAAGTGCTAGTATAAATCAGAAATGTGGCAGAATTAGGCCGGAGTGCACTCCCAACCACTTTCGACAGGTGACATTCGTCTTATATACTAACCCTATTACTCCGACTAACCCTAACCTGCCATACTAATATGGGAACCCGGACTTCCATTCCTAGGACCACATTGTACTATTTCTGTCACACTGAGATGGCAGAATCTTCCCGGACCAAAATAGGAGGACATCCCTTTAAACTTCTCTAAGGGAGAGGGTTTTTAATTTTAGATCATGGGCCCCGTAACTCGAAAGCATCGCGCATTGCGACCGAGCGCAAGCGTCTCGATTCCAAAACTCGCCCATGCTCGCCCCATATGATACAATGTAGCCTCTATGTGATATCGCTATTCGCGATGTTTCGAGTTACGGGGCCCTGGACTTTCTTGAAAGAGGGGAGCAATGGACAATTAACTCTCAAGGTGCTATCTGTTATTTGTCAGCCAAGATTATTAATACAGCATGCCTGGCGATCAGCAACCGTGCTAAAAAGTGTCATTTGTACGCTTAAATGCCATGCATCAGGTGTCTGGTATGACAAAGCTTTTTATACCCTGTCAACCTGTTTTTATTTACACATTTCATAAATGGCTTTTCCAGGAATGTGCGCAGCGACAGGAAAATACACTGTAAAGGATGGCAAATATAGGTGATGCCTTGAGAGAGAGAGAGAGAGAGAGAGAGAGAGAGAGAGAGAGAGAGAGAGAGTGCTCACAGATCATTAATCTATCGGGCTATAATTTGTTTGGGAAAGCAAACCACAAGGATCAGAAATTTATAGTCTACTTTTAAAAGCGAGCGACCTGCCTACACACAGGATGTTATTTTGGTTATGCATCCTGAAAACGCCTGTCAACTGTTTCATTGTTAAACCTCCAAATGTCCACGTGCATGTGTGTGGTATGTGTATATATATGTGTGTGTGGTATGTGCATATATATATATATATGTGTGTGTGTGTGTGTGTGTGTGTGTGTGTATAGAATTCGAAAATAGAGATGGTGGCTGTGAAGCTCTTGGCCATGGTCCAAGTCCATTGTTTTCAACGGCTCCATTTGCATTTGGCTGAATATCATTTTACACCCGTTAAATTTTAACCTTTACAAGTGACGTCCAGTTCACACACACACTGTACACAACTATTTTTCATGTTCTCTTTAAAAAACTTATTTTATGGTCCTGATATTATTTTATGTCATATCATGTTGAATTAAGGAAAATAAAACTATAAAGAATGTGCGCCGTGTGCAAGATTGCTTGTGGATACCTTTATCGACATTATACAGGTTATAGCCTTCATACATTTTGGTATAAGCTGTACTTATACTATCTAAAGCTTAAAGATAAGATATGGTGTATGCATATGAAAGTATTTAGATACCGTGATGTTAACTATTTTTGTACTGGGATGGCTAAAGGGACGTTGAGAAACAATTATTATTATGTTGTAAAACAATTATTATTATTTGCTATACTCTAGCAATGTACATGTAATTACTGTTATTCTCCTGTTTTGAATCCCTTATACCTATTTTATGAAGGTTTATTTTAATTGTTATCAATATTTCATAGTATTTAAAAATAAAAACATGATACACGTAAAAATAGCCTAACTCGTTAGTGAAAACTCAATTGTATCCCCTGTAAGTAGGATGAAGGTGGTAATATGAATATTCAACTCCTAAATGACACAAAATAAGTACTAGTATGGAATCAACGTGGTGAGACGCCGCAGTCAGAAATGGTTTCACACGGTAGAAATTATTTATTTTCCAGGCCGTGGTTCAGTTTGTCCAATATAAAGAATTAATAACACGGACATTTGATTTTATACAAGGTTGTAGGAAAACGGATAATTTTAAATTATTCATACATAAAGGTACTTTTTTTCAACAGCCTTAAGAAATAGTTTCTTAAATAAGTGTGAATGTGCATGCACTGACACTTTTACGATTACTCCGTACCACATACAAGCTGAGTCACATAATAATAATAATAATAATAATAATAATAATAATAATAATAATAATAAATAAATAAATAAATAAATAAATAAAAACAGAAAAATTAAAGAAAGCCGTGCTAATTTCTTTTCTTAAATCATAGCCCACATCTATACATATTATTCAAATATAAAAATACAACTTACAAGGGAACATGATATGTCAAACTCCAAGGCCATTCACTGCGACGCACTTTTTTCTGTCTGACGAGGTTTAGTCGCGGTTATCATTTCCCCCTTTATCCGTCCTCTATATTTCCGTCCTTGATGAACTTAATTTAATCCATCATAATAACGCAATAATAATTTGCTCCCTTTTTTCTCTCTCTGACGCTTTTGCTGCGACTTCCCCGATAAGCCTACCCTCTTCTTCCCAAGGGACGCGCACCTTGTCAATGGCTGATGTGCTCCATTACGTTCGTGGTGAATGCTTTTAATTACGGGAGTGGTAACATTGGCAACTTGTGACGCAAATTACATGAGGCACTTTTCATTTTTTTTTTTACAATTCTGTCTATGTAGATGGCATCCATTAACCATTAGCTGTGGCAAAAGAGTGCTCCTACTGCTTTGATTTTATTGAACATGTATGCTTTTTAAAAGAGGTGGCAAGGACAAAAAAAAATGACAACGTAGGCGAGATAATTTTACATAATCTGCATGCCACGGAAATGATCAAAATTATTTGGTTTTCTCTTGTTGCGCCCGGTATACTCTTTTTTGATGGAGGAAGGGGAGTAGGAAGGGGTAGCCTTCGAGGGCTACCAAAAGGGGTGGTATGTGTTCACTGTGACCCTATGGCTCTATTCCCATAGATTTTAGATCGATCTATCCCCGCGGGGAGTCTCACTAGATTACTTTCAGATAATCCGACTTAAATGTCCGTCCCGCCTACTACAAGCTGTAAGGGGGTAATTAACTTTCGTGTCCGCCCGGCTGACAGCTATTTAGCGTGAACCCCCAGGGAGTTAGGTCGATCTAAAGTAGGTCGATCTAATCTATGGAAATGAACGGTATGGATCCGTCATTAGTTTTTTTAATAAACATAGGGTGAGCCACTGTTTTAGCCCTTTCCAAATGACAGGCGGTACTAGGATGATAATTATTGCTTTTAATTACGGAGAAGAGAGCAGGACGAGGTAACATGTTTGATGTACAGCTCCATTATACTTCTCCCTGGAGGCTGAAGTATTAACGTGCACCATTTTCCTAGAATCAATATCTTTTGTTGGTAGGTTCCGAGAAAAGTATTTCACCTAAAAATAAGTAAGGACTTATTATATAACATTCTTGTCTACCTAACAAGACTCTTGCTGCTTATGAT
The DNA here is from genome assembly GCF_001039355.2 of Lingula anatina. The sequence continues at coordinate 190,409 of NW_019775724.1, read as the reverse complement.
AATTCTACCTCCCCCCCCCCCCCCCCCAAAAAAAAAAACAAAAAAGACAGCAAAAAAGAGTTTTTGAAAAATCAACCACACCCTACAGCAATATATAGGACGAGACGGTAGGAAGAAATTTTACTTTAAAAATCCCCACCCAAGCCGGGATACATGTATTAAACCATGTGAACAGTTTTGGGTCCCTTTGGGTAATCTCTTACTCATGATGATAATTGGTTTTTAAATCATTGCATCACTGTTCAACGCCGGCTTCACGCTCATAGTATTGTCTGAGGACAAGCGATGATTTTTTTTTTTTTACTTATGAGTCATTTTGTCTCCTTCCTTCTCTCGTCATTATCTAAGTTACAATTGCGTTCGATTTGGTTCAGTGAACGTTTTATTCAGAGTGCTGAAATAACTGACGCTTCCCGAATATCTAGGTCTCCCATGCAGGGAAGATCTCAAGCATGTGATAGTCGATACTGCGGCAAGATTATGTTCTGTAAGGGCATACAAGTTTAACTGTGCCCGCACGAAAATGCAGTAGTATCGAAGTAGCAAAAAAGCATTAACGGAGCATGGTGTGGAGCATATTTGCAGTAGAAATGCAGCATAGCCTACTGCAATTCTACTCCAAAAAGTACATAGATTTGTACAGAGAGGAGCATTAATGCAGTAGATTAGCAGCATGATAGAAGCATGTTTCAAATATGCTAATTAGCTCCCAAATCGAAGCAGATTTGAAGCATGTTTGCAGTATGATTGCAGTAGTCTACTGCGGTTTGCAGTATGATTGCAGTAGTCTACTGCGCTGGAGTATCTACTGCTTTTTCTTGCGGGTCCAGGGCTCGAGTAATTCTAAAGAGGTTTTGAAGGGGTGAGTTTTTAACAATCCAGTACAATTTATTTCTGTACTGGTACATAAATTATTATGACCTTGTACAAACTAGATGATCAGAGAAGTGTCACCGCCTCTGGTTATTGTACCACCAGCTGGAGTAAGCACATTCGTATGGGAAAGAAAAAGTAGTGTTGTGGTTGACAAGATGTTGGAAATGAAGTAAACAAGGGATTTTTACTTCTAATAGACAATTATAATTTATAAAGAAATTGTGGGGAAAAGTAAAAGGACAAATCCAAATTTGCAAAGTTCAGTTCATGGTGAAAAGTAGGTCAAAGATCAAATTCAAGGCCACAGTTAGACTGCCAGCATATAGCTTCCTATTCAAGTTTAATAGTAAATATGGGCGTATCTCTGCCAGTTTTGGAGATATAAGTGTTGCAAAGTTCAGTTCCTGGTGAAAATTAGGTTAAAGGTCAATTTCAAGGTCACAGATTGCCAGTATATGACGTCCTTTTCAAGTTTGATAGTAACTTTGGGTGCATCTTTGCTAATTTTGGAGCACGCTCGGCTGTCACCTTGATTGGATAGTAAACGATTGTCGTAATATCACTAAATGATTTTAAAAACGGGTGCATAAACTTGAAAACCACCTTGAACAACCTTAGACTGCCACATTAATCCAAAACAATGCAAAAATAAACTATAACAAGTGGTTAAAGCCTTCAAGCCGAATGTCGTAAAGTCCCCATATACCTCCATAGAGACAATAAAATAGAATAAGCTTGTGAAACAAGATTCCACAAATTTAAACATGATAATCGAAATAAAATACTGCCGGGCATCGGAGCGGCCTAAAACTTGGCATGCTTACCGCAAATGCCGCAGGCTACATCATCCCGTCGCTCATTTGTTAATTCCGTGCATGGCATACGCACAATCAAACGGTAAATCCAAATTCCTGCTTTGACGCTTGAGTGTTTTGGAGTTACAGTAATATGCCATGAATTTTGTACAGAAGAAATTAATTGAAATAACGAAAAGATCATTTTGATCAAAATTCATGAGATGGAAGCTGGAAGCTGCTCAGAAATTCTGTCTTTTTTGACTGGAAGTTGTCTTTCCATTGGTAAGCCTTACAACGTCCAAAATTCATGGCAAATGATCGTATTCCACAATTTATATTTACCGCCATGCCGTAATATTTTATATAGGGCAACTCACAAAACATATGAAGAACAAAAAAAAAAAGAAAGGACATCACCCAGACATGCTGAAACTGTCGGTCCAATCGGTCATGACCGGCAAAATTTCTCTGGACCGGTAAAAAATTGCACTTACTCGGTCCAAAGGACTGACAAGAATTTGAAGAGCCGCCATCTTGAATTAACAGTCATCGTTCAATACACTTCAAGAATAAAATTATATAAAACCCACATCATTTTTTCTTCCATTTACTAATCGAGTGACAGGTAAAAACCTATCACATTTTGGTCATATTCACTTACAAAGTGCGCTAGCCAATCATAGTATCCGTCTCAATCGAACAGGGCGATTCCCCATTGGGAATCAACTCGCTCTCGATATTACGCACGCTGTCATTGGTTTATTGGGTTGCCACATACAGACAGCTATCATGAGTGCGGTCCACGCTGCCAAGCACATGTAAAGATGTCAGGGCAAATGTTTACTGCTAGACTTGGATGCCTGACTCCTTTCTCAAGAACAATTATTCATATAGCAAGCCAGGATAGTGACGCCTGACCTTCAAAGGTACGTATAGACACTTTTATTTGTTCTTTCTGGGGAAAAAAATGTTGATAGTGCATGGAAATGAGGTCACCTGATTCACTCGGTAAAAACGAGTTCAGAATCATAGGATTGCATCATATGCACAATAAGTGGTGATTGTAGTGGTTATTTAACTTATGGGTACTTTTGTTTGTGTTTAGCTAATACGCGGCAGTGCCGTCCGCATATCGCTGTTTTACGTAACAATAGTTTGACAGTCCAGTCCCTTCCTCAAACCTCCCAGTGGGCAAATTATGTTGTTTTAACATTGAAACAACATTGAACCATAATGTTGAGAAGACATTGGATAAATGTTGGATTTGAAAGTTGTGTCAACCTCAGAAAACAATGTTATATCAACCCCACCCAGCTGGAAATTAGCCTGGAAATTTAGCAGTAGGACATGTTTGATGGCTAAATATGTGTAGGGTATAAATGTATGGCCTTTAAGTTAAAATTTTCAAGGTTTAGATTAATATATGTAGTTCTTATATATATATAAGAACTACATATATTAATATATATGTAGTTCTTATATATATAAGAAGATAACTACAACCATCTATATATAGTCACAGTCCCCTCAACCTGTCTATCTATAACAGATTACCAAGAACTGTCAACTTTATTGACTTCACTCAATCACATTTACAGCAACTTATTCATCCTAGTGTTAGCTGACCTTGCAAGGAATTCAGTTTATTGGAATGTATTTCTGAATAACAAGTTAAGAAAATTCACTAGTTAACTAAAGACACAAAACAACTGTCACTTTTACTTTAAAACCCTTTTGTTATTATTTTGTTAAATTTAGTTACAGTATTGATAAACAAAGTATCACTTTTCAATAATTAATATGTTAAATTACAATCCATAACTGCAAGGTTGTGTCAACAACCAAAATACAAGGTTGAGTCAACATCACATTATGACGGTGTTTTGACATGGCTGGATCAATGTTGATTTTACGTTGAATTTAGGTAGATCAACGGCAATTCAACGTATCAACCCGTTTTCAATGTTGATCCAACGCAACTATGCCTGCTGGGCTACCATTGAAACTTACTCCATGGTGTATGAACATAATGTTTTACAGATTTTAAATATCCAGTTATCATTAACGTGATACCAGTTAGCAATACCAGTTACAGTTTTCATATCATCAATATTTTTTATTATTTTAGATTATGATATCGTCGAGTCCTGACCAGGAAGCCGTTCGTTTCCATGCAGAAGAGACTGATACAGCTAGTAAAGTGGCTAGCATGTTTCATGCTTTAGCACTCCTATTCAGACTACAATATCTGATATGTACTGTTTGTGTAGCATCAAAATGTGCGAATTATTTTCAAGAAAAGGAGACATTGATCAACAGCAAATATTGATATTGTTGAACAGTGGAAATGAGTTTTTTTTCATTTAATTTCTAAGCAAATTCATTTCAAATTGAAATGACTCAACATTAAGTTTCTGAGAAATTGATCACGACAAAAGTTATAATTAACCTCAATTTATGACATGGATATGAAATGTATGATGAATTCCTTGCTTTTTTACCATATTTCATCAAAACATACTATAATACATGTATTTATGGCACCTGGCAATAGTGGAAAGAGCTGGAAGGCATTGGCGAGTGCCAGCAGTGAGACACTTGCCAAGATGGAACGATCCGGACGGGACTAAAACCATGTGTACCGCCAGCGCCTACGCTGGTGGTACAATAATAAAGTAAAAGTATTATGGATATTCAGAAAAAGTGAATAGCAAAGGTCTTCAAGCCAATGGAAGTTCAGAGTCACACCTTCAAAATCCTAACTGTCCATCAATTCAATTATATTTTAGTTCACATCTTTAGTTCATATCTCATTATTTTAACTACCTTTTCATTTACTTTAGTAATCTTTTTCTGTTCATTTTACACATGTAAAGTCTACTGCACATTTTATATGGATTTAAGACTATAAATATTATAATTATTATTATTAAAGATATGAGTTTATTTCCATTTTTGACACTTTATTACACAATACACAATAACAGGTTTACTACATTTTTATATAATCAACTAACAATATTGTTTAGATGCAGAAAATGTCAAAATAATACTTTTACATATCTAATTAGTTAAAAAATGACTGTAAACATGCCTAAGAATTAAATCTGAGGAAGAAACACATATACAAAAAAAGACATTACTTCACCAAAAAACCTATCATGCTTATTTTCCAACTTAATCTGTACTTCAGTAAGACTGATCACTTCTGTGAAATTCAAAACAATTGGCCAATCATTTTTCCTTGAAATGTGTTAACGGTGTTGCATATATGCTGAAAAAAGTGAAAAAAAAAAAAAACAAAAAAACAGCATAACTTCCATAAAAATGACCTGATCATGCCAATTTTCAAACTTGACTTGCATATTATGATTATTCTTCAGTTCTGTAAGTTTCAAGTCAAAAGGTATAATGGTTTTCCACTTATCATGTTATCGGTGCCACATAAATGCTGAAAAAAGAAACAAGGCAGCAAAGCTGTCAAATGTACAGACAAAA
>NW_019775724.1:156046-166989 GCF_001039355.2 Lingula anatina | reverse complement strand
ATGTGTTGCAAGAACCAAAATATCTATCAATAAAATGTGTTTTGTTTTAATTAAGAATAAATAAATAATGGTATAAAGAAGGTTTTTAATGAATGAAAACGAATAATAAATTTTCTTTTTAAAAGAAAGTATCAAATTCAGTTTTAAACCATTGAGTTTGTTTCAACAATGGTCTCTAGCTAGGGAGGGGTGGAAAATCCCCTTGGGACCACATATAACACAATAAATACAAAGGGAATCCCCTTACAATGAATTAAGGCAAAATAAATGTTTTTCTACGGAAAGTCCAATGGATTTGCTTTTTAATACTTACAATCAACAGTATATTTCTAATATAAATTTTTTAAAAGACACCAGAGAGAAGATTTAAAAAATCAATCAGACGGTAATAGACACCGGCAAGCTTTGTCAATTTCACCAACTTGTTTATTTCAAACAGCGTTGCGCGCGAAGGTTTGTGGGTAATATGAGGGTCCAACTTGCCCCGAGTCAAGGGGGCCAACTAGCCCCGGGTGCACATTATTTATTTTAAAGGATGGTAGCCATTCATGGTGCTAGAATGAGCAACGATGATACATCTCTGTGAAACTTGAAACAATGAGCTTCAGTTTGATGCTCAAAACATATCTTATATTCGATCAAAAGCCTATGAAAATAGATTTTAAAATCTCTTAAACAAAATTACTTTTAGGTGCAAAAATCGTTTATTTCGACTCACCGCTTAAGTAAAACTTTTTAACGTCCGACACTTCATTAGCATTGTAGGCTACGGTCACTTTGCAAGAGTACGTGGCCAATTTTTTTACCTCGTAGTTACTTTTTCATAAATTGACGGGGGGCCAACTTACCCCGGGGTCCAACTAGCCCTGGTCTCCCCTATGTTCTCTGTCACCGTGAAGACATTTCAAATGAGCCATATTCCGCAGTTATTATGCTGTGGATATTATTTGCTTTTACAGTACAGAGATTAGCCACCTATTTAAACAGAGACGCATCTTTTAATATCTAGTGAAAAATCAATCTATGGCCCTGGTAGAGGGTAGCCAGAGGCTGCGGAGTGTTGATTTGGATGCTGTCTCAACCATGATTGTGACGGACTCCACAAATTTCAGGCAGTTGTGTTACTGAAGATATAACGCGAGACGGTGAGGGGGATGAAAGGTTTATAAAGAAATGACCTAATAAGTCATTGGAAATGACAATATGCTATTTTAGTTTAAATTAGTTGTCCAATATGCTATTTTAGTTTAAATTAGATGTCGACGAACCATTCAATAGAGAAAGTTAGATTAAAAGGACATAGGTTGAATGAAGCGGCACAAAAATGATGGGGGGAGGGTATGATGATGGTATAAAAGCCTGGTTTGGGAGAGTCGGGGAAATTGAGTTTTGAGTGCGTTCGGGTGTTTACTGATGTCCTTTAACTTTACGCACCAGGTTATACAAACTTTTGCAACTTTTGTCTCTAAAAAACTGTACAGATTAATCTTTTTTACTTATATAACTACCGTATGTTCCTACTATAGGGGCCTAGTAATTCACAAAGAAGAACTTTAAAGATGACGTCTGTTTAGAAAGAGCGTCATTTCTAAAAACGCAGCACTGGAAAATTAATTGGCAAAGCGTCAACGCTACGAAAGGAACTAAAATTAAAATAAGTTACAAATGGAACCTAAAGTGCCGACAGAATCTACGTGGAGTCAAAGTTTGCTATTTTTGAACAAGCCACACAACGGAGACTGAAATATCGGAGCGCAAAAATTGACTTGTTTATTGATTAAAAATAGGCTGTTAGTAGGCCATGACCAAGTTGTTAAACAGCCGATGAAATTCTTAAAACATTGAATAACTCTAAATGGAATTTAATAAATTTCTTAATTGCTTATTTGATTTTTCTTTATCATTTTGTAAAGTCAGAGTATTTTATTATAGCAAACTGCTAACAACACACATTCTAACCGAGGCGTCACTTTCCAAAGCATAAAAAATAGTTTTGTGTGTGTGTGGGTGTGCGTCGGGGTGGAGGGTGTGGGTCTTACGCGGGAATCTTCCTCTCTGGCAATTGTCAATGTTGACTGGTACGTAATGGTCCGGGAGAATCGAGGAAGTTGGGTTACAACAGGATATGCTACAGTATTTATTCTCAGAGTCTATCTCAACATAATTGTGACGGTGCCCATGAATTTCATCATATTGTGCTAGTGAAGACAGCGATAAATGATAGAGGGCGCTAATACGATAATCTTTCTTATAATTTCTCCGGAGTATCACAATATTTTTTTATATATCACAGTGCCTGGACCCTGGTCATATCTGTTGCGATGCCAAACCCCCCTCCTGCCTTGCACAAGTATCTTGGTCACAGTCCATTACAAATCCAAAGTCTCACCTCTTGCACAGCGCCATCTACACTCAACAATGTTTATATATGGCGCGTGCAATTGGCGACGCTGAGAAAAGCCGGAATTTTCATCAAACGTTCTGTACACTGAGTGTCATCTTCCATCAGGGCACTTTTCTTAGATGGTTTTGTTATATATTCTGTTGGCAAACTTTATCGGTGAGTTCAGGATAAGATATATGAAGTGAAGAACACATATGGTATCGACTGTGTTAGTAGTTCACTTTCACATCTCAATGCAATGTAGCACGAAAATTCTTATGGCTGTGACAACACACCAGCCATTTAAACTTCGAAGTATTGAACTGATTTGTATTTAGTGCATACAATAATCTATAAACTATACAGGGCAAATTTGTATTCTTGCCATTTAGAAGTTTAATCCAATAATTTTTTTTAGCCCTCTCGCACCGATTTCGGGGTCCCCAGAGGATGTCATTCATAAAAATAAAAAAGTGTGGCCTTACGAAATTTAAAATGCACTTTTTCTATTATATGTACGTTTTCATATCCAAATATCTCAGCTCCATATAACAACAGTGGTACTATCATCTTATCAAAGAGGTCTAGTTGGCATTTAACTGATAAATGTAATTGTCTAGCTTTTTTATAGATGCCAAACATAATTCTAGTCACCCTCTGTACTACATATTTTCGCGTAGAATAAAATGATCCAGCTCTAGATATAAAAATGCCCAAATATTTAAAGCTTTTGACAATTTCAATGTCATAATTATTATATTTAAATGACAATTCTTTAGGTTGTCTCCCTTTTCCAGATATTAGTATTTTATTCTTGTAAGTGTTTACCTGCAATTTCCAATTTGAACAGTATTCAAAAAAGCAATCAAGTTGATATTGAAGATCATCTTTGGTCTCTGACACCAGTAATGTATCATCTGCGTAAAGTATCACCATAATTTTGATATACACATCAAGCTCATTTCCAAGCTCATCAGTTACGGTCTGTAAACCCACAACATTTTTGTTAGATAGAAAATCCTCTAAATCATTAAGATAGAGAGCAAAAAGCAAGGGAGATAAATTTGCCCCTTGTCTAACTCCATTTTGACAAGGGAAATATTCTGAGAAACGTCCGTTATAAGTAATGTTTGATTTGCATTTATTGTACATATTCATAATAGACAAAATAACCCTTAGGCATTTCCCACTTATTTGGTAACTAAATAATTTTCTCCACAATCCAATTCTCCATATCTTATTGAAGACGGGTTTAAAATCTACAAAAGCACAATATAACTTATTCTTTTTTAAGAATGATAATTCAATCAAAGAGTACAAAGTAAAGATATTATCGGCTGTTGAATAATTAGCTCTAAATCTGCTTTGATTCTCCTTTAATATATCTGTGCTATCTGAGTAAGTAGTTAGCCTTTTGCTCAGAATCGATGTGAACACCTTGCCTAAACTACTTAACAAGGAAATAGGCCTGTAGTTTTATGGTTCATGAGCTGATCCTTTATTTTCATATATTGGCTTAATGAGTCCATTAAACCATGCATCTGGGACAATTCCAGAATTAAATACTACTATAAAAGGTGTGACATATAATGGTGCCATATGTATAGATGATTTTATATATTCATTTAGTAATGTGTCTGGTCCTGGTGACTTATTATTTCTGAGTAATTTCACAGTGTTTACAACTTCATTGACCGATATAGGTTCATTCAAAAATGAACTATCATCAAAGATCTGGTCAGTGTCTATAAAAAGTAAATTTGTTTCATCATCAGTATTAGCATTAACCTTCTTGAAATATTCATAACTAGAAAAGCACTAAGAGAGCGCAGACCTTCGCCAAGGCAGCAAAGTTTCCATCGAATGTCGTTTCACTCCTAAATTTTCTAAATTTTGATTATTGATCCGGATCACCACCAAAAACTGATCACTTCTAAGTTAACCCATTTCTGACCTACCCTGAATAATTCCATTGAAATTCATCCATAACTCTTTGAGTTAAGTTGATGACAAACAGACAGACAGACAAACAAACAGGGGTAAAAACATAGCCTCCTTGACGGAGGTAAAAATCATCTACACCTAGATCTACTGCACCATCACTACAGGACTTTTTTCTTTTACATTCAACAATTTCCAATATTCTTTTGGATTTTTACTTCACATATTCTTAATTTTATTTTGTAATTAGTATCTATAATTAGTACGTAAAAGATTTATCCACTGCAGTTTTATAATGTTTCTGAGCATCAAGAACCCCTTGTTTAAATATAGTGGATCCATATTTCTTATATTTACGAATACATTTACAGTACTCCTTACGACACTCATTGCCAAACCACTCTTTAATCTTTTTCAAAGTATATTTAGTTTTATTGTTCAGTAGGACACATACTGTCACGGCGTAGGGTTTTTACGTCGTTTTTTCACGCGCCATTACGTTACGTCGCGTTCGTTTTGTGAAACAGTGGAAATTTGACCGAAAAATGTCAATATTATCTGCAGAAGTGAATATCTAATACTTCCAATCAGATGATATATTAATTGGGTATTTAAGCTTCATACCCATGTAATATTTCACTTGGAAACGTTTTTTTTCCAGAGTATATGTTCGCCAAACTCACGACGTCGCGGTAACATTTTTCCTTGGCAACATCGTAACTTTCCTTATAATTTGCAAACTAGAGAGTGTGCGGGAAATTCCAGAGCCTGTATAATGTGTTTAAAAGTCATAATTGTGTGGCTAAATTTTTATTCAAATCTATCCTTGTAAACAAATGCCTCAGCTGTTTTCGTAGGAAGATAGTGTAAAATTCAGGATTTGACGTCATGCATCGGCCAAGACGAGCCCAACTAAATGTTTGTTTACATTTTCACCTATTTGCACTTTGGCGAATACTTGTGTTAAATATGGTCGGTAATTCTATGTTGATATATGTTACTGTCTGTATAAGGTTTAGTCCTAATTCCATTTTACGATGTTACGACTGATATTTGTACAAAAACAATATCTAAGGAGCTGGTCAAAATTTTCAGTGGTAAATATGCAAGCTTAAATTGGCTAATATATGTATTTCTAAATGTTATCCGTGTTTTATGTGACATTGATAAGATAAGTGGTTTGTTTTCTTCATTTTAATTGGCAGATAAGTATTTTTAATAAGCATATATTTCTTTAAAATCCTTTATTCAACATATACAACATACTGAAACATGTTGAACAATTTTATCTGGCAAGTTATAATAGTAGAAAAAAATGATAAATTAACATGATGATAGTAATAAATCCACCTTCAAAACCAAGGCATCATGCTGTTACAATCTACACCATGTGTTGCATTGTCAGTGATATAATTTATAAATGCAATTTTTGATTGTTTTATGTTAAGAACTTCTCTGTAGGCATTTGGCAATTAAAATATTTGAAGATATTGTATATAATCAGGGCACTAAATTTGCATTTATTATCAAGTACAACCGGCTGTTTAAAAACACATGGACTTTCTTGTTACAGTGAATACAAGTTCTACTATATGAAAGAAAATGAAAAGAAAAATGTCACAAAGCATATTTAAGCTTTGTGATCATGTCTCATAATGTTTATAATTATTATTTAAAGATACAGTGTCATTTTCAACATTAATCACAAAATTATAGTTTTGCATGTTTTTTTTACAAAATCATGAATTCTTAGAGAGGACATGATTAATGTATACTAAACTGCAAAAGGTCTGTTTCCCTTCTTTTCTTTCTCTTTTTCATTTTCCATTCCTTTGCTGTCTTTCACTTTGAATATTATAAGCCAACAATTAAGTGGTAAACCATGGGCTATTGGTTTTCTGCAATTATCAACTTTTATTGAAAAATACAGTGACTATCAAGTCTATGCCTTTAGTTGCTTTAGATCTGTCCAAATACTCAGTAAATATATCTTTCATATCTCTATCAATAGAGGTATAGAAATAAATACATAAACAAAGGTTGCTTAATTGATCGATATGATATCATCATGATCACTTTCACATTATGTAGCACCCACTTTCCCTGTTACTTGCATGAAACTCTTCATTTTCACCTGCAATGAAAAAATACCACTACAACATAAATTATTAGAGACCCTGGTTAAAGATAAACATTTACATAAATTGAGAACATGTATCAAAACTTAATTACTACAGAAGACCACAACCGATCCACACATAGTTAATGGTACCGGGGGTACATAAGGCACCGTTACAACAAAGTTTACTATGAATTACATAATAATGCTTTCCTGGGAACTAACATGATGATGCTCAAAATTTTTCTACTGCAGATTTGCATTGTGGAATGTACTTTGAGATATAGCTGTATAACAATTAGAAGTGTATAATTGAAGATTAAACATGTACCCGTATACTTATCAAATGAATCTTGGCAGGTGCTCGCGCTGGCAAACTGCTTTCGTATCATTATTCAGACTTGCCAAAAATTAAGTAAATCTGTTGACTAAACTGATGTAAATGAGTCGGGGTAGGTCACACAGTGCAGAATGAACAACACCCCCTATTAACAAAACTACATGTACGATACATTGTATAACTTACAACTTGGACATCCGAATGTACTATATACCGTACATGATCTTGAAGTTTAATTTTCGTATAAAGTATAACTTCTGAATTCTGTTGAAAATCTATACCTACCTCATTATAATCTTCATATATAGTTTACATGTGTGGGTCACAAATTTCCGCAAGTTTTGGTGCAATTCGAAACTGGCCGCACAATTCACTCCACCTGTCCACCCTCGTGATAAAATTGCGGGATTTCCAATGAAAATAGGTCAGACAAACTCCCGCAAAACGATCGAGAGGCAAAATTGGTTCTTCGGCATTAAATTTAAGTTGTATTTTTATTATTTCATGCAATCATTGCCCTAATAAACTGACAACCTTATTTGTGATCACACTGGACTTAAGAAATGCATAATTTGAAGGCCCAATCCGCATGTCACATGACTTCTGTCACATGATATTTACGAATCAAACCAGTTCAAGGTCAGTAGTCTGCTGCTTAAGGGGCCCGCACACGGTGAGCATTCGGCGCGCGCCACTTGCGCTGCGCCAGATGCTCGCGCTCCTCAGCTCCCCGCAAACGATGCGCTCTTTGCTCAGCAGAGATGCCTCCCGGCCTGCCCCTAGCGGACGCACTGTGAACTGTGGGATCATGTGTTTAAGGAAACATTACATATTGTTGTTTTTTCTGATAGTAATGGATAATGGTGACCACGTTAATCAATCAGACTAACTATAACTGTGTACATTTTTGTTGACTTCGCTGGGGGCTGCCATTTTTGTTTGTTTCCGGCTACTGGCACATGCGCATTGTTAGCATGGCGTGAGCAATCGGCGCTTGCACCCCGCACACGGTGAGACATTTGTCTCAAGAGACCAAAAAAATCAAACACGTGAGAAATTTTGCTCAGCCGCGCGTGAGGTAAAAATCTCACCAAAATACCCCCGCACACGATGAGAAAACGGCGCAGCGCAAGTGGCGCGCGCCAAATGCTCACCGTGTGCGGGTCCCTTAAGGAGAAAAGTGTGGATCATAGCACTTTATGTGAAATTTGAGGTTAGTTTGAGACTTTTAAGAGTGAATAAAGCTGTTTATTTGCTTGAAAGACGGCAAAAATGGGTATTTTATTCGATGGTTTTGCGCGGGAGTAAATTTCCGCTGAATTTGACAACTTTCCAGATTTTTGGTCGAGACTGACAAACCAAAGAGTGTGCGGGATTTTCCTTTAAAAATTGAAAACCTTTATACTTTAGCAATCTTTTTTTGCAATTTAAGCGCATATTATATTTGTAAACAAATTTCTAGCATTATAGTCCCTCCCTAGACATGTTCGTTTTTGGTTCTGTAAAAAATTTCGTCCTCTGTATTCAGTACGCGGTGGTAAGATTACTTGACGGTTTATTGGTAAAACTATGCTCTTTTTCGACAGAAGAACAAATGCTTATTCACTTTCTTATATATAAAAGTTCAAGCCACAGTAGATTTTTTGCAATATAGATTTACGCGAAACGTACTCATTTTCAATGAGTCGCCATTCTCGAGCTATTTTGTTGCGCGGACGTAGCAAATAGACAATCATGACGTGCCGAAGTACACCGCTTTTCGACAGTATGTGTCCTACTGTGTTGTTATATGTATAAGATCCAAATGTTTTCTTAGCTGAACTCAACAATACTTCAGCTGTCTTTTCAAAACTTGAATCAATTTCCTTTTTCTCCACACTGCCAACATCCAATCTCTCGATTACATTTTGTACATCAAAAATACAAGCTAAGTCAATGTTTCTTATTATATTCGTTGGCTTTATCAGTATGCCATGGTTTAATTCTTTCTATGTGTTATATAACACGGTAGTTTTAGTAAGGACTTAATTTAAGTTTTAAAAACATTTAAAATTCATTAGTTACAATAAGATTGCAAAAACAACATAAGTCTCATTAGACGTTCAAGCACTGACCAAACATAATAACCTTCCGATCTCAGGCCAGCGAATGAGTGCCGTAATTAATGACCTCTAGTGGTTGGCAAACGCGGCAATTAAATTGCAAGCAGAGGACAGAGCAACAGCAGATATATATAGAAAGATTTAATTGATTATCTCTTGGTGTCATGTATTAGTATTTAATAAGCACTTCGCTATAAAATTAAATATTAAGAATCAAAGAACCGGGCAAATCACACTATTTAAATCGAAGGTGTAGAATCATAAATGTTGAATCAAAAATGTCCATCCTTGACGTGAGATGTGAACCACCTGTCGCCCTAATTTTGTTATAAAAATGCAGCATTATGCCGCATTCGAGGTGTTCGGCGAGTCGGGAAAATAACAGCGTACCCAAGCCGTTGGAAGGAGACATTGAGGGAGAGACATTGTGGTCACATCTTTAACTTGATGTAGTCTGTGTGCGCACAATAAAATTTCTTTTAGAGGGAAAAGAGAGTTGTTCATAACTTTACAGTGACGCGCTTTTATCACACGTAGAAGCCCCCGTCACAGTTCACCCACATCTACATGTATATTACCCTCTAGAGTATACCTATTAGAGTTCTGTTTGATTATACTGAGGTGGCAAACCAGAGGTAAATGAATATCTGAATAAAGACAGTTAAAATCTAAAATCTCAAAATATGTGACAAAATTTTAAAAATCAGCATTAAAAATAAAATAATTTACTAACTTGTTCATTACTACCCACTCTTACATTCATTATATCCAGGCTGTGAGTCTTAGAGACCATTCCCACAGATATTTAGATCGATCTAACCCCCTGGGGAGTCTCACTATATTGCTGTCAGCTGAACTGGCTTAAATGTCTGTCCCGCCTACTGAAAGCTGCAAGGGGGTAATTAACTTTTGTGCATGCTCAGCTCCCAGAAACTGACAGCAATTTAGCGTGAACCAGAGGGAGTTAGGTCGATCCAGATGGATTGATCTAAATCTGTGGGAACCCAGTCTTACAAAAGTTTAGTAAATAGTTACCAAAGTTGTTAATTGTATTGTCTTTACTCATACGTTGTACACTGGTCCCATTTATCTCTAGTTTATGGACATCTGTTAAATGATCAAAATTTTCACCAAAAGCTATTTCAGATTCAGACAATTCACTTGCATCATTATAGTCATTTTTATCGCCCACCCTTGAATTAAAATCTCCGGTAATATAGACGTGGCTATAGTTAACACATAAATTAATGTATTCAAGTTCTATTTCAGCAAATGCATTAGGTGAGCTGTACCTTGATCCCTTAGGTGGGATGTGAACAATTCCAATTAAAACATCTTCTAGACACCCAAATATACAACCCTTAACAGAGAGCCAGTATACATATTTACTTTCACTTTCTATAGGTTTAATTTCATCTGAGAAACATTTACGAACCCCACATACTATTCCACCTGATCGGATTCTGGCAAGGGTACTGCGATTTTTGTAATAAAACAAAATTTTCATGTTCTATAGTATCAATATCATCAGTTTTAGTCTCTGTAAAACAGAGTAAATCATATTCATCAACAAGTGTTTTAAAGTCAGGATAGTTAAACCTTTTATTTTAAAAAATTTAATGAGAGAATTTTGAGTTCTTGTTGTTATATTTATCACTAGTGGAAGTCCTGTCTTCACTGAGAGAGCTACTATTCAGATAAGTGTTACTCACTGCTTTAATTTGTTCGGACGACCCCCCCCCCCCTTGACTTACAACAACACTTTATTTTGAAAGTTTATTTTTATTTTTTAATACATTTACTGAAATTTCAGATTCTAATATTTTGGATCTTGAGGAAAAAGCCTGATCACTGACTTTTTTGTCTTTTCCAGTCCATCATCTGTCCATCATCATCTGCCACAATGGAATGCAATGACTCCAGACTACTACACTGTACTAGCAGGCACAGGGCTATACTACCACAATGGAACACAATGACTCCAGACTACTACACTGTCCTAGCAGGCACAGGACTATACTACCACAATGGAACACAATGACTCCAGACTACTACACT
>NW_019775724.1:139816-154357 GCF_001039355.2 Lingula anatina | reverse complement strand
CACTGTACTAGCAGGCACAGGACTATACTACCACAATGGAACACAATGACTCCAGACTACTACACTGTACTAGCAGGCAAAGGACTATACTACCACAATGGAACACAATGACTCCAGACTACTACACCGTACTAGGATACACAGGACTATACTGCCACAATGGAACACAACGACTCAAGACTACTACACTGTACTAGGAGACACAGGACTACTGAACTTCACATGTAACAGACAAACAAGATAATGGATGCAGCAATTTTCAAGACAGTCAAATAACAATATGAGTTTCATGAATCAAATTTTCTTACCTCTCTACGTAGGGACATTAGCTTTTTCCGTATTATTTGTTTTACTTTAAAGTTTACTAATTGTCTTTGTTTGGCAAAGAAGCATGTTACTTTTGAAAATTGGCACAATCGATTTACATTTATGGTAATTATTCTTGGTTTTTTTGCACTACTTATGGTGATGTTCACCCTGTAACTGCCAAACCTTATTTTTGTTTTATATTAAGTTAACTGAGTGGCTTTGTTTGGTAAGAAGGCAGGTTGCTTTCGAAAATCGGCCTGATTGGTTTACATTTACGGTAATTATTCAATTTTATTATTATTTTTTTTTGAATATTTTATTTTTCACACATTAGCATTTTCAGTGTCTTTTATAGCCCATGAAACTGAATTACTTGCTAGTTTTTCAATATCTGAGTTACTAAGTGTATCTTAGTACTCGCTCTTTGATGTTTTGAACATGTTTTCATTGCAGGAAATTATGGATAGCCTCATGTTTATTAAGTTCAATATAGCATTGATGACACTTTCTGAGTGGTTAGATTTGCAGTGAATGTACAGTATTACTGTCCTTTTATCCAAGTTGTTTCCTTGTTGATGTTAAATTTGTGGTTATCTTGTTGCCTTGTGACTTTTGTTTATATATATACCATGTTCAGCTTCTTTTTGAGAGGGGGTCCTCTCAAAAAATGCAATTTTTATTGAATTTACATAACAATTAATGGAAATTGCTCATTATAATTAAATGTGAGTATCAGGAATTTTAAAACTTGTCTACCTATTTTGCCTCTTTAAAAATTATACTTATACTTTAAAAATTATACTATTTAAGATACTCAAATTCTATTTACTTTGCCCATTTCATTTATAAGGCTTATACATGTAGCCCCACATAGCAAGCATCACCATTAATTAGGTTGTGGTCTTCAAAAGTGCATTTTAATTAATTAAATTTATTTTTACACTTGATTCTTCATGTTTGGATTTAATGTCTTATAAATGACAAGTATTTCTTTTAATGTGATTTGTGTCATTTATTTTTCTTTATACATGTAGCACTGGAAAGTTTTTTCACAAAAACTTTTTTCTTTGGTGTTTCTCAGCAGTTCCAGTACTATCATGTCTGGCTGCATGATCTTTGATGTGCCTTCCCGGTTTTTTCTTATTTATTTATTTATTTATTTTTCATTTATTTTTACTGCTTGTTAACCTCTCATTGGTGTAAACTTTCCAACCTCTTGCAATGTGCTGTGAAACCTATAGGTTTTAAGCTATATAACTTTTCCTGGTTTTTCTGAAATAGAGAAACAGCTCATGAAGTCTTCATGTCAAAGAGTAAGTTACATGATGTTCCTGACCCCTTCCAGTCACTTTATTCTTCAGCCCTTTCTGACCTTTTATCTTGTAGTCAAACCTGTTTGTTAACTTTTAATTATCAATTTTATCATTTGAGGGCTTTAAGAGATAAAAGCTGTTGTCGAATTACCTATTTCTGTATTACTCCGACAGTCTTATTACAATCTTAATACAGATTGGTTAGGAACTGAACACTTGCATGCATTAATATCATACCTGCTACATGCATGTTAGGGTGATATTAGGCCACACTTTTTTATTTTTATGGATGACATCCTGCGCGCGCACCGATTTTCGCCCGTTCTCCGAAACAAAAAATCCCCCCCCCCAGTTCCCAACGAAGTCGGTTGTCGCAAACGTCGTTATTGAATTTGCCAGGAAATGAGCTTTCTGTGCATGCCTATTATCGCCACGTGGAAATGTGGCCGCTTTGCCGTCAAATTTATCTCTAGGATTACTTTCAAACTACACGACAATTAAAGTCAAGAGAACGGGTGCCGTCGTTTTGGATTGGTATGCCATTGATATTGGGCATGGAGGTATCACCTTTTTACAATTGTGCTAAAGGCATTCTGTACAAAGCAGCACATAGGCTACCAGGTTTTCTGTAGCGAAAAAAGGGTCGACAAGGGCGTTGAGGTATTTGGTGGGCTGAAGGTCGGACAGGCCACCTGACAGTTTGGCCGTGTGAGCCGAAGTAGACAAAATGGCATCGTCCGAAATGACCTTTAATAGATTTGGTAGTATTAAGCATATCTTTGCATNCAAAATGGCATCGTCCGAAATGACCTTTAATAGATTTGGTAGTATTAAGCATATCTTTGCATTATTTTTTAAACATTTCTGTGAAGTGTTCAAAATGCTTTAATATTCTGAAAATACAAATAAAGACACACTGTTTGATATTTGTTTTATTGATTGCTATACCAACAAAATGCATGAAATAACCTTAATAGATTTTGTAATAAGAAGTATATCTATTCATGACTTTTTTTTACATTTCTACAAAGTATTCACAATGCTTTAATATTTTGAGAGCATGGATAAAGACATATTGTTAGTTTGATACATGTTTCTGTGGTAAAATTTGTGTTTCCAGCATTCCTTTACTTAAGCAGTATTTTTTTTTTGGACTGTTTTTTTTTTTCGCCCTCTCGCACCGATTTTGGGGTACCCAGAGGATGTCATCCATAAAAATAAAAAAGTGTGACCTTAATTGAACAAAAGCATGTGAATATCTTCTTTTAAAAAGTTGATGTATCTTGGCAAATTGACACCATGCCGGGTGTCCCTTCCCCCTGAGGGCAGTTCCCCTGTCCACCACTTTAGCCTTAAAAAAGTTATTTGTCAAGATTATTCTAACAGTGGCCTTGGCTATTCAAAATAAAAAAGTAAAATACAAAGATACTGCCCTGAGAGATGGGACACCCACACTGGTGAACCTTGACAGGTTCACACCTCTCTTGGGGTTCCATCCCCCGAGGGAAGTCGCCCTGCCCACTAGTTTAGCTTTTAATAGGTTTTCTTTGAGAATTACTCTTACTGTGGACTTGGCTGTCCAAAATAAAATATGGAATGTAAAGTAACCCTTGATTACCCATCTATCTTTTAGGATGGAATAAAATCTACCATGTTTCCATGTCTTTAACTAAAGTTTCACTCAGAGGTGGAGTTTTTGTGCAGGAGAATATCTGGCTGGAGAGCTGGAAGGTGTACTCTGTGAGGAATTGATAAAGATATAAAAATACCTAAACATGTGAAACTTTCATTTTCTTTTTCAGTTTAAAAGCAAGTTATTTTCATCTTATGTCATCATTTTCTCATTTTGATATAAAAAAAAGATTATACTGTTTGTGGCTTTACAAATTTTCACTCTATGGTGGAAGCTGTGGGCAGCAGCACCTCTGTCCTCAGAGAAGGGACACCCAAATTATTGTGTATTGCAAGGTTGACACCATGATGGGTGACCCTGCCCCCTAGGACAGTCCCCTTACCAAACACCTCCAGCTTTCAGATTATCTGAAAATAAATTTTCCTTCATTATATCGGTATTATCATTTCTTTTTCAGACTGGTTCCTTGCAACACAATAAATGAAATGGCTAGAAAGGTATATAATGATGGGCTTGTGTGGGACATCTTTTCTTCCAGGTATTCCTGTCTCTACAGTCTATTACTCTGCTGTTAGTAAATTTCATATGAAACAATACTGTCCCAATTACAGCGATATTTTTTAAAAAATTTCAGTGTTTATTATAAGACTTTGGAAATAATTTCTCTTTCTTTAACTGTTGCACAACTTGTGTATTGGACTGTGTCAACGGTTGTACAATCTTAAATCTCTGCCTTGTGGAAGGAGGGACTCCTGGGTGTACTTAGTTTTTTTTCACCCATTTTTTTTTCTCTGGTGGTTTTTCTCTGAATTGTTTTCCTGTTACTGACAACAGTGTGAGGTGTTGCCTTTTGAGTGACAGATTTGTGTTCAAAATGATTACAGTTGAAAATGGAATTGATATGTGCATTTATTAGTTTTTCTGATTATTTTTTTCTCTTTGAATCTTCTTTTATAAAGTTATTTATAAAGTTACGTATAAAGCAAGCATGACATCGATTTAGTTACATTTTTCAACGATTACACTTGTACTAGCCAATTTACATTGTATGGGCCTGGCATGTATGTATTCTTCTCCAAATTGTCCAGTGTGTTTAAACTTGGACATCTACAACTGTGGTCCCTAATTTACTACAGCATTATCTTTACAAGTTAAGGTATGTATTAGCTAGTATGTGTATGTGCATGTTTCATGAGTACATAATAATAATAATAATGTACAGACATTTCTGTCAGGGCTCTGTATTCAGCGCTGTTAACATCTGGCACACTTTTTGNATCATTATCATACCACCATCTGCCTAAAATATATGTGTACTTTCAACTATACCATCTTTGTTTTGAAAGCAATGGATAATTAATAAATAATCAGCATATATACTCACGTGTAAATTTGGCACAGGACATTCTCTTCTTGCCAGCAGAAATGCCACATGTGAAACTTGAAAAATGTCTGGTCTTTTATCTGGGTCTACTTCAAGCATGAATGCTAAAAAACAGTTTAAAATCTCTTACTTTTTCATATTGAAGATTTGTCTGAAAATCTAGCATCTTCATTTTAAGAAAAATCAAAGAATAAACAGTGGTTACATTTTAAGATAACATGAAATCTAATTAGTAATTCTGTAAGTGTCTGTAAATAAAAAAAAATTCATGCATTAATATATATATGATTGAATTTAAAATGCTCAGTGATGTACCATAAAATTTTTAAATTTTGAATTTTCTGGCTGAAGTAATACTACCACAATACAGTTAATGGTCATCACCCATTTATATAGATATTGTAACCTACAACATAAAACATTATAACCAGATTTAATTCTCAGTATCAGAACAGCCTACTAATTATGGGTCTGTTCAGGGTAACAATAATAAAAGTTGATGGTCTCCTATTTCATAACTTTTAGCTCTGATATCTACTGATGTAAATGATGTTATTACATCTTCAGTGTTCTCATTACCAGAAGATTATTAAGGATAAGTCACCTCCTAGACTAATCCATATATCTGATACATCCTGTTTACTCCTTGACGAGACATAGCTCAAAATCTCCTGATTAACTGCTTACCTATAAGTCCATGCATCTCTTTGGAATATCTAGAATCATCTGGCACTGTAAAGTTTCCATTCTGTATGGCTAAACTACTCTCTCCAAATGGCAACTTGAAGAAGCACAGGTTGTACAGTAAGCACCCTAGGGACTGGCAAAAACAGACAACATTTATTAGAAATTGTATGGTTTTCAACAAATTAAAAGTAAATTCAATTCAAAATTATTAGTGTTATTTTGGATGGTTGGTTTATGGAAGGCAACACATTACTTAAACCTACAAAGGATGGTGGCACAATTGCAAACAAAACCATTCACACAATGCTATGATGTAAAATATCACAACTGTTATCAATCTCTTATTGTCAGCTTATTATTTGAGTACACATATCACACAATTAATGCTTATATTGAAATTCTTCAGGAAAAGATCTGAATGTATTTCTATGCATTTAATATATGCTATAACTACAGTCTAATTGTATAATGACAAAAATGAGATCCAATCAAGATAAATAGCCATATGCACATCCAAACACAATAAGACTTACCCATATGTCTGCTTTTGTTGAAATTAACTTCCCACTATAAAGATCTATCATTTCTGGAGCCCGATATGATAATGTTGTGTACCTAGAACAATAAATGAATAAATAAATAAATAAATAATCATCATCACAAAACCAAGTGTCTAAAAATAATCAATGTCATTTTTTTTGGGCTGTATTTAGGATGCCACAAGCAGGGAGGAATGAGAACTTTATATTTATATAGAGTATAACGGGAGAAAATTGTGAATTTTACAGATACTGTCATAATTTTTTTTAATTAGAACATTCCTATTAAGTAATAGCAACAAAATTAAAAAACAGGATTCTCTCTAGTTCTATTCTATGCAGTAAAAGCACCACAATGCTATATTGTAATATAGTTTTTTATCTGAAAGTTTGATAATTTTTGCCCATTGAAAGATCTAGCTATTACCACATATATTAAATATGGATTATGCCTTAACACAAAATTATATAAAAGTCATTCTTACTTATGTATATCCTCCTCCACATGCTTCACCCCATGAACCTGGGGGTTGTAAAACTTTGCTGTCGCACTGCCAAAATCACAGAGCACATGGTTTCCTCCCGATTCTATGAGCACATTTTCTACCTGAAAAATTCAATTTAAGGTATGAGAGAAAAAAATGCTTGATTTCAAAAGTATTAATACATTATCAATCAATGAATCTTTATTGGTTCCAGCACATTTTAAAAAAGGTATGACCTAACAATTGTGACATATGCTATCTTAATTGAAGACATATTTACATACATTACAACTAGTACTGCAATCATGACACATTGTATTAAATTGTACATAAGCAGTAGAAACCCGCTGAAAATGTTTATACTGGCTCAAATAAATATCTAGGTATAAAGGTTTAATACAGTTCATAACATGTTCAGGAAGTTTTCAATTTCCTTCCTATCTCACACAAGTCTGCGGGTTTCTTACCTTGAGGTCTCTATGTATAATAGGTGTCTGGCAGTGATGCAGCCTGGACACAGCTTCACATATATCACAGAATATCTTGAGAACCTCTCGCTCTGAGAACCCCCCAGAATTTAACCTGTCATTCATGCTCTGGATGATATGACCTGGAATAGGATAGATCATAATAATCTGCAGACATGAACATTACAAAAGAAAGAGAATTATACAGCATTAGAGCAGTCTGAAAGTGAATATTACTGCAAGAAATTTCATGTTAGAAAGACTCTTACAACAGTACCTGGTTCAACATGGATCAGTCCTTTTAAAAAGCAGAAAGGTTAAGACAATTTTAATGTAATTGAAGTGACAATAGTTGTTTTGGCAGATTAAAAAATTCTAACAAATTGAAAGCAGTAGTTAAGTGTTGATTGGCAGAAAGACGTTTTTATGCCAAAGTTCTGAACTCTCATCAACTAAGACATTTTACTCATCTGCGCTGGTTAGTTGCATACTAGGTACTTTTAACGGTATCTTATATTCAGCATAAATTCACACATCTGTACAGTACCTTTTAAACATGGGGATTTATATAAGAAATTTTGCCATAATAGAGGTCAAATACATCTAGCTATTCAGTGTAATGCATAAATAATTGGATAAATTACAATATACTGCACAGTATTTCTTTGACACTACAATTTATATTCATGAGGCTGGCATCATAACCTGATATTCAATCAATAATATTGTAGACAGAACACAAATTCTTGGCCAGACATTTCAAATTTGGTCTGACAGACTCCAGATGCGTGTGGTTGCTCTAACTAATATCCTGTCATTCAGTTTTAGTGCAGCATAGTGCAGCAACAATTCAGGACTTGACTGTATCATTCAGTAAATATATTCTATTTGTATTGATTTTCAGAATGCCTTTTCACTACCGATAAAAAATGTCCATATCATTTCCAACCTGACAAAGTTTTTATAAAAATTCTGTAATACTACTGTATGTTTTTCAACTTGTAACTAATGAGTAGGATTCAAAAGTTTCAAGACTAACCAGTTGTTACAGGGCAAATGCATAGACCTCAATCAAGCTATTCTTGCAGATTATAAATTAAAAATTTCTTGCATATTATAAATTAAAAATTTAGAAGTCTGGCTCCAGCTAACATGACCTAATACTGGTTCCTCTGTAACATAATACTCTTACCTTTACAATACTGCATAAGAATCAGCACCTCATAAATGCCATTCCCAGTCGGCCGTATACTGGACTCAACTGTGCTAATGATATTTTTGTGACCAGATAAAGAGCTCTGAAATATCACAAAACAGTCAATTGTATGAAACTGACAGAATGCTTGAATCAATAGCCTTCATTTAGCAGAAAATGGGCAAAGCAGAAGAAATAAATACATTTCTTTCAAATTCACAACTTCAAAATGGCCTAGCATTTTATTTCAGACATTTATAAGTTATAGTTCCTATAACTTACTATAATCAGAGGTACTGCAAATATTGATTTATGTCTATTCCTAAGAAATATGAACAAATAATTCTACGAGGAAAAAAGGTCATATTTAGCAAATAAATAGCTTTTGTCGAAACTAGTACATCAGTTTATGTAAATTGCTAGCAAATATTCTTCTTTCACAGACTAATATTTTGTCAGTGCTCACAGATACATTTCAAAGTTATTCCAACATCTTAAGTCTGCAATGACATCATAGTGACTCGTGAGTATTAAAAAATAGTTTGTGGCAAAAAATGTTTGCGGCCAAATAATTAGCTTACTGATCACTGTTCTAATGTTAAAAACTAAAGCTTTAAACAAAACTTCTAACATAAGTGTGATTGCACAATAATAATCCCTCTTACAGAGTCCCTTTAATACATCTTAACTACTCTACCAGACNTTATTTCAATTTTAAAAAAAAACTTTATCAAATTAAATTTAAATCCAGAAACCCTTGATTAATATCAGGTAAGATGTTTAAAATTCAAAAGAACTGTCATTAAGTAGATAAGTTACTAGTAAGTCTATAAAATCACATAAAGTCTCTTCCTTCAGGCAAAATCTCAGACATTGTCTACTTAAATAAAATCAGTGGTCATATGAATGTAATCTTCATTTTTCTCTCTCTTTCCTGTCCTGCACCTGCATGATCTTTGGCAAAGCATGATTAGTTAGGTGTATCTTCAACATCTTTTTTTTAACAGTCACAAAGGACTGTGCTGCATCTACAAATTAAAATATTAAAAATTTAACTTGAAATATAATGCTGGAATTGATATGCATATGCATTATATGCATAACATTTTTAGGTGCGTGACTATACCTCTTCCCACATCACTGTGTTCATATACATTATATATATTAGTAGTTGTGTATTATAATATAATATGATAATCTCCCCATATTCTCTAAGTTAGGCAAAAGCTAATATCTTTAACTTTTACAATGGAGTGTCTGTGTGCAGTTATTTATAGCAAAATTACTAGTAGTTCTTTCATGTATACTTGACCATGAATTCAGTTTTAAAGGGTTCAAAATCCCATACAACTGTACTGTACCACTGAATACTACAATGTATATTATTTAGTCATTCCAACAACTCTATCACAGAATTCACTGGCAAGGATTCATACAGACACATAAGAGCAATTGGCTTTCAAGGACCTTTAAGGCTCTAATTCAAGTATTTTTCAGGGATTTTTAGGTAATTGCCCAGGCAAGTTATACACTAATACATGTACTGTACAGTTATTCTAAAGTGTACATGCCAAAGGAAAAAATTATTTCTATTCAAGCCTAGAAGAAATTAATAGAGTTTTCAATAGAATATCTCTAAAAAAATTTCTAACTACATTTATTGCATGCTCACACACATACACACTGAAATTAATAATAATAAATTGCAATATTTGTAATAAGTAAACTTAAACAGCACCATTTACAATCAATCTTTACCTTAAACTGCACTATTTATACTTAATTCATGACAGTATTGATAAACAAAGTTTATCTGGAATTGAACTTTGGGCAAAGTTGCACACCCATCATTCAATTAAAAACCCAATTTGAATCAAGGCCTGAAAATGTTAGAAAACATGCAAGTCGGGGCACCACAAATTGTGATGTACCCACTATCATGCCCTAATCATTGAAGGTTCTGTTTCATTTAATGCACAATAATTATAAATTTTAAAAGATGAGTTTTACAGATGATCTTCATCTTCCCATTATATAGTAATTACATTTACTTGATCTTTTCTATATGAAAAAGTTGTGATTTTTACAAATATTGTATTCAGTATTTTCAATGTCATAATTTCTAAAAATCAGATCATTCCTGTGGGATGGTACAAACAAAATTATAAACATACTTGACTTCTATATAGTTATATTCTATGCAGTAAAAGCACCACAAATGCTATTAAGAATAAATATTTTAGTTATGAAATGATGTATCTGAATGTTTGTTAATTTTTGCCCATCAAAAAGATTGAGTGTTTACTATATGTTCTTTATTTTTGTGAAACAACTGTAATTTCCTTTTAAAGGCCGGCACAAATTAACTTAGAAGTGATGCATTTGCAGGTGTGTGTGTGTGTGTGTGTGTGTGTGTGTTTGGAGAGAGAGAGAGAGAGAGAGAGAGAGAGAGAGAGAGAGATGAATCATATGTAAACATCGACTAAAGGAGAGAAAGAGAAAGAGAGAGAGAAATTAATCATATGTAAGAAACGACTGAAGGACCTCCACAGAATAAGGATCTGTAGATTAATTTCTGGTACATGAAGTGCAGGCCCTCTGGACCTTCAGCACCTTCAAAGTTTTCCCCATGTTTAAATTTGCAATACGCAAATGGAAAATAAAGGTATGATAACAAAACACAGATGCTAGCTGCCATATCCTCAGATTGGTTCACCTAACCAGACTAAAAACCAAAGTTTTGCTTGCAAAAACAATTCCGTAATGGTCAAAACCAACAGTCCCTTAAATGATTATTTGCCTATCACTTACTGACAAGACATGCAAACACACATATTATTCATCTGTGTTTATGTATTGCCATTTTTATGACACTATTCCACTCAAAATGCCAAACCAATGGCGCAATAAAACTTATTCTTATGTTTTTTTTCCTCAAAATTGATACAATACATTTGCACACACCCCCACACCCCGCAGGCAAAAAGTAAACATGTTTAAAGCCAAATTTAAGATTCATATATTTTAAAACATGCCTATGGTTAGTTTACAATGTTGATACCAGACTTTACGAAAGGCGTCGGACCGTCGGACATGCCTGGCAAATTTCGTCTCGGTCCGATAAAAAATCCTGTATCGTCGGACCTTATGTCCGGCGAGTTTTCAAACTGACTGGGAATGTGTAAATATAAGGAATACGTTGTTGTTTCTTTTCTGAACGATATATTTTACTTCATTCGAAAAGAGAGACGGTGTGAAAATCTCGGGGAGTTCCCAGCTAATTATACTTAATTTATGAACCTCAGTTTCACTCACAAATACTATTTTGTGACTGGCTGAGGTTGGGGAATTCCTGAATGATGTAATGTACAGTCTCGTTTTCGTTTTCGTAATACCCTACACAACAAAATGGCCGCAACACATGTACTCGTGCTATTTGCGTTTTTACCGACTTGATCCTCTGTTTCTTCATTATTAGTCGTACACAGTACTCATGGATAAGCCTTTTGCTTAGAAAATGACGTTGTTGAACTTTAAACACTTCGTTGGTGTAAAGCGTGGCAAAAACGAAAACGAAGTGTGGAAGAGAAAAGGAAGTTTAATAAAATTGGAAAGAAGGTAGGCCCTGGCGGACTTGTGATCTGTAGGAGAGGAAAATAGTGTGTGCCGAGTGTCAGGAGTACTAAAGTTATCATTTTGATCAATAGCAACATAACTGTTACAGCTTTATTACGGGTTCTTAAATTATGGAACATATGTACGTATTTGCATGTACCGTTCATCATGAGTTGGAGAAAGTGCACATGAACTTGATGAAAGCTCACAGTTTGAGTTTCTTTTTATAAAAAAAAAATAATAATAAAATGAAAAAGGACTTAGACTCGGACTGGACAGTCCCTGTCAAAGCTTCAATTGGATGAAAGAGACTGCCTTACTGTGCTGTTTCAAAATGCATATGTTATTGCCAAAAACAACGTGTGAAATGGTTATCTGATTAACAGACGTTTTTATGGACATACATTTGATATTACTAGCTACACATTCTTCATACTTGTATTGTTTTTAGTCCTTGTGTCATTCCACAGCGTCTTTTTCATTCAATAAAAAACAACTTGTTATGCAAGTAATTTTTTGCCTATTTTTTTCTTTCTTATTTTACTTTTTTACAAATAAATATATATCAAAAAATAATATTTGATTTAATGTCAATGATTTAAAACGTTAGAAAATACACATGAAAACATGAATAATGGTTCATATTTCTATTATTTTTCTTCGGTCTGACAGATTTTGTTTCAGTCTGACAGAATTTTCAAGCTTGTCAGACCGAATGTCTGACATATTTTTTGGCCTTTCGTAAAGTCTGACATTGTTGTATCTTTCACAACTTCTAGTATCAATTTTGCTACTCGCCAGTAACTAACATTCAGTGAAATCGATGCACGGATATTCCTTTGGTGTATAAAATGTTACATAATTATATACTATATCGTCTCGTTAAGTTTATTAGTATAAACCTCGAAAGGCCATTGTATAAACACCTCTACAACTTACCGGTCTCTGGGCTATTTTCTCTTAGAGCTGCGCCCCCTCCCCTCTTTGAAAACGAGGCCAAGTCTAATAATTTCCTAAATAACCTCCATGCGAGCTAGCTGTCTGCTCCCACAGGGTATTCTGTACATTATTATGTAATTCAGGTGACAAATGATCATAGAGGTCAGTAGAAGATGGAGAAGACAGTTATTTAGGGTACGTTGCTACAATTGCCACATCTCAGCCAAAAATTAAGCACAAAAAATGACATCAAGTTGCAGGGTATGAAATTCGTATAAATTTGAAACCGGTGTCACGTGAAGAAACCGTCGTCGTGAATAAACCGTTCTGGCGGATTATTCACGCGGGGGTAGCAGTCAATTGACTTACAGTACGTAGCTGCACATGCATTTCCAACATTTCCCCGTAGAGAAAGTTGTAGTATTATCAAATACACAATTTCTTTTTAATGAAAATGACTGAACTCTGAATTGAAAGAACATTGTAGAGTGAAAAGATTTATACTACGAGTCTTAGATCTGCCATGTTTTTTACACAGAGCAAAACAGTTCAGTCACGATCAAAAGCTCATTTCCAACATTCCCCCGTATACTGTAGTAATAAGATTATCAAATACATACTCTCTCATGACGAAAACCACTGAATTATGAATTGGAAAATCATAGTTCAGTGCAAACATAGCGCCTACTTAGGACGACATCGTCATACCGGAAGTTACTTCTTTCAATCTACCCTCAATGCGCATGTGCAGAACGGTTTCGTCACGGCACGGGTCTATCACGCCACACCGGACAGCAGGGCTGGCAACTTGAAAAGTATCCAGCCCTGACCAAAAGTAGCCAGTCCTGAATTTTTTTGAAAATTACCTGATTAAACCAATTGCAGGCAAGAACGATATTGAAACAGGGACTCTTAGTCTCAAAGTGAATTTATTCAAGTAGATTCTTCACTGTCAGCATCTGAAACGTTATGCTCTGAACCCAAATCGGAAAAGTCTGATTCACTGTGATTGTCGTAATCAGAGGTTAGTTGCATAACCCGCTTGTTACAAATGCTCCATGGGCATACTTATGAAATCTTTCTGGTTGTTGCCTTTGGACAGGTGGTCATAAATTTGACGTGTCTGATTTTGAATCCAATCTGTTCATCAAAACCATTTTTATGTACAGACACTGATGTGTCTGTACATATTGCCATCACCTGTGTCTGTCGTCGCCGATGCCGTCGCCGGTGCCTTGCACTTTCCTTGTAAACACGATAAGTGGAGGGCAGTTTTACTTTTTGGCTTTATATTTACAGAGCTGATGAATATTCATAAAACGCAGGTCAAGTTCGAAAATCAGCATGATCGGGTCATTATTGTAGAAGTTATGCTGTTTTTTCACCTTTCAGCATATCTGCAACACTGTAAACACATTTCAAGGAAAACCGATAGGCCTGTTGTCATGAAACTCACAGGAGTAATCAATCTTACTAAAACGCAGGTCAAGTTCAAAAATTGGCATGATCGGGCCACTATTTTAGTAGTTATGCTTTTTTTTTTCACTTTTCCGCATATATGCAACACTGTAAACACAATATAAGAAAAACAGATAGGCCAATTTTCATTAAACTCACAAGAGTGGTCAATCCTGCTAAAACGCAGTTTGAGTTCAGAAATCAGCATATTCGGGCCATTATTTTAGAAGTTATGCTGTTTTTTCACATTTCCTCAGATTCAATTCTTAGGCATGTTAACAGTTTCATTATTTAATTAATAAGATAGGTAAAAGTGTTTGTTTGACATTTCCTGCATCTTAACAACATTGTTAGTTGATTTTGTAAAAAATGATGGTAAACTTGTTATCGTGTATTGTGTAATAAAGTTTCAAAAATGGAAATAAACTCATATCATTGCAGTTTGCCAGATTCAATCATTCACTATGTTCAGAATCTCAGAATGGAAGAAATTGGACATTTAACACTGCTCTATTGA
>NW_019775724.1:81002-116684 GCF_001039355.2 Lingula anatina | reverse complement strand
AAAAAAACCGAAATCCCATGCACATGCCTAACAAAATGTTTATAACGTTTCGACTTCCTAGCTTTAATGGTTTAGAAAATTACAATTTGAAATAAGATTTATGTTATCGTCCACCCCAGGGGCAGCCTGACCAGTTTCAGCATTCATAGTCGAAGCAAACCGGCCCCCACTTCAATTCTACCTGTTTCGTACTTCAAACTGTTTCAGGAACTTGGAAAAAAATCCTGGTTGCAAAATGCGTTGCAGTTGCAAAATGCGGTCGGTTGCAAAATGCGGCTCTACAGTTCCCGCACTGTTCCCGACTAGTTCACGCATAGTTCACGACGAGTTCACGACAAGCTAACGAATAGTTAACGAATGCGTGTCCACATTGACACGAACTGGCACGACAAGTTCACGCATAGTTTGCGCATAGTTTACGCACTTCCCGCATTGGCACGACGAGTTTGCGCGATTCGGACGGTGTCGTGCCGACTATACGTGAGCTGTTCGTGAACTATTCGTGGCAGTTCGTAACAGTCGTGGCAGGGCGCGCACTGCCACGAACTGGCACGCATCGTCCCGACGAGTTCACGACGAGTTCACGCCAGTTTACGGCTAGTTCGCGCACTGACACGACTCGAATCGTGCCAATGCGTGCCACAGAATCGTGCAAGTGTACATGTCAGCCTTGCTTTAGTTGTGTGTGTGGGTGTGTATGTGTGTAGGGATGGGGGACGTAAGGCGTGCGCGGGAATCTCCCTCTCTGGCAATTGTCAATGTTGACAGGTATGTAATGGTCCGGGAGAATAGAGGAAGTTGAGTTACAACAGGGTTAATGCTACAGTATTTGACTTCAGAGTCTATCTCAACATGATTGTGACGGTGTCCATGAATTTCATCATATTGTGCTAGTGAAGACAACGATAAATGATAGAGGGCGCTGATATGATCATTTTCTTATAATTTCTCCGGAGTATCATAATAATTTTTTTAAAATACTCGAAACTTTTTGTACTGAATACACTTATTTCAAAACTGTCCAAATTTCTTGAATCTCATTTATATGAAAAAAGAGTACCTTGTAACAGTGATAACTGTACTTGAGGCCCCTGACTTTGAAGCAGTATACCAATTTAACTGTAGTTATAAAGTCGATCAACCAATACAGGGCCCGTAGAGTAGTAGAAAGTATGCCGTCCACCTTTGGTACTATTGGCACACTTCGCGACTTTAGTTTTGGGCCAGTTAGGCCCTGGGGAACAATTTGGGGAAACAATTTGGGAATGTCCATTTCACAAGCTAATGAGAAAGAAATTGAAGGCTATAGGCCCTACATGTATTTATATTATATTTTTTGTGCTATTTATTTATTATTATTTATTTTATGTTTTTGTTTATTTATTTAGTCATTTTTTGGCTAAAATTGGAATGTTATCTATTCTTTATACATATAAAGGGCCACGTTTAGACTAATATTCCATCTTACCTGTTAGCATTCGGTCACTCTATGAGCACTTGAGTATCCCTACTGGGCTAAAAAAAGAATGAAAAAACAAACAGCAGATGTGGAATTACATGTTTTTCCCTATTGTAGTCTGAACAGATGATCATCAGACTTGTAAATTGATTTTAATGGAATATAGCTAGCATGTGCACGCGACTCGTTTAATTAGCTTTGCTTGACTAGGTTGTTTTTAGTAACACCCCAAACTTAATTGCCTGGTCTGCTTTCAGCCCTTCCAAGTGACAATGAGGATTGTACATGTGTAAGTTTGACCAAGGACGCGGGTAGAAGGTCCTAGGGTTGACCACATATGAAACCATGACGCTGTCTTTGCGGCAGGGACATGGTGGCAACAGAGCAGAGAGTCTGGTTCATAAAGGGATGATATGTTGTAAAATCTATTGCATGATTTGTTAAATATTAACATAATGATCCATTAAGATATATTTAAAGGTGGACCTATCACTGTAAATATGCCACTATCAAGACAGGCGTTCTGCAGTTAGATTACCTGTTATGTACAATTTAATATTTATTACAACTTATGCGGTAGCATGTACTGGTGTAAATGAACGTGCACAACAAGAGGTCGCTTAACTACAGTAAAATCTTACAAGTGGCCTGTTTCCAAAAAAATTCTGTTCAAAGAGGACAGTGTACAGGATGGGTAGTGTGCTAGGAACTGTAGTCCGTTCCCCATTGCTTTGTACAGGTGACATTCGTCCCATATACTAACCCCAATACTTCAACTACCCCTAACGTGTACGAATTATCATATGGGAAACGGGACGCAGCTTCGTTCAATTATCGATAAACTTCCTTTTATCGTTGACTTCATGAATACTTATGACCGACACATGTCAAAAGATTTTGGGAGTGTTTGTGTTGTTATTTATGTTTTGTTAGTCCTGGAGTGTGGGGTGGGGGGGAGCTGAGGGGTTGCTGTTCTGGAAAGCATCACGCATTGCGACCCAGCGCAAGAGTCTCAATTCCATAACCCCCATAAGGGGCGAGTATGGGTGAGTTATGGAATCTAGACGCTTTCGCTCGGTCGCAATGCGCAATGCTTTGGAGTTACGGGGCCCTGTTCTGTCGAAGAGCGAGAGTCATGTTCATTTAAAGAACTGGCAAAATCCCGACCACAATTCGACAATTCTCTTCATTTGAACCAACCAGCAATTATTTTCATGGACCAATAAGCGTGCCGTCACTCTTGGGATAATCTTTCCCGGATATATATTTTAGATACCTTTTGTTCCATTTGTTAACACATCTTCTCTACTGCCCATTTCAATGCGCTACATGTAGTTTGTACATTAATGTGGGTTGATAAAGTAAAATATATGCTTACATGGACTTTATGTGTGTAGTTATTGAAAAAAAACAACGCTTCTAAAGTGCAAATATAATTTCTCAATATATAATCTCTAAAGGTTCTTGAGCACTCGTTAAGGAGAATTTCAGTACGAATATCATAGCAATATACGTGTACTTCACCACTGTAATATCATAGCAATGTACTTCACCTCTGTAATAATATAGCAATATACTTGACCTATGTAATATCATAGCAATATACTTCACCTCTGTAATATCATTGTGTTTTAAGGAGGGTGAAATGTCTTAAAGGTATTGTGTTTAGATTAGTGTTATTAATCAAAACCACCGAGTAATGAAGCCGTCAAGTTTCCTGGTCTAGACCAAGGTCATAATGTTATATAGTTTAAGTTAATGCATCACTAAGGGACCGCTCATTATTTGAGTTGGAGGGGGGGGGGGAGAGGGGAAAATGTCAATCCCCCCCCCAAAAAAAAAAAAAAAAAAAAATTGAAAAAATCCCTGATAGCATTCAAATTTTTCAGGATCTCCCTTCCACATTGATTGAATAACTCGGCCACTCCCTCAATAAAACTAGTGAAAAAGCAGTGTGAAATTTATATCTTTCACTATGTCTTGTACGACAAGTCACAAAAATAATTTTTCTCGAGAACCCCTTATCTGTCATTTGCAAATTTCAAGACCCCCCAATATTTGCTCGGAAATTTTCAGGGCCCACATTTTCTCCTCCACCTCCCCCTCTAACTTAAATAATGACCGGTCCCTAAGTAGCGTTTCAGCCGGTGTCATTCCTTTTCCACCGCTTTCCCACGCGTTCACATATCTATTGGTAACTTTTAACCTTCCTGGTTGAATCGATGCCATGTTGTGAGCACGTCGTCATTGGAAACCCAACACAGATGTATACAGGGTGGTCCATAAAAAACTACCTATTTAACTTTCCATCTCAATTTTGATGTACATTTAATTAAGATATTCCCAACTTTCTTTCGCCAAATTTTCCCATAAAGATGATTATTTTATCCTTCCACATTCTGCGAAAATTAGAAACCTAAGTAGTCAAATTTCAATAATTGATAATGTGCTCTATCCACACTCCTCGCTGCTGAATAACGGCAGCCACACTAACGTTGAAATTTTGCATTTGCTATTGCAATCATGTCAGCCGGACTGTTCCTTACTTTTTCTCGAATGTTGGTCTTCAGAGAGTCTAGAGTTTGTGGCATTTAAACAGAAATTCTTTCCTTAAGGTGACCACCAAAGGAGGAAATCTGGGGGGTTGAGATCTGGTGAAGAGGGTGGCCAAGGAAAGTCCGTGCGGCGTGAGGTGATGATGATTGAAATTTGGCTACCTTAAAGGTATCAATTTCTGCAGAATTTGCAAGGATAAATGGTCATCCAAATGGAACACTTTGGTGAAATAAAGTTGGAAATATCTTATTTATATCATAATTGAGATGGAAGGTAATAATTTTTGACCACTCTGTAAATAGTGGAGATTGAGACAAACGTACTACACTAAGCTTCTGTTATTCGGGATAAATAAATATTAAGTAGGTTTTCTCTCTACATTTGTTTTAGGACCATTGTGAATCTAGCCTGCAATATACATAAAAAGAAAAATCATACAAACTATATCACTCATATCATTATCGGTATTTGTTGTGTTAAATACATTGTCAGTGGGACATTGGGGCAAGGCAGTACATGATGGGTGTGTGTTCACTTTCATAGAGGGATGTACACTTTTGGCGACGTATCCATAGAGATCAAGTTCTTGTTCAAAGGGTCAGGGGAGGGGGGGGGCTTTCTTCTGTGAGCGCAATAGTGTCTTTTTGACCTTTTAGAATGGTTGAAATAAGTTCACCGCATCTGACCCTGCATGTACGCACGCGTTTACAAAAAGGGTGGATAAAATAATTCCTACACTATAAAGCGAGAAGGATGTTGGTATCTTGTGCATGTTTTTAAACAAACATAAAGATCGCTATGGCAAAGCATAAACATTTGGGTGGAAGAAAATAACTTAATTGGTTGAAAGAAAACCATTTTTCTTTTTTGCACTAGAAAAAAACAATGATGGTAATATTATATTTTAAACTATTTTCCTGTGATGTCTTGTTTCAAATTTGATTAAAGGGATAATAACTCTTCGTTTTGGCCAAAAAATGAATTTTCCTGGAGTAAACAACAATTTTTCCGTACTAACCAATGGTTAATGAATCCATTTTTACATTGAAAGTTAGTCCCTGGTTTTTTTCTAAACAGTTTGGTTTTTTGTTAAAATCTCTTAAGAGATTATAACTGAGTACAGCCATCAATGGAGGTCACGTGATCTGAAGACAAGCTCAGATATCTGAATAATAGCTATAACTGCCGTTTTTGTGGTAAAACAGAATATGTTATATTTCTATGAGTTGTTCACAATATTTTTATTGTGAAATATACAGGGTTACTACTTAATATGGAATATTTTTTATCATTGTTATTTTTGAGTGGTGATTATAAATCTTTTGGCTTAATTCATCAAAAAAAGTATGTCATTGAGTGATAAAAATATCCAGTCTTCTATTGTGAGATATTTTGGTCAATAATATCAAATCTGACATAAGACGTCATTCAAAAGAAAAGAACAGCCCCAGAAAACCATATCAACAGTTTGATGTCAATATTATTTTAAGCTATGATATTAAAGAAAATGATAGCCTCCGGACAGTGATATATTACACAGTCAAAGAACACATTGCAGTAAATCATGAAAAGTCATCAATAGCGGATATCACCTCCAGCAGCCGCTTGCAGCGCCCTCATCCTACATGGCATACCCTGTGACAAGTTTTTTGGAGTTTGGATGGGGATATCATTCCATGCAGTGATATTTGCCTGTCGTAGTTCATCCACATTTACCGGCCGATGACCATAGCTATTAATTCTGTGAGTTACTTCCGCCCACAGATTTTCAATTGGGTTCATATCTGGGGAGTTTGCACGCCAGGGCAGTTGCTGAATCGACTGGTTTCGAAGAAAAACAGTGATTCTGCGGTCCCGATGTGTGAATGCGCAGTCGTCTTGATACACAAAGTTGTTCATGAAGATGACTCTTACAAATCGAAGCATTGTTTACTGTAGAATGTCTCTGTAGGAACCCTGGTTGAGGTTGCCTCCTAAAAAAACCAACTGGTTCTGGTCACCGGCATGAAATGCTCCAAAAACAGAGACGTTACCACCCCCTGCTTGCACCCTAGGCAGTGCACAATCATCGTGTTATGCCTCTCGTACACGTCGGCGGATACGGATTCGACCGTCATCCCTAAAAACTCCATATCTGGCCTCATCACCGAAAACGACGTGATTCCAGAGTTTTGGCTGAAAACGCACGTGGTCCCCAGCCCATTGCAGACGTCGCTGTATATGACCTGCTGTTAACAGTGGTTTCCCTACTGGTCTTCGTGCAAAATAACCGGCTTGCAGTGATCTCTTGTTCACGAGGGACCTTGAAACGGGTTTTTGAATGGCATCCTGCCATTCTTTTCTGAGGACACTGGTTGTCTTTGTACGACCAGCACGGCGCACTCTAAGGAGAAGGCGATCCTGTCTTCTTGGTGTGATACGCGGACACCCTGGTAGAGTTATTGGAGTAGGTGCCCCTGTTGCAGCATTTCTTTGGAGGACTTAACTAACGGTTCCAGATAAATGTTGAATTACCTGGCAATGGCTGTCGGTTTCTGGCAATTTTCTCTGAGAGAAAGAATCCCATAGTAAGCTGCGTTGCTTAGCTGTCGAACCATATCTTCACTAAGGTACCTGTCAAGTTTCAGAGCGATCCCTTTGTTGCTTCTCTAAACACACTCCAAAGATTGAACGAACCCATGCGTTTTTATACAAGGGCGGAAACTGCCGAAAAGACCACCCCTCACATTTCTGACCACAGAACATGCAACTGCATGCATCAATTGCCTCGAGAATTGTGTGGTAATTAGGTAACACACCTGGCTACACATGGAGTGACACCTCATTTTTGGATTTAAAGTAGTTGGAGAGAAAATAAATATTTTGTAGAAAATTTTCTTGCCAAAAAATAATATTCCATATTAAGTAGTAACCCTGTAGATATCACACGAAGAGTTATTATCCCTTTAAATATATTTGCAATCACTAAGTCACTAAGTCAGCCATCGTTAATTTGAACAAGATAGAAATGTTGATCTTCTAACTTTCCTTGTTGATAAGATATGCTTTTCATTGGAAGTATAACGATAAATTATATGATTAAATAACCTCACTCGAAGGTGAGACATGGAACCGGCCGGAGTTGGAGGGAAATTACTCTCCTTTTTTTCATAATTTTCGGGACTCGTTCGGCGCTTTCGAATGCTTATACCGTCATAGACACCTCGCCTACCGCGGATCTGACGTTACGTTTATCAGATCAACCGTTCCACGTCAACAATTCCATCACACTACCGCAGGGGGTAACGCTGAATGTAGAACCTGGCGTTACCGTTAAAATCGACCTGGCTGTCGGCGTGCGCGTTGAGGGACGGCTTTTGGCAGTGGGACAACCGGACAAACGTATCCTTTTCACGGCTGCAGACCCACCCAATGTTGAAAGGGATGATAAGCAGCCACCTGTTTGGTTCGATGGTGCCTGCAAGGTATCTGCAGTGTAGAATGTCTTTGTGTTTTTGGAGCGTTCTTTTTCTTTTTCATATTGTATTAGGATTCCCCATAGGGGAATACTATTGTTTTTGCTGTTCTTATTAGGATTCTCCATAGGGGAATACTATTGTTTTTCCTGTTCTTATTAGGATTCCTATTGGGGAATACTATTGTTTTTCTTGTTATTCTTCTTCTTCTTCTTCTTCTTATTATTATTTTTCGTCAAAAAATTCTGTCTAAAATTCTGAAAAAAATTCATACTGATTGTCCATGAAAAGTTATTTCGGTCCACCCAATTTTTTTGACCTTGACCTAATTTTCAAGGTCACAATGCCTTTTAGAGTGAAATTTTTGCAAATTTCAAAATGCAATATCTCCTAGAATTTTCAACATTTTGACAAATCCTTTCATAGGTGAGGTCACACAATGATTCTTTATCATATGACCCAATTTTAGGAAAGTAGGTCGGGTCAAGGTCAAAATTATTGCACGATATGCTCCAGGAGGTTGACACTCGGCAGGGGTAAACCAGATGTCACAGAGCCACAAGGATGATGTAAAAAGTTGCCCTAGATATATATCCAGTGCAGTATCTAATAATATTGACAATTGACTGATTAGTTTTTTAATATAGATTTTTAAATATTAATAATTTCACAGAAATAGTGACTGTCAATTTCTCCATGAAATCCTGATTTTTTGTGATATAATGCTATAGTAAACTACCCCAAACATATACCCAACACCCCCAAATCAAATGTCAAATTTGACCTTGACCCTCATTTTCAAGGTTATTCGGCTATTTCATGGAGAAATATTGAAGTGGGCTAAAAGTGATGTTTTCTTGACCCCCCGCCCCCAATTCGCACATGCCCTTTCAGAATATGGGGTCAAATTTAACCCATGACCTTCACATGACCTTGTAAGAGCATTTCCACACCTATTTTGCAGGGGAATCCTCCGCCACTGGCTTCAGCCAGTTGCAGTCTAGTTTATTATTCTTTTTTGTAAGTTACAAAATGTTAATTATGTGTTACAACTCTAGTTTTTATAATAAGAAAATGACGTAACAAAACTCTCACCTCGAGGTTTGTGGAATGAAATCTGTCAACATTTCCTGCAAAGCAATTAATATCTCCCAATTCAGACCTTACAAACTGTTACAACAATAGTTGCTGCTGTCCAGTTTTTTAGAACTATGCCAAAAAATAAAAATTGAATTTATGTTATACGTTGGATCCAAGTGCATTCGAGTAATGTTTCGAGAGTAGGAGAAAACGTTATTCCCGTCGAACATTAATATTGGCTGGTAAACCACATAAAGAGTACGTTTTATCATTATTTGGCTTATCACCATAGGAGCCGAGGTGGTAGGAGGCAAAGCGAAATTACTACCCCCTCTCACATATTTAAATACATCAGTTATAAATGCAAGATTCTCACCCCACCCCACCCCACCCGCACGACCAAAGACAGGCGTTATTTTTTAATCGTTTTGAATTGTTAGCCCCCATCTGAACCTGACTTCCTACTATAGCCTGAATATCCATCTCTACAAATGTTTGTTAAAGAGAACGTGTTATTTTCTCCTTTCAAGTAGTTTTGGCACCGTTTGTCAGAATGGCTGGGGTAGCTCCTACTACTACTACTACAACAACAACAACAACAGAGTTGTTGCCAGGATGTTGGGATATCAAACGTGTACCAAAGTATATAGCAGAGGCAGTGGCACTGGTTGTATTCTTCTGAACAACGTGAGATGCAAAGGACATGAGAGCTCTTTCTGGGACTGTCCGCAGGATGGGGTCCGTGTACACAACTGTTGTGAGTATCTTACGTATACCTGTTATTTTTATTCATGTACTGACTACTTTTAAAAACCATGCAATTGCAATTGTGTAATCTTTTATAATAGCCTAAGGCCAATGTGACGGATGTTTCTTTGGTGAATTTCAGAGTGATCTACATCTATCACGAAAAAATTAAACTTAATAATCAGGCGCCTTTTTTTTCACCGCTAAACACAGAAAAGAAACTCGACACTTAAATAGGCGACTGTTATTTATTGTGTGTGTCTACAACCTGTGAACATTTCTCAATCAATGATTTCACCACGCCCACAGATTATAATTTGGTGTTACGATATGTGGCAACATTTATATGAAGTCATGCTGGTCGAGTCAAAGGGTTTTATTACATTTCACCAAGGCATTCCTTCCAATATCCATGCTGGTCGAGTCAAAGGGTTTTATTACATTTCACCAAGGCATTCCTTCCAATATCCAAGATGACGATTTCTTTGATCCTAATGTGAACAATCCCATAGTATTTGACGACCTATTTGCCAAAGCAGCGGTTGATAGCAGAATACGCGACTTATTTACCAAAGTGTCACATCATCGCAACGTCAGCGTCATCCTTATTACCCAAAATCTTTTTCCCTGAGAGGAGGAAGTAAGAACCATCTCCTTGAACTGCCATTATCTCGTCAAAACCCAAGGGACACATTGCAGGTCAGAACACTAGGCCAGCATATGTATCCCGGTGAGGTAAAAGATTTCCTCCGAGTTTTTAAACAAGCAACCTTTCCTCCTCATGGCTACCTCTTCATCGATCTAAAGCAAGACACTCCAGATGAATGTCGTCTACGCGTTGGTGTATTTCCCGAGGAAAACAACGATGATGAGTACCAATCAGAGACTGTAAAGTATTTACAAGAGGAGAAATATAAGGCGCAACCGTTTACCAAAATAACTGATAAAACAGAAGCAGACCAACGCAAGTTGTGGAAAAGAGATGACCTTACCTTGGACGAAAAGATTGATTTGAATGATGAACTGTCCCTCGAGAAACAATCATACTGGAAACGACAAAAAACACAAGAAGGACAGTACCATTACCCTATGGTTGCTGAAACAGTGTATATGAAGACTACTTCTACACATCTCTCAGCACTCCCTCCGCCATATAGGACTATAGGTTCACCGCAACGACCGCCCACCATTACCAGCGGAGTTGACCGTCCCTTGGCGGGGCCTAAAGAAAGCTGTTTGATAAAACATTAAAAGAACCCGTTCAAAGGAAACGACCCAAACGACCCAATAATGCACTGGAACAAACTCCATTGCAAGCGCACTATTACCCATAGGCTATAAGATGAGACGAGACTGAAAATCAAAACAGACAAGATAAGATTTTCAAAAACAAAGAATATGATGTCATAAAAAATAAAATACACAAGAAAAAAAATTAATAAGACTTTAAAAAAAGAAAACAATTTAAAAAAAGCATTGGTAGACATAGTTACCCTCCCTCAAAAACAAACAAACAAACAAACAGACAAACAGACAGGCAGACAGACAGATAGACAGACAGACAGACAGACAGACAAGCAAACAGACAGACAGACAGACAAATAAACAAACAAACAGACAGACAGACAGACAAACAAACAAACAAACAAACAAACAAACAAACAGACAGACAGACAGACAGACAAGCAAACAAACAAACAAGCAAACAAACAATCCTCACACAATCATCACGTAAAAAAGAACCCTGGCGTCCAATTCTAACTACTCCTATGCGTTTAATTGGGG
The DNA here is from genome assembly GCF_001039355.2 of Lingula anatina. The sequence goes on along the minus strand of NW_019775724.1, from coordinate 105,602 downwards.
TCTGCCATAATTAGTCGGATGATCAGTTAGTCCGAAAATCATCTGTTCTAAATCCACTCCTAGTCCGCTGTTCTGAATGCGCTCTCAGAGGCATAGCAGCAATAGAGATACTGTATTCAAAGAGTGCTTCAGTCTCATCTTTGAACAGATGTCTTTCTTCAAACAGATCGCCCTTTTTTCACGTAATAAGTGATGTTAATAATACTAATAATAATACATTTCTTAAAACCGCGCTACACTTGCGTCTCAGCGCTGTTTACACTTACATATAAAAGGTAAAACTAAAAAAGATTAATAAAAAACTAACACAAAAGTATTTAAAACTAAGATATTAAATTAACCAAAATATTCCTTAAATAAAAAGGGTTTTGATTTTTTTAAAAACAGTAATAATAGTCGTTCAAAGACACAGATGTTTCGTTAATAAAATTGGACCATAAAATTGGTGCAGCAATCTCTAAACTCCTGTGACCATATGTTTTTAGAGTCTTTTTGGTATCATTTCGCTTGAGTTGAAGTTGACCACTGGAACGAAGAGTCCCAAAAGGAGTTAAAAGTTCTATTATATTGTTCATATAAAATGGACAGTCGCCCTTTACATTTTTCAAAGTCAAGAGATCGGATAAACTATATCTGGATCGTATAAACTATTCTTTGAGAGACTGGTAACCAATGAAGACCGTGGAGAACTGGTGTGATGTGGTCGGACTTCTGAGTTTTACAAAAGAGACGAGCTGCTGAATTCTGAATAAACTGTTTTTCCATATCATAGTAGCTGTTGCAATCACCGAATCTAGAAGTCACAAATGAATGAGTAGCTCTGTTTGCTTGTTGTCAATAAGGTGAAAAATCTTAGATATTCGTTGCAGACTATGATGATTTACACACTTTGTTAATGTGTGATGCCATGTTACATTGGTTGCTGAAAATTACACCCATATTTCTAAATCTGTGCTTGTTTTGATAACAGAATCTCCAACTCTGATACTGTCTAGTTTGGTGCTGTCTCTGGAAAACCTAGAGTTGAAGTGGACGAATTCAGTTTTATCATCATTGAAGACTAAGTTGTTGGACTTGAGCCAAGATCTAAGTTCATGCACACAAGCCTCACTAGTTCCAGGTAAAAGATGTTGTGGTCTTAGTCGATCTTGCAAGGGCTTCAGGTTTGATCTTTTACCTGGAACGTTTGAACCCAGCTCTTCAAATCTGTTGGCGAGCTCTTGTCTTGTCTTTGATTCCAATATGCTACAATGTTACTGTTGTAGTCGTTAGGGTTGTGTAGTCATCCCTTTGGTCTTTTGATCTTTTCTGCAATGATCTGCATACGATATGTTAAACAGTATTTTAAAGACGTCCACTTTCTTCTCGTTCTCCACCTCCTAGACCATCTATTTGTCGTGAGTAAAAACACAAATTGAAATAGCTGCCACCAATGCCGCCTGTCCCTCTGTGGTCTTCCAATGGTTTTGTCATTGTCGTTCTCCTATTACTTAGCAACTCTCAGAAATGTATAAAATGAGTCAACTGTAACCAAAATAAACTGTGAACAATAACATTGAGTTCCATTCACATACCGTTGTTCCAAGTTCATAATAGTATGCATGCCGTTATGTTGTTCAATTTTTCAGTTCACAGTCAAGACGTGTGGCTGCAGTGCTCAGGTTACTCTGGTTATCGTGGGAATCCCAACGAAACAGCCAAGTACTGGTCTGGGATAGAGCTGGCGACAAACTCCTCCGTGTTAGGAGTAAGTGCTCTCCAATATGTGGACATCGAATTCGCTGGTCTTCCTAACATCAGGACACACTCAAATGATACTGCAGCCATATCGATTAGTGGAAGCCCGCCTGTGCTTGATAACCTGAACATCACAAATATATCATCGGAAATGGTGTTCTACTCAGAGATATAACTGGACATGCGGCAATCAACAATAGTAACATTGAGAACAGCATGGGCAACGGGGTTTCTTTCAGAAGCTTTGGTAGTAACCTGGCAATGGACAATGTCCAGATTTCTAATGCCCATAAAGCAGGTTTATATTACAACAGGACATTTCCGCTGCCCTCCTATAAGATGTGCCAACTGCCGGAAACAACGGTTCCTGATGGAGAACCGCTCATAGTCAGCATTGACAGTACTGACCTTCATCTGGGGTCAAGGTCTTCCTGTTCTCAGGTAGGTCACTCGATACTTATTGGACCTTAAAAGCTCACTGATTTGTCATATTTCAGAATTAACTTGTTCAACGCGTGGCCTATATTGTAAAAATAATAAAAAAAGAACTTACACAAAAGTTTCTGGTCATACATCTTTACATTTTGAATAAATAATCATTCAGCTCAAGCGTTGAATTATTTAAGTAAATGGGTAGATGATATGTAAGCGACGCTGTTTCATATAACGTGTTTTAAATCACTGTGTTTCATTATATAGGTGTTTCGAAGTCAAAACCCAGGATACATTTTGGCGGTGCGCGTACTATATATTAGGGCACGTCGGAATACATATAGCAACATACTGGATATATTTGACGGAAACAGTTCGTCCTCCCGGCGGCTGGAGAGAGTGTATATGTACGGTGCCGACGTAAACATGCCGTCTCCTCTCTACACTACCGGCGGGTCAGTCTTGCTGCTATTTTCAAGCCTAAATATTGACGAACGATATCAAGGGATGTTTACAGTTCGGTCCGTTGCCGGTAAGTTAACATTAATTTTTTGAAAGAAAATGATTTCGTGCCTCGATTCGAGTAATTCATGCTTGTTATAATGTCAGCATATACATATTTCATGATAATGTTTGACAAGACTTCGCTATTGTAACTTAAAATAATATATGTAAACAAGTATGTATTTTTACAGCTTATTCAGGTCACCCTACAGAGTTATCAATGTATAGCGCCAAAGTTACGAAGTCCAGATATGGCATTTTTATTGAGAATCAGCTGCAACCAATTCGCATATCAGGGACTCGCGTGGCACATTCTTCAGACACAGATCTGTACGTTGGTAAGGGATCCGGTACGATTGTGCTTCAGGACAGCGCCTTCATGAATAACATGAACCATGTGTACTTTGAGCATATCCAGAGGAATATTAATGTTACCGTGAAGAATAATGAATTCATTAATTCCTCTATGTATGCTTTGTTTGTTGGCACCACCCCAGTGTGGACATTATGAGATAAAATCAGCTTCATTATTCAAAGCAACACCCTGATGGATAATTTATTTGGTATATCAGTACCGCGGACCAGACAGTGTGCCCTAACAGACATCGTAGTGTACGGCAATGTCTTTCACAACCAAAGCGAAACCGCCCTGATGTTGGGCCCTGGTAATAGATGTGGAACATACAGACTCAGAACCGTCCAGGTGAATGAGAATTATGTCTCTAAAACAAAAGGGACTGCGGCTTTATTAATAGAGACCGACTCCCAAATTCTCAACAACAAGTTTTCCGATAATGACGTGTCCCAATGTGTTCTTTGTGTTTCTGCCTACAGTTTGTTCGTGACTGGAAATAACTTTAGAAACAACAATGTAAGAACGGACAACAAAAGACATAGGGTGGGTGCTGTAATGGTCTTGATAAATGCTCCAAGTAGTTTCACATTCACAGACAACATTTTTGAAAACCTGTGGTCGAATATCAACTGGCCGCTTGGCACGAGAATTCCGTCCTTAGAACACTTGATGTGTCACGAAATTACTGGGGAACATCAAACCCGCATGATGTTTACTCGGGGATTATTGATAATACAAAACGCTACACTCTGAGAACTGAGTTCCTATACACTCCGTTCTATATCACGTCTGATCTCTCCAGTTTGTCCCCAGCAACTATAGAAGTGGACCCAGCACTAACTCCCCACACACTCGGTGGCCGCATTAACACCGACCTTACTCTTAAAGACACTGGTAGACCGTACACGGTGACACATGACCTGAACGTGACAGCCAACGCCACACTAACCATAGAACCAGGAGTAGTTTTAGAATTTGAAGATTCTGTGGGGATGTACATTGAAGGAAGACTTAATGTCAGTGGAACAGAGAGTAAGAAGTGCATATTTACCGCCAAGGGAAAGGTGTCTACAACGAAAAATGTCACAGCTAAAACAGGTTTTGGTAAATTTTCGTTGCTTCGAGGGCCATCGCAATCATATGGCTCGGCATCGTTTTATGGACAACTTTACGGAGAAGAGAACGGAGATATATTGCCAGTTTGTTATGATTCTTCATTGAGAGAGCCGATGATGACAACATGGTTGGACGGAGAATGCAGGCGACTTGGATATGCTTCTCTTTTGTACATGAGGTCGATTTCTGATATGGCTAAACTGGGGTTAAAACTAAATTGTGCTAGGACTAAAACAGACTTTGAAAATATCTGCTTCACAGGTATGCAAAGATACAGGTGCACTTCGTTCTTCAGAGTTGTGTGCACCAAGCATTCGCAAGAGTCCACGTGGGCCGGTATACGATTAGGTCTGACGGCTCGTCCCAGCTCTATACAACATGTGGTGATGCAGTTTGCTGGATACTTTGACTCCGGGTCAAGCAGAATTGTGCAGATTAAACTTATGGCAGCAAATTTCGAGGAGGATTCGCATCACTCGGCTTGTTTTGTGCAGGTGCGAAACCGATAAACGTCCGTCTTTTGAAATAAGACATCTATGAAGGTAAAATTAGTTTAACACCTCAGATATTATTTATTATACTAAAAAAGGCCATTTTATTGTGCAAATAAGTGAAAAATATTTTACTTTTCGAAATTTAATTAAATCTTCAGACCTTCACTTGCTTTTGTATTGGAGAATATGACGTCAGAATATGGCTGACACCTAGCGGAATAGGGTCAAAAAATGCACTTCAACAGCTCGCATAAAAAGTTGCTACAATAAACTTCGATGAAACTTGACAATTATATTTCTTATTAAAAAAGCCACCTTTTACGGACTTTACTAAGATGCGTTATTTCTAATAAAGGAGAAATCTCAAATTGTTACAGTGTTGCTACGGCCCAAAATTGACCAGTTGGCCGATTTCGTTGAGTTCTAACTCGTTCATTTCTGCTTCCTTGCAAGTGAATCGCACACGTCGAGACGCGCAGTGAACTCTGCTACCATGTCTTAATTTTTCACAAGCACGTATGAGGGCAATTAAGGAAAATTCATGAATTTCTGCGATGGTTACGCATTTAACAAAATTTCGACCGCGACGTCATCTCAGCGCTCGCGCTCCGTTCTGAATATTTTCCTACGCGCAGCCAGTTGCCATATGACTGAAAAGGTCCTTCTTTACAGGTGGATTTCAACCGACATATCCTTGACAACGTAGCCATTCTTACCTCTGGAGGAGGCATTCGACAAATATACGAGGACGGGTTAGAGCGAGATATGACTAACATGGTGATAGCAGATATAGATAACTACGCCTTTGAAACATATACACTGAGCGCAACTCTGAGGGATTCACGGATGGAGGACATAAACTCATATGCTGTATTGTTTCAATCAGGGTCATCCAGTTGGTCAATGACAGGGTACTTTACTCACTATAAAAGAGACTGCGGTGTATTATATCTGGCCAATGAAGGCGATATGGAGCCATTTTATCACTACATAAATACGCTTACACAATGCGGTACCTTTACAACCAGGTCGGACCTCAGATTACGGGTTTTCATCATCAACGGTGTTGGGTTATAATCAGTGGATCCTCCACAGCAGTATATGGTCAATACGGGGGTTACACAAATGGAATACGGACTGACAGAAGACATCCAGACTACCCTGATGTGGGACAAGTCAGTGTTGATATTAAAGACTCAGTTATAGTGGGAAACTACAGACCAATGGATGTTAGGATATATAGAGTGTCTAATGCCCCCCTAATGAATGAACTGTTACCATCTTTCGCCATCTCAATCAAAAATACAACCTTAGATTCCAGTAACTATGGAATTTATATTGACCGTAGAAATCGAGAACAGTTAACCATTGATGGATGTAGGATCAGTGGCACGAGGAACACATTGTTACAGTACAGTGTCCGGGAAGACAACCGAAAGATGTGGACATCCAGTTCTTGAATAACGAAATCACTGATAACAGGGGGGTGTACTTGACATCAGTGGTGGTGCTCTACATATGACAGTATCGGGGAATAACATCACAGACAATGAGTACAGCTCTGGGTCAATGACCTTATACCGGGGATATGAAAAGACAATACAATTCGTGAACAATGATATATTAGGTAACCATTACAGAAATATCATCTTCATGAATATGGAGAAAACATCCTATGACCTAAGCAAAACCCCAAACGTTGGACTGGTAGGGAATATCATTGCTAACAACACTTATTCATTCGGCAACAACGAACGTCAGTCATCACAGCCCCCAGTGTCAGCTGCACTAGTATTAGATGGTTATGGAAATGTCTGCATTCAAAACAACACGCTTCAAAACCCGGACCTGGAGGCAGAGGTGTATGTCAAGACTCGCGCTTCAAAATGGACAGACACCATTGAAGCCAGGTACAACACGTGGGGATGTGAAAATACCGGTTGCGTGAGAAAACGTATATATGACGCACACAACGACATGTATCTACCGGAAGTGCGAATACTTCCATTTGTGTCAAGATCGAACGAGATGGTGTACACTCCCGACGTCACAGAGGGACATCCACAAGGAAACGTCCTTGGCGGGTGGCTGAACAAGTCCATCACATTAGAAGCAACAGGTTCTCCATTCTATCTAAAAGAAGACTGGACTATTTTGCCCGGCATTGAGGTTTTCATTGAACCTGGTGTTTGGATTAAGCCAGCAAGGGACAAAGGGATCCTCGTTCTGGGACGGATAGTTGCTAGGGGAGAAAAGAGAGAAAGGATTGCCTTTGGCTGTCAATACCAAACAGCTAATTGCTCTCATTGGCAAGGATTGGTGTTTGCTTCAGATGCCGTCAGCACTAGCCCTTCGGAATTGCTCTTTGTAGTCGTTTTTAATGCAGGTTACAAAGGAAACACGTACGGCGCAGCTGTGCAGTCTTTCAGCCCCAGTGTAATCATACAGAACTCACGAGTGGTCCAGTCAAGGTTGAACGGTATTGAACTAATTGGACCAGCAGTGAAATCTAGCATCATTAAACGAAACGGATTTGTTAACAACAGAGGTGTTGGGATAAATGCCGTTGTGACTTCCCCGAGAAGTGTACCACTTAATACTAGAGTCAAACAAGAATCTGTGGGATGGCCTAGTGACGTTTATGGGGTCCATAATATTTGCGAAAGAACTTCCAAAATGCTCATTGTTAATAATAGAACTTTGGTTTATTATTCTCACGGAAAACAGCATGGAGGAAATTATTTTAATTGTACGCGTGCAATACGTTCTGAACTTGGACGGAATATCACAATCCAAATTGTACAGTTTAATCTGCAACGTTTTCAACTGGAAATATCCTTTTCTCTCAAGGCGACTTCTTTATGCTGACCAGACAAACGATTCACTTCCTTCAGATGTTCCAATAAACAGTTCCAGTGTAACCATCCGGTTATATAGCAGGGCCAGTAACTGGGACACATATGGTTTGCAAAGCATGGTCTTTGGTATCAAGATCTCCAGCGACACATCTACAGGTAAGACTGTACATTCTCACATATACATACTAGTAGCATGTCATTGTGGTATTTGTCATTCATACAAAAACTGTCAATTAGTAGGAGTTCTTATGGAAAGAGTTTAAAATTTACAGTATGTAAAAATAAAAGTAAACGTGTATATTTTACATGTTTCATAATGCATACTGTTGGATTTGCTTTTTAGGGTTAAATGGCAACTTTGGCATCGAGGAAAACACTTTCTTTAACAATGGTCTGGGTGGAATTAACATAACTACATTTGGACAGAGTAATTTGGATATAAACATCAACAAAAACATATTTCACAGTAAAGGACTTTCGACTTCCCATCGAGCTGGACATTCCAAAGCAGCTATTCGGCTTAATATCGCTGACACCAGTGCTACATTAGCAAACAATTACATGGAAGGGAACCAGGGTGGCATCCACCCCAGGACTCCAAAACAATAAGTTGAACGTTTGGAGCAACCAGATTCTCTTTACAACCCAGCAAGAGAGCATTCAGGTGGTAGAAGTAGAAGACGGTCCTCATACACAGCAATGCAGTATAGATGGGAATGTGATACAACACGGACAGGGAGATAGGTACAGTGATGTCATCCACCTGGAGGGTGTGTCTGGAACCGTCACAAACAACTACATCTACAACAACACGGGTTTACATGTGATGTGGTGGACAATGCCAGCCAATAGGAACATGAGTGACGTCACCACTGACAACATCATATACTACAATATTGCAAGAGAAGCAAACAACATGGCAGCCATATTTGCTGGTGGCTCATCATCGTTTCTCCATGACAACGTCTTCCAAAACCGTACATTTATATTTGAGATGACAAGTGAAGGGGCCTCTTCAACTGTGAATGCGTCTTCCAACTGGTGGGGTCTGACAGAGCATGCGCAGATCAAGCAGAGGCTACGAGATAGGGGCACGGGGTTCCCATACCCCGAGGTCTCTATACACCCAATCATCAATTCCATGTCTTCTTATCAAACAGGTGAGAATGTTTTCAAAACTGACACCCCTGTAGCTGAAACAAGTCATATTTGCATTTTTTATTTTTATTCTGCTATATCATGATATCTATTGGTTATTTTAAATGAAAAGTTGATCCGATAACTTAATAATGTTTCATGTGATTTCATCATTGTATTTCTTGAATTACTTTTGGTATATTTTGTTAGGATAACAAAAATCTATTGATGATAATGATAATAACAATAACAAGTAAATTAAAACAAATCAACCAATATTTTGGTGTTGAACAGATGAATGGATTGGCATAAAATTCACCAAATTATTTACATAAAGGATTAAGCTTCCAAAGGCATGATTATCATTTCTTTGAATAAAAGCATTAAAACTGGCAATATCATACGATATTTCGTTATGTTATATTCCAAGGCCCAGCGTTTTCCCTGGTGATAACCCCCGTCAGATAACAAAGCGCCCCGTAGGGCAGTTTATTCCCGACTCCAGAGTTTGTCGGCGGTATTATAGTTGCAGTGAAGGTGGCGTTATTCCCAAGATGTACCCAAACCATCTTGTCTGGAATCCGGAAATACAGGAGTGTGGCAGAGGCGGTTGTGAGCCACAGGAAGCTTCTGGTAGGTGGTTTGGTTCTCGGCTACAATGAATACAAAAATACACTCAATGAAGTTCGTTTTGAACGTAATTTGATAAACCATATGTGAATTGCCCTAGGGATATTTATAAACCAGGTATCTATCTGGTAAATCTAAAACAATCAGCATTGGTTTCATGGTAAATCGTTTGGGTGAATTGCTGATGATACAGAATGTATCTGTTCCAGATTCGTGTCCTCTTGGTTGGCTGCAGAATAAGATGGTGTGTTACTTGTACGTCGGGGGAGCACAAAACTTTACTCAAGCTCGAGCTTCTTGTGAGGTATGCAATTGACATTTATTTATCAAGTCGTTGGTCTACTAACAAGGATAAATATTGTATTCCGAGAGGGATATACACTGTAGCAAATATTTGATGAAGTTTGTGAGATAACATTATTGATTGCTTACATATATTTCCACTACTTTGTTCAAGGGTCAATACAGTATGTTGGTCAATCTTGCTACGAAGTCTGAGCGAGCCTTTGCAATCAGCATACTACGGTCACGAGCGGTGGGAGAGCGCAGTTTTGGCATATGGACGGAGACGTGGGATAAGGTATGGTATTTTGTGTTCTTCAATCCGGTTTTGAATAGAAAAGATTGACAATGACAAATGAAATACAGACAGAACAAGAGGTTAACAATATCAATGTGTAGTATGTGACATGTTAGCATACATGTTATAAAACAAATACATACATACATGGAATAAACATACGGTAGTGAGAATTTGGATTATGTGGCATAGTTTATACATATTTTTATTTTTCGATTTATCTACTCGCATATACACACACTGGACAATAGAAGTGTCACCCCTACTGAACCAATACTTTGGGGGAGATACATGACTGTAGAATGATATGCTCCTGGTATCATTTTATTAACATCAAATTTCACTAAAAGACCAACAATACGATTTATACTCATTAGTAACATTATAAGTGGACCAGGCATTATAACTACTCAAGATCTACCTACTTTGATTACTCTGATTGTCCATTGTGTGTATGTATCTTTGTAACGGTTTCCAGGAGGACGGAAAATGCCCACTGTTCAATTTGTCGAGTATTGCCGGCAATGCACATATCTACAAAGATGATTGTTTCAGTCTTTCTCCGTATATTTGTAAACGGTCCGCAGGTAATAATGTTACTACAAACTATCATAAATGACATTCTAATAACATTACCTAATTTTCAAATGTACATAAGGGACCAACTACATGTATGCTCAAGCTGGCTGCTTGCGTTTGAAGTACGCTATCATATTTTATTATGCCCTAATTTCCACTGTATTTTTCATTGTATTTACAAAGTATCTCCACATTTCCTATCCCCATCGTTAAACAACATTAACCTTCTATATGTACCATAGTTAACGAGTGTCCCAATGGCTGCACCTACAATGGACGGTGTGGTAAAGATAAACGATGTCACTGTAACCGAGGCTGGGAAGGAAAGGACTGCTCCGTGTACCACTGTAGAGACAGGAACAAGTGTGGACAGTACGGGACATGTGTGGGACCTAACCAGTGCAGGTGTCAGCCTGGCTGGCAGGTAAACCCTTCATTGGATACGAGGTTGTCTCGATGGTGTTACGTATATTGAATTTCATTAGAAGAAGATCCTGAATAAATGAATCAAGCAAAATTGTTGTACACAATATCAGATGTTCGGTCCTGTTTCCACGACCAAACCATGATGCAGACAAATGGGCTAAATAACTGTGCACTAATTTTAAAATGCCTTTATCAAAACATGTAATATCTTATCACTGACAAATAGTTTTTCAATTGTATGACCCTTTTTGTTCATAGGGCCGTGCCTGTTCAGTAAGCTACTGCCCCGTGTACAGCACATGTAGATCTTGCACTGAACAGCCCGGGTGTGGGTGGTGTGACCACAAACAAAGATGTCTGCCAGGTCACGAGTCTCAGCCGTGGAGAGAGCAGTGTGGAACATGGTTCTATCACGACTGTTTCTCTGTAGACACACACATGGGATGTTCTAGTCAAGTTGAGGTATGTTGATTAAAGCAAGCTTTTATGATACGTTTGTTATTACAATATATACGCTATTACCATATGCAGAAGCTACACATGATTTTAATAGTATGAAAATGAATTTGTGGGGTGTAAAAGTCCCAGTTAGGTGCCAAATGTAAAATTAATAACAAATTAAACAAATCTGAGATCTGATACAGTATTAGTAAGATTTTAAATGGATTGTATGATCACTGTATTCCGGCTATTTCTGTTGCCATACTCTGTCAATTCCGAATGATTAAAAAATATTGGGTTCATGTGAAAAGACTGATAACGGCTTAAATCACCATCATCTCGTTTTTGACATGAATGCCGTATATTTAATGTATTCAGTATATCGGCTGTGACTACCGACATCGTAACTCTACCATACGGTATTCCAATGATGAGCTCTGCCACAGGTGTAGAGACGTGGAGGCCTGCTTCATTGACGATGTGAGTGAGAGTATATATATATATATATAATTTAATATAATATAAATAAAAATAATAAGAACAATAAACCATTAACGAACCCACAATCAGTTTCACATTATATTGGGTGCCGTTATAATCCTTCCGTATTTGTGTAAATATGTAAATGCCATTTCTTGTAAGTAATGATGACTGCACTATATAATAACATACATATGTGTTTCTTCATATTTAATAACTGAACGCATACCATTCACCGATAAATGTAGAATATTAAAGGACAATGTTCATGTAAAAATCCATTTCTCGAATTTTGAAGATACAGCACTCAATCTATACACTAGAGGTATGTTTTAATCGATCCCCGCCATTTAAAAATTATAAAAACAATCTATTAGTAGAAAAAAAAGCGTTTTAGTAAACCTCACCTCAATATGCAAAAATGAAGCAACAGATCTGGGTCACGTGGTACTGTGACGACAATCACGATAAAGGTCTATGAGACTCAACTGAGCTGCATGGTGCATACAGACGGAGAAGTTAAGGAAAGTTGTGTTGAACGGAGTTGAGGAATTTTCGTTATGCCTCGGTGTGTTGCCGTGGGATTCACCAAAATTGCAGCTCTCGTTGACAATCTTTCTTTGTCTGTGACGGTCTTCCGTGACTTACTTACTAACTTCGGTGACAATAGTTGCGATGCTCTAGATCATGGTCACCTCAGGTGGTTTAGATCATATCAAGAGCTGGTAGTCTTTCAGATTAACTGTCATCAGTTGGCAAACTTACTGATTGCTGATGCATTTTAAATGCATTGTAGTTGACCAAAAGCTCGTTTACAACAAACCTGTTAATTATGCACCGCTGCAATTCCCAAGCCAGGTAATAACAGGTATGAAACTCGTCTTGGTGGGCTTTCATATTTTTCAATATATCTCATTTATTTCATGGGGTTATTTTATTGGTATTTGTAAATGACGTTAAATATCAATACTTAAACAATTAAGTTCAAACACGGTCGCGAACATTAATAAAAGAAATTGCTCTCAGGGTATCTTGAAGCTTCCGTGGAAGAAAACGTGTTGAGGAAAAACAGGAAAAAGAGCGTTATATTAAAGAAAAAATGGGAACTGCTATAATAAAATGGTTCGTTATCCTAATTCGTTTATGCTTTGAGGATTTGTTTCTGAAGATTATTTCATCTGAAATATTAAATAATTTAAAAGATTGATTATTTTATAACTTGAAACGCAAATTCTGCGTCAGTACGCAATTTTTTTTATTTTTTTATTTTTTTTTTTTTTTTGCAAATTTGTAAGCTTATAACACCGTGCTATAAAGATCTACTCAAGAAAAAAATTTGCTTGGGTAAAATTGAGTACGGAATGAACTGGAGACACTTGGCTTGTCATTAAGTTTACACGAAAATATGTCAGGTAACTTTATACTGTCTTTGAAAGAGTAAAGATTGAAAGATAATTTTAGACAAACTTTGACGGGGGAAATACCTACAAAGAGTAATGGGCTATTTCGCCAACATCTTGTTGAAAATTTTACACTGCAATTCTATTCAAATAAGCTAAGGAACTAATTGCCAAATTAATACTCTCATCACATAACAGGGGGGTAACCAGACCTGCAAAAATTGTACGCACATATTTAAAAAGATTACAAGCACATACAGCAAAATGTAGACTTACGCAAAACATGAAGGACAGCGTAATCACAGCAAATGTACCTCATATAGTAGCTTAATTTCCATTAATAATAAAATCATCATTTAAGTCAAAAATATTCTTGCGATTTAATAACTATTTTAATTTACCCAGAACGGTATATTTATTTTAAAGGCGGTTAACTGAAATATAGTTTTATGATTTGTTTGTGAAAATTGCCCATGTCACCCTGTTAGTTTGGAGGTCTAAGCTGGATCAAGTCCGTGTTAAAATTCCTATGAAGTTGTGCAGGAAAAATTCTTCCTTTCTTTCTCTAGCTCCTCGATAAACCTGGTGTTCAGATTTTATCTAGTACCCCCAGGTCTACGGGAGCTGCGCTTTGTAACTAACGCACAGGTAGATTTTTACCTGAGATAACTGGAGTAAAGCTTAGATAGAGAGTGCGTTCGATACAAGCAAGACAAATTGAATGCCATTTAACCCTCTAATTAAGAGGTAAAGGAAGTTCCAGGTAGATGGATGATTAAGATAGGACTTGTAAAGGTAACGGGCATTGTTTACCTCAGTTTAATAAAAGTATGCAAGACGGAGTGTCAGCGGTTTAATAAAATAAATTGAATTTCACAAATAACATGGACCTCATATGCAATTATCAACATTTCCCTTAACTCATTCAAATGCAGTGTTTTATACAACTTGGGATAACCATAATGAAATGCTTGTTAAAGAAATGACTAGACGGGAAATGGTTTTACAGAGCTTCACGAGGATTTAGACCCCTCGGGTAAGAGATTTGAATGAGTATAAACTCAGAAGCCAGAGAAGTCATCTTACAGGTAGACAATGCAGCTCAGTTTGACAGCTAAGCACGCTCTGTTCTCCAGTGGCTCGATTGTGGTCATTGGACCACGTGACCACGTAGCTCATTAACTCCCAGGCCGAGCAAATAGGACGTTTTTTAAAGACAAAAATTTACAAAATGAGCTTTTAATTTGTGTATTTGGATAAAGATATCGTTAGTTGGGCATGTTTTCTGAAGAATATGTTCCGTTCAGGCCATTCTGACGGCATGAAGCAAACCCTTTAAAGATTTATGTCTAATTATTCTGCAAATTTCCTTAGGAAATATGTTTTCTTGCATATTACACCGGTTAGATCTCATATAGCTGCCGTCAATGGGACATGCGGAAATGCCCAAATGGCCTAGTGCGACAGGTCTATAACCATGGCGACCGAGCCTTAGATACGACATTGCACGCACACGTGAAGGTCATTAAGCCTGGCAATGCAGAGTTTTATGTGTGCCCTATATCAAACACGGAACAAAGAGGTGAGCATTCATGTATGATATCTGTAATGTTTATGAATTATTGAAATATGACGCAAAGTGGAATACAAGATATCTCATGATATGCCTTTTCTGTGTTCTATCAAAAGTTTGCAAGCCTGTAAGTACATTGTGTTGAACATAGCGTCATGTTACTGCAATACATGTGACGAATGTGACAAATATTACAAATAAAAGCTCCGTTATCGATAACTTTTATATATACTTAATAAAAAGTCTGATGCCCTTTACTACAAATATATTACTGTACCAAAGGTTAACCCACAGTTCATCATAAAGATACAGGTATTCCAGTGGGCATGCTGTTCCTATTTCAGTTACGCTTCAATATTCACTTTCGCAAGCAATTGAATTAAAATTTAAAACGCATGCTGATTTTTGTTTCCATCTGTATGAATAATTTTTGATAGGTCACTCCATTCTTGTGACCAGAGACAAGGTCAAGTATCCCAGGTCCAAAGATTTTGTCATTGTCAGCAAGCAAGCTGGAGGAATCATGCATAAAGTGTATGCAACTCAAGAAAAAGGTGCGTTTATTATACTACATGTAACACTATTTGTCAACCAAATATACAATGTATGGAAATACTTCTGGCTAATTGTACGATGTCGAATACTTTTTTGACGTAACTTATGACGTTACATGTATGTCAGTAGTTGTTCTCTCTGGTTCAGTGATATTTCCTGAAGTACGTCTTATAAAAGTTGCATTTCAATGGCGTTTAACCAATAATCGGCATAAAATATAAACATGCATTTTTGGACAAAGTGTATGTCATGATTTTCAATGTATGNTGGGTGCACAGGCGACAGATTCTGTCGCACCTTTCAGTTTTTGGCCTGGTGTGCCGCCCAGTTTCGATGTGGAGTTTATGGTCACTAAGACGTAGTTTAGCAAGGGTTGACAAGGTGTCATAATTTGTTATTTTATCAACATAAGTTGCCCTTTCACACTTTTGGTTAAGTATCAATATGAATAGCATCAATGGTACATTTCATTAAAGCGAGATTTTAATTTAACCCCCCCCCCTTTAAATGTATTTTAATAGGCTTATAACATTTGCATGATTCAGTATACACCACTATACTAGTATTATATGTTTTTAACAGATATGGCAATCGTTTTGTTCAGGAACATACCAATATTTTGCCGCTGTAAGGGCCTCGTTGGAAGATGTCATCCAGTATGCCAACTTTAACCAAATAGTTCCTGTCCGTTCCCTCATGGATGATAGGACGCTAGAGCACGTGCCGGAGGAACGCATTTTTAAAATTGCCTACATGTGGGAAGGCGCAGCCATTAGAGGTTCCTTAGTTCACGTGCTTAAAGGTGAATCTCGAAGAGTTCTGATTTCAAATTGTTCCCCAAATAATAATAATAATAATAAACGATAAATATAAATGGTTGAAAAACTGAATGCAAAGTTTACTTATATAAAACATTTACCTTACACTACAGAAAGTAGCGTACGTTTTTATTTGATGAATATGTGAACCACAGCTGATAAAAAAATTCTCATTTCTCATTTTAGATGACCATGTTTTTAAATGTCTTGGACATTGGTACAATGTCACCATAAGACCAGTGGCGTCTCAGTACATTGTGCTACGACAGAGTATGTCAAAACACATTAACGTTTGTGATGTGGTAGTCAGCGGGGAAAGCCAGGGCCAGGGCTTCCTCGAGGACATAGAGGATATTGTAACAGAATCTGAGGCTGTGACGTATCACGCCAAAGTGAAGACGTGTTGTCAGGCTATGTCTTTTAGGTGAATGACGTATTTGTATACGATGTATTCTTTGTGTCGTATTACATCTTTGTATTACATCATGTGTAGTACATCATATTTAATTTCCGGTCCCGGTCGAACTGTACATAATATTTTTAGTAACGACAACTCTTACTTTTGTCGTCTTTTTGCAATATTCTGATATTTTCTATGAATACTGACACGGTACAATTCAGTTTTTGCTTATAATTGGTCAACAGTAGGCGTAAAACATATTTAAATTTGAAAAGAAGTATCCAATGTCACAGGAAAGTTTACTGTACATTTTTAATGTGTTCGCACATGCATATAAAGGACACTTAATATTTTTATATAGAAAAGTGCATAACATGTGGCGTACTCAATGTGTTTTCTAGTCCCATTGCTGTCTCCCCTGTCTCCACATCTAACACAATGTACTGTCACGGCGGAGAACAAAATGACAGAAGCCTGCACATTAGTGAGTCAGTGAATCAAGAGACGGCGCCACCAGTCGTAGGTGACGTTATTCCAGGACGTACATCCGGCGCCTTCCTCGGTCAGGTAAACTGATGACTTGACTGGTATATCATATCACTATTTGACTCTGCAGCATATACATGTAGACTATAGAATTGTGTTACAAAGGGAGATGAGCCGTTTTTGATATTGAGCATATAACGTTAAAACTATATAATGCATAATTGTTCTACATTGTCTGCATGACCTTTATAGAATAAACATATGAAGATGTAGAAGTATATTTAG
Organism: Lingula anatina; assembly: GCF_001039355.2. The sequence goes on along the minus strand of NW_019775724.1, from coordinate 88,316 downwards.
CATACCAATCGCCAATCTGGGCTTCACGAGAGATACGTGTATATATTTCTATTCAGGTTATTTCAAGGTTTGAGAAAGGGGGCTACATTTTCCTGGAGTGTATCCCTATCCAGGACTTAAACAAAGACACAGTGCTGACGTCTGCTCCCTACACTATTTTCCACCCCGACAGACGGCTGAACAACCAAATATCCACTGATGGCATATTTACATCACTGAAAAAGGAGGCGGTGTTTGAGGTAATTACATGTACCTGCGGTGCCAACTTGCATGTTGTTCCTGCATGTATTGAATACATTGGTTATTACAAACATTGTAGCTTGTCGTTATACTTAATCATGATATGGAAAACGTAACGGTAAATACTTGAGCTACCGATGCAGCTACCTAATAATAAAATGAATTTTATTATATAATGTGTTGTATTAAGGCTAAGTACTTACTTCTTATAATACACACGAAACATATTCTGGAATACATGTATGCACGCGGTACTCCATCCCCCTTCGCTTTGTGCAAGTTTTATTTTCCCTTAAGTATATCGCAGTGTATAAGACGAATATTTACCTTTGTATATAGACAACCTCAGTGTTAAGAAAGCAGCTGTCAGTTGACATGAATATAGTGGTGACAGCAGGACTGCAGCTCCATCTACAGTCCACAGTTCCCAAAGCACAGAAGATAGGGATCCGACTGGATGCAACCGTTGACTACAACATGAACAACAGTTATGAAGCATTGGTCAGGTGTGGATGGTCCAGTGATTTACATTCTTAACGTAAACAACGTAATGCGCACACCACGAAGTTGTAGATTGTTGAATAAAAGTCATGGCTTGTTGTTTTTGTAATTTCATTGTTTGCAACCATTATTGTAATTAATTCAAATAAGGAATACGTACTTGCTACAAGCAATGGCTACCCATTAAGGAAATATCACAGGTCGGCCATTTTTCAATTGCAACACTGTACAACTATTCTTAGGTAATCTGTATGCTGTTTTAAACTAATGCGCTTCTTTAATTTTCAGAAACACCGAATTCAACGAAGATCATTATGCACCCAGGGCATTCTGAATAGACAAATGAAAATCACGATACTTCAACTGCCTCAGTGGGCACTAGAAGAAAAAGTGGCGTATAGTCTCAGGTTTCCCACAAGAGCAGTTCGGAGAATTTACCGAGTTCCAGTTATGGTTATATAATTGGGATTTGAACAATAGATCTACACGCGCGCGGTTGAGATATTTTTCATTCTTTCTTTCTAACTTTAGGGTGGTGGTTGATAACGAACCAGAAAAGAGTTCGGATTTCAGAATGCTTAAGTAACGCGATATTTGGGGTGTACTTTTGTTCGAGACTGAGACTATTCCATGAAGACACGAGTAAGTATTCATGACCCTGGGATGTAAACTTAGCTGGGATAATGTAATCTCTGTACGAGGACTCTCTTGTTTGCGGGGTTATTGGATTTTTAAAAGACAGGAAATCTTTAAGAATGTATGTAGGCGCCATGTTGTGATGGATAGTGCATGCATTATTCTACGGTTTTCCAGAGTAGCCCAGTTCAACTCTCTAAGTACTTTAATTGTGTTCGAACCTGGCAGGGCACCCAGAACAAGCAGACCAGCTTGATAGTGAATAGAAGAGAGTTTAGAAAGATTCCTTTTAGTTGCTGAGTGATAGAGGATGTAGCAGTAATCAAGCAGAAACAGTACGTAAGCGTTGTATAGTATATTCAAGTGCCTAGATCTGAGCCTATGGGACAGGGACTTAAGAGGATTCAGGGCCTTTTGGGCCTTAGAAGCTAAATAACTTATATGCTCGGCACAAGACAGTTTTGAATCTAGTACGAATCCGAGATGTTTGTGGAATGATTTCTGGGGTATCGTTAAATCACATAATATTAGATTTCTATATTTATTTGCTGTAACCTTGGTAGAGAATATAACCTCACAACTCTTATCAGGTTTGAACTCCAGTTTCCATCTGGAAGACAATTCCTCAAGCTTTGAGAGATCAGATTGAAGTGCATCGTGCAACTGGCTGTCAGAAGGAAGAGAAGATTGAAAAATAGACGTGTCGTCAGCATATAGAAAACAATCTGATGAAAGGTTGTCTGCTAGATCATTTATATATACTGTAGGAGAAAGAGTAGAGGGCCGAAAATGCTGCCTTGTGGAACACTAGTGTTGATATAAGATTCTTTGGAAGATTGATACGGACTTTGATTTTTCTATCACTCAAATAAGAGGATAATAGTGACAGTAAGGTTACCTTTAATACCATAGGCTGACAGCTTGTATAGTAATAAACTATGCGGAACTTTATCAAAAGCGGCTGAAATATCAAGAAATATTCCTCTTACATCTCGGCCCTTTCTAAAATTAGATCTAATCAAATTTTGAATTGCCAGTAATTGGTGTTCAGTGCTATGACCCTTAAGAAACCCAGATTGTTTTTCAAACAATAAATTATTATTAAGGACATGATAAATCATCCTTTTATAAATATTTTTTTCCAAAATTTTTGATAAGACGCTCAAAAGTGACACTGGTCTATAGTTATCTATGCAACTTCTGTCACCTTTCTTATAAATCGGGCAAATAAACGCCATTTTCCACAGGTCAGGGTAGGTGTTAGATTGAATAATATAATTAAATAAAATACATAATGGTTTCACAACAACGTCTTTGCTTAGTTTTAACATTTTTGTCGTCATCGAGTCCGTACCACTTGCCTTAGATGCATCCATATCATCGATTATTACTTTGATCTCAGTGTCATTGAAATCAATTTCTGACAAAATTACATTTGTTTTATCAGGGAAGTTAACTAATACTGTGGATGTCACAACATCGGAATGGTACCTTTCTGAAAAATAATCTAGGAAAACTTATGAAAAATTATGAAACTTTTGGTTTACTGCATTTCAATCAGAATTTGTTCTTAACAAAAAAACAATGTGAATTTATCTTTGCGAAAAAGAAAGAATACCCCCCCCCCCCGCATCACTAGCTGCTACCAGTCTATTCAAAGGCGCCCACTTTTTCTGTAAGGTGCCGATGTTTGTTTCTGTTATTGATGTTCGTACACTGTAAAAACAGTGTTTAGCATTTAAATACATACAACACACGTTAGGCACCTATACGCATTTAGAAATATGTGTAAAAGCTAAGCACGTATAGCTTTTCAAGGGTTTCACAGACGAAAAAGCTAGACACGCTGGCAGTGTTACACGTTTAGCTATGTGTTTAGCTTCACCGGCATATGATTCTATAACAAGTCTATCACAAGCTAAGCACTGTTTTTACAGTGTAGTGAACGGTCTACTCACATTATTTGTCTATTCAGTTTAACCATTGTACCATTGGTATTTTCATTGTTCTAAGGAGTGTAACATTTGAGCGGTTTTTCTGTACTTTATTAATAAAATTATTTATAGTAGTAGATATTAATGCAGGTTATCAAAGAATTTAACATGCTAGGAGTACATATTTAAAAGACAATAAATTCCAATTTTATTCTGAATATAGTTGTGATTATGGCTTTCAGATATTAAATTGTCGTCTGGAAATTACTGTTTCTGTTGAATACAGGCAACCTGATGAGTTGATTCTGATATAAAAAGTAATGAGCCTTTAGTGGGAGTTATGCGCCACTGTAGCTATAATTAAATTGAAGGATCTGTTTTTCCAGGTGACTGACGTGACACATGATGTAGATCACGCAGATGACATGGGCAATGTTCACATAAACGTTTGCACGTGCAGTTTCCCAGTGCCTCGGATACCATTGTTTACGACCTCGTCAACCCTTCGCTCGTTCTTCGTTTTCTAAAGAATTTGATAGGTAAGTCCTACTCCAGAGTCCTAGTGTTCCAATACGGTTGTCACATGTCTTTGCATATCATTATACGTCCCCTGGTAATATTGGTCCCTGTAACACAGATGCTCCGACGTACACATAGTGAGACCGCATAATGAAGCCATCAGGAAACAGGGCATAGAACACCAGCAGAACCTACGTGTATGTACACATGTAGCACGGCCGAACACCTATGCCTTGGCACATTTGTTTACGTTGCTTTATAAATTTGCTGTTGGAACTGATTTGTAGTATTGTAAAAATTCCGTTAGTATTATCCTTTCAGAAACGACTATACGCATGTTAGGGACTCTTAAAGATGCATACAAAGTTAATTTGTCACAAAAACCAACCAAATGCCAGCATATAGTTTCAAGTAGTATAACTAAGAGAATTACCAAAAGGCATTGTTTAATTTTACCCGAAATTGATGTTTGAACGGATTTTCTACTGGCATTCTAAGCTGTATGTCAATGGGGCAGGAAAGTAAGTCACGAAAGTAGGTTAAATTTACAACCAAAAATTTAAAGAAAGGAGCAGTCTAAAGGTCTTTTACGGCTGATCGAGTGATCTATTCAGTTAATCCCTTGGCATGTCGAATTTATTTGAGTTATATAAGAATCTAGTAGAAGTGGTTTACATGTGTTACTGGGAATCCACGCTCCACCGATGCTCGGTTTGTATGTACCTTTTAGCGATGGCTGCTTTATTAGAGTATTGCAGTGTAGTAGAAGACACATGCAGGTGGTGTGCATGCACGTACGTGAGTGTGTGAATACAATACACGGAGCTTATTTGTGATTGGAGTGCAGGAAACATGCCATTGTCGTTTCAGACCCCGGTGTTGTCAGTCAGTCTGAGACTGTCACATACACGACTACAGCCCCTATCACGGACAGTTTGGACATTACCAATTGTTCTAATATCTGTTCCGGGCGTGAGGGCGTGCACCTTGTGGTCCACAAAGCGGGGCCGGGGTACAGAAAAGACGCTGGGTTTCTTCGTTTAGATGCGTCATATTCGATTTTCACAAGCCTTGAAGGGTATGTGCTTGTTCCTGATTCTGTAAAAGCTTCTGCGTAAGTGTGTGAACCGTTGTGTTTGACATCTTCGTATCCGCTGTGTGTATTACGTATTTCAGATCAAGCGCCAACAGTTAGGTGTTTCAATATCAAGGTGCATTACCATACAGTTATAGAAATGTTAACCAAGAGCGTCAGCTTATCAATTCGAGGCCATGATATTGGAACTTAAATTGTGTCTTTTTTATACCACATTTAGGTATATTCATTAAGGGCATTGAATGGTGATCATTAAGAAATACATTTTAACCGACATTACAGGCACTGTAGGCCAGCTACCGTAGCCACCACGTGTGCTGTTGGACCTGGTACCTGCCTATGTCCTGATGGAAGCAGTAGTATTGAGGTGATTTGTGTTTTTATTGTCTTAACAATCCTGGTACTAATAAGTTTATGTGTTGCAGGGCATTTTCTATTGCTTCATATGTCCCATTAGTCTTTCAACATCAAAACGTGAGTGATCAAACTTCATGGCCGAAAGCAACCAAATACAACATTTACAAATTTAAGTCGATGGCAAATTTTTGAAATACAAATATGAAAGTCATATTATGATATGGAACCAGTTGTTAATATTTGGTTATGATTGACAGCATAACCACACTTGCCAGTGTGACAAGTGCCCGGATGGTAAAACTTTTTAGTTTTGGTCACTGATGTCCCTTTTCAGCCTGCATGTCGATGTCACTGTGCTGACGGTTGGCCACGGGAGATGAACGTAGACGGCACGTGTGAGGTACGGTACATGTACATATTCATAAAATAAAATGTGTAAATTGACATGAAGGTTTTAAGTAAAGAGTTTTTAAGATTATGGTTGAATCGAATGATTTCTATGCGCAGTACAATCCAGACATTGTTATCATTTTGATTATGTTTCAATATAATGGAACCAAGGTAAAACGTTGATATTTTAGTGAATTTTTATGTACAACGATCCGTATATCAATCGATCTTGAAACCATATTTTTCTGTTTTTATATTTCTGCCCATTATATCAATGTGTATATTTGCAGTGTGGCTGTGAGTGTCCAAATGGCGGTTATGATATCGTTAAACCTGATGGTGGCTGTCATTGTTCATGTGAATGTTAAAACTGCCAGAACTCGGTTATAGCTAGTGATGGAACGTGCTACTGTCCGAATGATACGTGAGTATATTGCACCCCACGTAGAAGCATAGCCGAGTATATACTTATATTGATGAACGTGGACGCCTGTTATATTATGTAATTTATCGAATATGCTTGTAATGAGGGAACTATTCACAGTTACGTGTTATATGTTTCTGAACTATTGAAACCAACTGATTTGAATGTCTTTTTTTCGCCGCTACAGCTGCCCGGTGTGTGACTATGCCTACAAGCCCGTGTGGGAAGACTGTCGTTGTGTTTGCCGTGAGAAGACCCAGTGTGGACTGTACCCTGCCTGTGTACGAGGTCGACGTGGAGAGCAGTGTGACCAGCCGGACTGTGAGCCATGCAGTTTTCAGACAGACAACGGGTTGCAAGGTGAATCGTGCTGAATTTAAGTGTAAATTCACGATAGGCTGGCGCGGTTGCATGAATTTACACAGCATAATAGATAATTATTTTATTTTTTTATATTTTTTTACAAATGTTTTCCCTTCCGATTATTTATCATTATATCAACTTCGTTATTTGGTTGAGTCTTATCTCTGCTAAATGTTCTATAAACTAGCCACTGAATTCATACAATCGGATGTAACCTTTACATTACATCTGGATAACATCTGGATGAAAATGTGAATTGACTGAAAGGTATGTGTTTTCTTTCTATTTAGTGCTTGAAAAACACGAATGCTAACTATTTTCCTTGAAAAAATCAAAGATTAGTCGAGGTGTGTGTGTCAAATCTGACATGTTATGTACATGTAGACTACTGTAGGTACGAGTAGGCCTACGCCCATATTTTTTTAGTAGCACGAAAGACGAAGATTTTTAATACTTAGTAAATGTACTTATTTATTTTCTTTATAAGGTTACCCAAAGAAGGCCCATATATTGGGGGCAAAGCCTGAAACTGTCGATTTCAGCACCCCAGGACAGCCAACTTCAAGAGCAGGATAAAATGATTACTTCAGGAATCTTACCTATCACTTCACATCAGCTGCAAAGATTGATGTAGCCACCAGTTATGCCTACACTAAAGCTGACTTACAGGCGGCTGTGATGGACAACAACTATTGTCAAGTGCCATGAAAAGAATAAAGCATGGATAGAGGGAATGATGTAAGTGAAAACAGAGGTCTAATATTAAGAATCAGGCCCAAATATGATAAAGAATTATCAAACTAGGTGATGTGTGACATCATAGAATTATAATATTGTATCTAAACTATTTAATG
>NW_019775724.1:57359-72340 GCF_001039355.2 Lingula anatina | reverse complement strand
AGGTTTGAAAAGGTTATCTTTTGTATCTGAAAAGTTGCACAAAAGGCATCTGAAAGTTGGACTTTTTAGCAGGAAAAGGTAGAGAAAAGTGGGTCTTTCATATGTCTTTTAGCATGCAAAAAGTTGATGAATGATGAACTTGAGAATACCTTTTCTTCAAGCAAAAGATCGTCTTTTTGCAGCAAAAGGTTTATGAAAGTTAAACTTTTGAGTAGAGAAAAGGTGAAGAAAAGTGGGCCATTTGTATACCTTTTCACTTATACAAAAGTCATTTAAAAGATCGTCTTTTACACCTTTCCTAAAAAAACGAAAGGTCTAGGAAAGGTGTGAGAAGATGAATAAAAGGAGGCCTTTTGATCGCCTTTCAGGATATATAAAAGCTGATTTTTCATGCAGTGATCAAGGTCTAGAATGAAACATCATATCGACCTTTACGCCTAATTTCCACATCCAACCAGAACTGAAACATGTTTGGATACAATGTACCATGAAGTGGTAATATACTACGGAGTCTCCTAAGGGTCCTTATTTTTTAACCAATGAAGTCGCCTTCTATCATGAAGTAGTAATTCTTATCCTGTGAAGTGGTAATATACCATGAAGTATCTTAACACACGTCGTTTTCAGTGATGAGGCCAGATATGGATTTTTTAGGGTTGATGGTCGAATCCGTTTACACCGACGTGTACGAGGGGCATAAAACGATGATTGTGTACTGCCTAGAGTGCAAGCAGGGGATGGTAACGTCTCTGTTTGGGGAGCATTTCATGTCGGTGCCCAGAACCAGTTGGTTTTTCTAGGAGGCAACCTCATTCAGGATTCCTACAGAGACATTCTACAGCAAACAATGCTTTGATTGGTAAGAGTCATCTTCATGAACAACTTTGTGTACCAAGACGACTGGGCAACCCCACATCGAGGCCGACGAATCACTGTTTTTCTTCAAAACCAATGGGTTCAGCAACTGCCCTGGCCTGCAAACTCTCCAGATATGAACCCAATTGAAAAACGTTGGGCAAAAGTAACTCACACAATTAATAGCTATGGTCATCGACCGGTAAATAGTGATGAACTGCGACAGGCAAATATCACTGCGTGGAATGATATCCCCACCCAAACTCTAAAAAACGTGTCACAGGGTATGCCATGTAGGATGAGGGCGCTGCAAGCGGCTGCTGGAGGTCATACCCGCAATTACTGACTTTTCATGATTTACTGTAGTGAGTTCTTTGACTGTGTAACATATCACATATCACATCATTTTCTTTAATATCTTAGCTTAAAGTTAATACTGACATCAAACTGTTGATATGGTTTTCTGGGGGTGTTACTTTCTTTTGAATGGCATCTTATGTCAGATTTGATATCATTGACCAAAATATCTCACAACAGAAGACTGGCTGTTATTATTACTCGATGACATACTTTTTTAATGACTCAAGCCCAAAAAAATTTAATCAGCACTCGAAAATAACAATGATGAAAAATATTCCATATTAAGTAGCAACCCTGTATGCTGTAAACGTATGATAAACAATCTGATTAGATACTTAATATGACACCGGTCTGTTCAAGAAGACTTTTATTAAATTATAAAGAACTGTTATATACAGGTATTGTTGCATATGCTTCACTTGTGCTTTACATTACAGCATAGTTTTAGAAAACTGTTGCAATTATTTTCAAATACCCCAAATCATTGGATTATTAAAATTAGCAGCATAGTCGGTAAGGTGTAAAGATGAGCCCGAGTAGGTGACATTAACATTTGCAACCTATATAATGCTATACCGTCATTACCCCAATATTCAGGCTGCAGAGACGGTATGTCAGGGGAAAGGACTGGAGGGGGTGTTACTGCAGGAGTGTGTCTATGACATCGTGGTCACGAAAGATATCACTTTCTCCAACCAAGAAACATATGAACTAGGTGAGTATTAATATATAGAGAATCTCTAACACCACTCCTTGCCTCATCTGCTTGAATTAAATAAAAATTAATATATACATATACGGCATCAAAACGGTAACATACTTTGTAGATTCACGCCATATCAGACTTTTATTATTATTGTTGAATCATTCTGGCAACACGTAAAGGGTTGGATAAATATAAAGACACAATGGCACAATCAGATAAAATAACCAATATATAGAACTGAGAATATTAATGGATATTAAAAACGCATGCATTAGCTTCCATGTGCACATATTCTTTATTGCATTGTTTATTAATATCCGTGTTATTTTGTGTTATTTTAACTGCTGAATTTCAAGTAAAATATCCTTTGCTAGAAGTATACAATAATATGCAAACCTGAGTGCAAATACAACCATATCTGTGCCTGTGGTCTTATAATGTAACGTTATTGCCAGGTTGTCCTGGTCAGTGTAATGGTAAAGGGAGGTGTGTGAACAGCACTTGTCAATGTAACCACGGCTGGACTGGAACTGACTGCTCTATAGGTGGGTTATATGTCACCCTGGACAACGCCCCACATATATATAGTAGGCTTGTTAAGGGGCCAAACGCTGCATTTTTTTGTACAAATGTCTAACTTGGCATGAATGTTCCTTGGGCAAAAGAAGCAAAAAAATTATCCGTAGAGACACGCATAATTCATGCAAATTAAATACCAAAACACAATATTTCATATTTCCATCACGTTTTTGCCTAAAAACGTGTAGATTATCAAACCTGACTAAATTAGGAAAAAGAAACCCATTTTCGACATTATGGAAACAATTTGCGGCCATTTAGTGCCTCATGTAGAATTGACACATATCTTAGCAAAAAGATATTCAAAGTCTTTATGGATATTTTTCCACTTTTTTCTTTTCCTTTTTGTTTCTAAAATGCGTTTGACAAAATCACGTTTTTAAATATGTATGAAACTGTGACACCCACTGCTCTGTGCAATAATGATAATAATAATAATAATAGTGTTTTTATAAAAATTTAGATATGTTTTGAATTATAATACAAGTGGCAATACTAACGCCAATATCACTCCGGTTCATACAGGTTCCTGTGGTGCCTGCGTCAGTGGTGTGTGTGACAGCGGTTTCTGTGTGTGTACTGTGGGCTGGGAAGGGACAGCCTGTGACCAGAAAGGTAACTATAGGGAACTTACAAAACACCCGTTTACTGTATGCACTAGATTGCTCTTCTGGAGCACTCTATTTTGTATGATAGTCAAAGTTGCGTACTGTATAGCATTTATTCCCCTTTCGCTCGCCACGCCTCACCACCACACATTCCTCTGACGGCATCAGTCTTGTTAATAGGGACGGTCCGAGATAGCCTATTTTGAACATCTGCGCAGCAGATGACGTCAAACGAGACCTGGATTGGAGCGAGATTTCACGAGAGGTGGGGTTAAAATCTGCTATTGAAACTTCTCTCGCGGTCGGGCACAAGTCTATGTTATAGGATTGCATTGAGTAAAATTTGGCGTTGTCATGTTATTTGAGATAGAGCAACGCAATGGCGAATTGCCAACGTTGTGTCGTAGGGTGCATTGCAGTTAAAGCTAAGCAATAAAACCAGGAAAATGACCACGGATGACGGACACGACTGGCGAGAGAAATGAAGTAAAGAAAGAGAAGTTGGGCTTGATCAGATTAAAAGGACTAAGTGCCGACATATTTAAAGTACAGATCAGGTCGCAGTATTTTGTAGGAAGAAAGGGACCAACTGCAGACAACTCGCACCCGATACGTCACTGGCTTCATGGCATCACCGTATAGACCGTATCATCAACGGTCGAGGGCATATTAATAAGTAAATTTTGTGTGTGTAGTTTACAGGACACCATGGTTTGTTATACAGCCCTAGTACTTGTGATAAATACACTGTGTAGTCTTTTACGGTAATCAGGCCCGTAGCCAGCAATTTTAGAGGGGGGGGGTCGTTTTCTCAAAAAGTGGACCTTTTACCATAAAATCCTCAAGTACATAGATCAAATTGTACCCAGAGTGGACCTTTTCCCAGCAAAAAGGGTGGTTTTTTCGAACCCTCCCCCCCCCCAAGATGTTGAAGATTGTATGTCCTTAGTTATTATGTTGTTGACTTAATTATATCAGGAATCAACAGATGGCATTTTTGTCTGGGTGTCACTTACAGTATCAGGCATTTTCTTTATTACTTTAAAATGAAATATTTGGTTTATGAATATATATATAGGCCTATGTATTGAACTGCACTAGTAATTTAATGAAGAAAATAATTTTTCTTGCTAGTGTCATTCTTATGTTACTGTAGTGACTTTTTAATAACTATATGACACCTGTTTTTCATATCATTTACTCAGATCACAAATACAACTTCGCCTGTGATGTTGTGTTTATTTGTTGTATTTGTGTATAACTGTCAATAAAATGCAATGATTTTGTGAAAATTTCAACTTATATGTTGTCCATTTTAATACTTTCTTTTGTCACCTTTCCTGTCATTTAAGTCGGATCTGATCACAATGAAACTTACATTTTGTGAATCATTCAATGCTATCCATTAGTTTCTATAGCATCATTTTCAGAAGTAAATAAATGAAGAAAATTAACTTTATGATCAAGTTTGAGCCTTTTGAATTAGTTACTATAAATTTAGTGAAATTAAAACAAAGATGCAGGCAAGTCTAATATATATGATATGCCATCCATCAGTAAATGAAATGTCAAATGATTTTATTTTACTTCTTTATAAATAAAGTTTAATAGTAAAACATTTATAAAGAAAAAATAGTTGCAGTTATAAAGCTTTTGTTGTTCAAATGGATCTCATGAAATGACCAGTCAATGAAGAACAATAAAAAATGAACAATATCTTTAATATGTTTATTTTGCACCCACTGGCATGTTTAGACAAGCATCTCTTCAAAATTNTACTTTCTTTTGTCATCTTTCCTGTCATTTAAGTCAGATCTGATAACAATGAAACTTACATTTTGTGAATGCTATCCACTAATTTCTATAGCATCATTTTCATAAGTAAATAAATGAAGAAAATTAACTTTATGATCAAGTTTGAGCTTTTTGAACTAGTTACTATAAATTTAGTGAAATTAAAGCAAAGATGCAGGCAAGTCTAATGTTCTGATATGCAATCCATCAATAAATGAAATGTCAAATGACTTTATTTTACTTCTTTAAAAATAAAGTTTAATAGTAAAACATTTATAAAAGAAAATAAGTTGCAGTTATAAAGCTTTTGTTGTTCAAATGGATCTCATGAATTGACCAGTCAATGAAGAACAATAAAAAATGAACAATATCTTTAATATGTCTATTTTGCATCCACTGGCACGTTTAGACAAGCATCTCTTTAAAATCCCAAAGACAATAACATACAGTGACAATTTAAAAATGAAAGAGTGGATAACTATATAAAGTTCTTGACATCTACATCAGGGAAATAGTGAAAAAGGAAGATTGAAGAATATTTGCCAAAAAACAGAAGTAGGAAATTTCATATTGCAATAAGCTGGAGTTAACAATTTAAATGTAGTAATTATGATAAACTAAAAATGAAGCAATTAAGCCCTTGACAGCACTGGATTATTTTATTTACAAATGTCCAATGCTTGTAGAATGTACATGGACCTACTTTCAACATTGATCTCATTGAAAGCAAAACAGTCATGCCACTCCCATAAAGTGACAAAAAGGTTGCAAATGAATCTCACGTCAGTTGTACGTACATATTATATCAATACTTTTTCTTTATAAAGTGAAAAAAGAACAAGCCTGTAGCTCAAAAATTTTGGAAGTTCAGCTATTTTTCAAGTAAAGAAATCGCTGCTCTACTTCCTTGTGGTCTCCATATTTTAACCCCACCTCAAGGCAGATCTCGTAAAATCACGGGGAAATGTGGTCTTCTCGTTGAGAACCCGGACAACCTCTATTAACAGGTTTTATTGTTAACGACCTCTTGGTCAACTACAATGCATTTAAAAATGCATCAGCAATTAGTAAGCTTGCCAACTGATGACAGTATCTAAAATACTATTAGCTTTTGATATGATCTAAAACACCTGAGGTGACCGAGATCGCGAGCATCGCAACTATTGTCACCGAAGTTAGTAAGTTAGTCACGGAAGACCGTCACAGACAAAGAAAGATGGTCAAGGAGTGCTGCAATTTTGGTGAATCCCACGGCAACACACTGAGGCATAAAGAAAATTGCTCAACTCCGTTCAACACAACTTTCCAAAATTATTTTGTGTGTTTGCACCATGCAGCTCAGTTAAGTCTCATTGACCTTTATCCTCATTGTCGTCACAGTGTAAGGGACGCGGTGGCGCCCCTTAGCATGTCCCACGCCCCTAGGATGTCCCCCTAGGATGTCGCGGCGCCCGCGCCTAGACTATAGGATGTCGCGGCGCCCGCGCCTAGTAAGATTTATTATAAAGTATTATTATAATGAGACATTAAGGTACATATAAATAGAACAGGTGGTGGGTAGAGAGAAGGAGTTAGGTAGTGGGAATAAAGCTGTTTGGAAATCCACGACTCTTGTTGCTCACTTCTTCTCGATCTGTGAACCTAAAATCGAACCTTACAACAGTACCGCGTGACCCAGATCTGTTGCTTCATTTATGCATATTGAGGTGAGGTTTACTAAAACGCTTTTTTACTACTAATAGATTGTTTTTATAATTTTTAAATGTCGGGGATCGATTAAAACATACCTCTAGTGTATAGATTGAGTGCTGAATCTTCAAAATTCGATAGTAATGTTATATATTCTGTTTTACGACAAAAACAGCAGTTATAGCTATTATTCTGATATCTGAGCTTGTCTTCAGATCACGTGACCTCCATTGATGGCTATACTCTGTTATAATCTCTTAAGAGGTTTTATCAAAAAACCAAACTTTTTAGAAAAAAAACAGGGACTAACTTTGAATGTAAAAATGGATTCATTAACCATTGGTAAGTATGGAAAAATTGTTGTTTACTACAGAAAAATTCATTTTTTGGCCAAAACGAAGAGTTATTATCCCTTTAACGAAAATCTTAGCTGGAATGACTTGGAAAAATAATTTACGGTTAACTGACCCTTCTATCCAAACTTTAACGATATCTAACATTGGAAACAAGAAAACTATTTTATAATGCACATGTACTACCGCATCTGTGCGAAACTAGAAAACATGTACAAATTTCAAAAACGTGGTGCAAGAATCAATCTCAATATCCCAGAAAAAGAAGCCAAGAATAATCCACCAATTGAGCTATTCAAGAAACTAAACTGGCAAACAATTTATGAACGGATATAATTTAAGAAAGACGCATTAATTTTTAAATCGTAGAATGACTCTCAGCAAAATGCATGAGGGACTTAAAGGGAATTACAACCATATGTGCTACAGGCAAAATCAACCAATGAAGAAATAAGGGAAATATCTTTTTACCAGTTGGCAGACAGAAAGACATACTGACTACATTGTATAGGCCCAACATGGACTTCGGTTAAGATATGGAACTGCCTTAACTCTGAAGTTAAAATCTCCAAAGACTTGGATACTTTTAAGAAATTGTTTTTTAAAAACCAAACGCAAATTTTATGTATACAATTATTAAGTTATTTAGCTTTAGGATTTTTACTCGCACAGTGCCTTTCGTTTTATTTTCATTACTATTGTTACTTTTAATTCGATTCATTTTTACTTCATTATTATTTTAATTTCAGTAATATATTCATCTTTTATTCATTTACACAATATTTTATTCTAACCCCCCAGAGGCCCATGTTTAGTATAAGTGTATGCACTTGACATGTTTTACCCTCTTTAAATTAAGTTTATTATTATTATTATTATTATTATTATTATTATTATTATTATTATTACTTCACCATTTTATCTGATCATGTTAAAACAAAATTAAAAAATCCAAAACATAACTAGAGGATCAGAGAGGCGATACCGACTCCGGGTATTGTACCACCAGCTGCAGTAAGAGCATGCGTATGGAAAAGCAAAAGAAAGGACACCACCTCCAGTGTTGTGCTTGATAAGCTCTACAAAATGCGGTTAACAAAAGTTCTCAATATTTTTGTTAAAAATAATTATTTAAAACAAAATCAAGGGGAAAAGTAAAAGTTTAAATCCAAATTTGTGAAGTGCGGTTCATGGCGAAAAGTAGGTAAAAGGTCAATTTCAAGATCACAGTTAGATTGCCAGCATATGACTTCTTACTCAAGTTCAATAGTAACTATGGGCATATCTGTGCTAGTTTTAGAGAGATAACGGATAGAAAAAATTGCAAAGTTCAGCTCATGGTAAATAGTAGTTCTAAGGTCACAGTTAAATTAACAGTATCAAGCCAGTTATCATGCCAGTTTAGGAGAAATAAGGGACTAAAATGTTGCAATTTTGGAGTTACAGTAATGTAACTCACGTACAGAAGAACTTAATTGAAATAAAGAAAAGGCCATCATGAGATGGGAGGTGCTCAGAAATTCAAGATGTTCGAATTTCATGAAATAATGCAATTTTTGACCAGAAGTTGTCTGCCTCGCTATGCCTTTTGTTACCTTTTCCAGACGTTCGAAATTTCATTCACATTACTGTATTGCACATTTTGTTTTCACCCCCACAATGTACTTTTTGATACAGCTTAACTAGTAAACCGTATGAAAAAAACGGACACCACTTTCAGTGTTTGGCTTGACATGCTCTATCAAATGCAAAAAAAGAGGTCTTTAGCATTAACGGTTCCAGAATTAGAGAGAGTTTTCAGTTACGGCATCCAATGGCCGCTGCTTCCGTGAAAATACACCGATTGACCCCAAACTCACGGAGATAAAAGAGGACCCTGATGGTAACACCTGCCGATAATATTACAGGTGAGGTCTGTGTAGTTTCGGAAAATCGGCGCAAATAATATTTTTCTTTAAAAAAAATCCCATTTTTAGAAAATTTTGGCCCGTTTCACCTTGAAATAAAGGTCAAACGTCAAATTCAAGGGCATATTTGAAATCTTCACATTTGACATTCGGTCAGCCATCTGTAGAAAATTTTTCCATTATTCCTTCGGTTAGGGAGACATTTAGCATTTAATTTAGCAAATTTTGGACATAGGTGCATTGCGTTGACCGCCACATCTAGACCCCAGCACCGACGAAACCCAAATTTTACGTGGATCGAGTTGAGATTATACGTGACCTAAATCCAAGAGATAGCTATGCAGGCTCTTGTAGTCTAAGAGGAGAAGCGGTACAACGGTGACGTGGCGGCGGAGCCGGCGGAACATGTTGGTCGGTACTAAAACCATGTGTACCGCCAGCGCCTACGCTGGTGGTAAAATTAAATCATACTTACAAGAAAAATGAGGGAAACAATACTCTTTGCCAATGCTCCAAGCGGAACTTTACGGTCCTTTGATGTGTTACCGTGTGCCATGAATTTTGTCCCTTTTTTACGAGCTGACTGAAAACAGGCTGAAGAAACGGACCCGATGAATCCTAGAACAATGGGTGCAAGCATACTGCCGAGCAATAGACAGTACCATCTAAGTTTTTCGACTTTTTCAAAGTTTTCAGCATCCAGTTCTGTAACATTCGCTGCTATGGAAGCGGTGAAATGATAAGAGGCATCTGTCCTGTTTTCTTTTATTTTCGAAATAGATACAACAATTAGGATTCTGTAGGATGTTACACCAGCGATAATGATGACGAGAGTTACTATGCCAAACAGGAGCAGAGAAATTACTGAGCAGCATTTGTCCACGGTACTTTCTTCGTCGTCGGGTTGTTTTCGCTCCTTGGGCTCCTTTTGAAAGACGTGATAGCCGTACTCTTCTCTAAAAAATAAAACATGGGGAAAGGCATTATGTTAGATCCAGACAGTTTTTTATATCTGATGCCAGTAATAAATTTTATACCTGTTTCACCTTACTGGGTACATTTGGGGAGGTATCCATGTTTGAAACCCTAATTATTCCCTCTAATTTATGGAAATGAAATTTTTTCATGGGCTATTTTTAAATAGCGTTTTTGTCGATGGTGGAATTGTAGAGAATCATAAAATAGTGCACTGTCTAGAACAGGGACTAAACAACAAACCTTATTCTAAGAATGAGGTCACTCAGACAATTTTGTCGTGTTTGAGACTAATTTCTTCAAAAAAAAATCAAGTTAAGGTCATTATTAAGCCAACATTATTAGAAGGTTTTCGTTGTCGCGTTTTTTCTTATTCATTTATCATTGTTGAAGATTTTAGAAATAAGCAAGAAGTTTTGTGATGTTTGTCACGCTAGAGGTGGGCAAGAGATCAGTTTTTTTTTTTTTTTTTTTTTTTTTGAGGGACTGAAATCGCTCATATGGCTATTCCGAAGCCATATGTATTTAAGTACATGTGAGCCGAATTCTGCAGGGGGTGACAAAAGTATTGCAGCATTTTTCTTTAAGGGGAAAAACAACTGGATTTGTTAGTTGTTTCAATTGTTTTTTTATTGAAAACTGATTGTGTAACACGTGCTACAACTGTATTATGTCAATATTGAGATCACGTGGCTATCCTATTATAGACTGATAAAGGTTCATTAATCATCTGGGTGTTATGTTGGCCTAGACACTGGATTAGAGTGTTCCTGGTAAAGGGGCGATCCTTTGCCACTTGCCACAGGTTTGGGTCTGGGGTTTGCGTCTGGTGATTGGGCAGGCCAGTTCACCCTGTTGATACCATGCTGGTAAAGCCACTGCCCTGGCCCTGTGTGGTGTAGAGTTATCATCTTAAAATATAAACGGATGGTCCCTTTCTCCGACGCTAAAATGTGCTGGTCGAGAATTTTATTGTATTGCTCGTGATTCAAGTTTCCATTTATCAACGCCAGCTCACTAATACCGTAAAGAACTTAGTAGGACGCCCACGACCGGCCCAACAAGACAATCCGTCATTTAAAAAAAAAGGTAAGCCGTCCAGCTGTCTTTAAAAATATAGGCCGTCCGGTGATGCCATCGGGCGTCCAAATGACGGCTGGACGGTTGGCTGGGAAAAGCCTTGCTATGAATATAAAGAAGCGCGAGTTAAGTTACTATCTTGTGTGAATTACCTCAAATTAATTTTTAAACTGTCATCATGTTAGATATCTGATAAGGTCATTCCATTGTCACACAGATTGGAACCCTTTAAAACTACAGGTTTCTCTTCCTAACCACCCTCTACCACAAATACAGACTTAATTTTACACATTACAATCCTATTTCTGCATAAAACATCATCAAAATACATGATTTTGTTTTGACATCATGAAGGCATATCGCTAGGCCATAGCTGATTCCAAGATATTCCCTTCAAAATGGATTTCTCTCAGTTTTATTTCAAATTATAAATTATATACACTCTTGCCCAAAATGGTTGGTACACGGAAATTTTGGGATGCATATCGCCCTGTTTCTTTCATTATTATTATTGATATTACCAAATTAATCATGTTTATATTGTTAATATAATAAATATGTGAAGCTGGAGGATTGGTTAAGTCGTGCTATTCAGAGGAGAAACCCTACCCCTGCAAATCTAGATGAACTGCAAGATGCCCTTCAAGATGAATGGACCAGAATTCTTCTCCAAAGAGCTGTAACTCTAGTTCACAGTATGCCACGCCATCTGGCGGCCATTATCCAAGATCGGGGTGGGCATACCCGCTATTTAGATTAATAATGAACTCTGAAGATGTTTCTTGACAATTTCCCCTAATTTCATATTAATTGTCAATCACAGTATTAATTTATGTTTAATTTTTCACTTGGTACTGTTATGTAAAAAAGTACTCTTTTTGGGGGCATGAGAAAAAAACCCTAAATAAATTAACGCTTTTCTCACATTTGCATTGGTTGTTTCTCCTTGACTTAATTAACCATTCCTCCAGCTTCACATATTTAACAATATAAACATGATTAATTTGGTAATATCAATAATAATGAAAGAAACAGGGCGATATGCATCCCAAAATTTCCGTGTACCAACCATTTTGGGCAAGAGTGTATAACATTTAAATGTTATTAGTCTAGTTTCTATTCTCGCTCTGTGGTGTACCTCCATTTTTTACCGCCAATCTCGTTAAAGCTTTCACATATGGTGTCTGTACTTACGGAATGTCTTCCTCAGAACCAGTGTCAGGCGGTTCGTCTTTACCCCCATCAGATGTGTTCAAATTTGGGTTGTCTTCACCCTCATCAGTATGGTCCGGATCTGGCATCGTCTACGATTTTCCACCTAAAACAGTGCACTGGTTAATGTCAGTTTATCTGCTCATTTTTAAATTATTTTATTTTAAAATTATTTTAATTCAATTTCATTTGCGCTTAAGTCACGATCACATGATCACATGAAATATCAACATTTCTCTACGGGTTTTATAAACCACTTTCTACGCCGTCATTTATAAAAAATAATGATGTAAATTAACAAGCCATCTAATGCTGGACGGACAGGATGGTAAACATGTAAGAGTGACAAATTAATACAGTAATTTACAAATCTGTGGGTCTTGACACCCGTGCATCCACACTCCCACTGTAAATGCAAGGCCAGAATTATTGAAATAAATATAGGCCCTAAACACAAGAAGAACAATTCAGTCTGGCTGGTTTTCAAACTGAAGCTTTATCTTAGTCCTTTAATTCATTCATGCAAGTAATTTAAGTTTGAGAATAATAAAATATGTGTAGCACAGTTTTCTTATTCTTGTTTATGACAATAGTACACAAAAAAGGTACCCCTTAAAAGGGCCACGGATTAATTTTTCATTAGATATTCACAGATGTCTCTAGATAAATGATGGCACTTTTCTGCACTGTCAGGGAAAAGTGCACATAATTATCTGCGACTCTTGTGGATACCCGCACGAAAACGCAGTAGATACTCCAGCGCAGTAGATACTACAATCATGCTGCAAACATGCTTCAAATCTGCTTCGATTTGGGAGCTAATTAGCATATTTGAAACATGCTTCTTTCATGCTGCTAATCTACTGCATTAATGCTCCTCTCTGTACAAACCTATGTACTTTTTGGAGTAGAATTGCAGTAGGCTATACTGCCTTTCTACTGCAAATATGCTCCACACCACTACTGCGTTAATGCTTCTTTGCTACTTCGATACTACTGCATTTTCGTACGGGTACCCTTCCAGCTGTAAATAAAATACAACTGGACTGGTCTTTCTATAATGAGAGTGTAGAAAGCGGCAGGACAGGATGGGATCACACCTGGACTGTTGAAATTATGTACCAGTTAGCTCTCTGGTGCATTGTGCAATATCTACCTGGTATAGTTGGTCTTTATGCACTAGTATAAATGTATGTGTTTAAAAGCTGAGCACTGTTTTTATAGTGTACCGTTTGTCCCTTAAATATTTTAATTTCCTTGGTTAACCGTACTTGCACGCATCGAACAAAGCCACTCATGCTTCTTCATTTGTCGAGAAAAAACGAACTTTGAGGTATTTTACCAACTTACTTTAATGAACCTTTTCATACATATAGAATGAATGTCCTAAACGTATAAAATTTTTTACGCTCAATTCGAGCGACATTACGCTTTCGACTAACTTAGCGGATAACACAATATAAAGATTCCACGGTTCGTGTCAGATTTACGTAAGGTCGCGCAAAAAAAAAAAAAAAAAGTCCACATTATGACCAGTTAAATGACTCATTTGTCGACGCTCGGTATCTACATATTCTAAGTGAAGTCTCCAACTCTCCGAAACTACGTCCGTCTCCGTGCTCCGGTCCGTCTCTCTCAATCTCCTTCTCCTCTCCTCTCCTCTGTCTCCTATTCTCTCCCTTGGACATCAATTCCTATCGCTTATATACTTATTTCTTATCTATGTTCGATACACGCAAACTTTAATTACTTACAATTGTATAATTAATTTCTTTACCTCGGCGTTATA
The DNA here is from genome assembly GCF_001039355.2 of Lingula anatina. The sequence goes on along the minus strand of NW_019775724.1, from coordinate 58,433 downwards.
CAAAGAGGCCGACACATTACTCGAGAACTATTGGATCACATCATATGACCTCATATGTATTATGACAGCCACCTACCCAGCAGGCATAGTTGCGTTGGATCAACGTTGAAAACAGGTTGATACGCTACCTAAATTCAACGTAAAATCAACGTTGATCCAGCCACGTCGAAACACCGTCATAATGTGACGTTGACTCAANCAAAAAAAAAAAAAAAAAGTCCACATTATGACCAGTTAAATGACTCATTTGTCGACGCTCGGTATCTACATATTCTAAGTGAAGTCTCCAACTCTCCGAAACTACGTCCGTCTCCGTGCTCCGGTCCGTCTCTCTCAATCTCCTTCTCCTCTCCTCTCCTCTGTCTCCTATTCTCTCCCTTGGACATCAATTCCTATCGCTTATATACTTATTTCTTATCTATGTTCGATACACGCAAACTTTAATTACTTACAATTGTATAATTAATTTCTTTACCTCGGCGTTATACAAAGAGGCCGACACATTACTCGAGAACTATTGGATCACATCATATGACCTCATATGTATTATGACAGCCACCTACCCAGCAGGCATAGTTGCGTTGGATCAACGTTGAAAACAGGTTGATACGCTACCTAAATTCAACGTAAAATCAACGTTGATCCAGCCACGTCGAAACACCGTCATAATGTGACGTTGACTCAACGTTGTATTTTGGTCAATGACACAACCTTGCAGTTATGGATTGTAATTTAAAATATTAATTATTGAAAACGTGATACTTTGTCTATCAATACTGTAACTAAATTTATCAAAATAAGTAAAAATTACAGTTGTTTTGTGTCTTTAGTTAACTAGTGAATTTTCTTATCTTGTTATTCAGAAAAACATTCCAATAAACTGAATTCCTTGCAAGGTCAGCTAACACTAGGATGAATAAGTTGCTGTAAATGTGATGGAGTTAACTGTTCTTGGTAACCTGTTACAGATAGACAGGTTGAGGTGACTGTGACTTTGTTATATATATATATATATACAGACTTGACATTTAATATGGAATATTTTTTCCAAATCATTTTTCATCAGTTTTTTTT
>NW_019775724.1:25083-57243 GCF_001039355.2 Lingula anatina | reverse complement strand
CCCTGGCTGGGCCCATTCTTTAGGTCGTCTTTGCATTGTTAACAGCATAACGGGCAAGTTAAATGACCAAGTTAATTGGCCAAGCTGCCGGTTTGTTTGTATGGCATGTGCAGGGGATGTCTCAGATCAAGGCACATATTATGATACTTACAGGTGTGGCAAATGAGATGTACTTGTATTTCATTACCTGTGATTTGTAAAATACATCAGAGGATGATACTTTTAAATGTTTAATGTTTAAAGAAAAGACATGTGATTTAGTAACATTTACTAAAGAAAAGTTAAATTAAAGGTGGGCTTCATTTGTGCCTTGATCTAAGACAACCCCTGCACATGCCATACAAACAAACTGGCAGCTTTGCTAATTAACTTGGTCAATTAACTTGGTCATTTAACTAGCCCATTATGCTGTTAACAACGCAAAGACACCATGTAAAGAATGGGCCTAGCCAGGGCGTAATAAACATGGGGTCTGGGCTTTTTATGCATGGGACTAGATTTGGTCCAGGCCACATATATATATATATATATATATATATATATATATATATATATATATATAAGAAAAGAACTATATATATTAATCTAAACCTTGGAATTTTTAACTTAATTTATACCCTACATATATTCAGCCATCAAACATGTCCTACTGCTAAACACATCCAGGCTAATTTCCCGCTGGGTGGGGTTGATATAACATTGTTTTCTGATACAACGTTGTTGTCTGAGGTTGACACAACTTTCAAATCCAACGTTTATCCAATGTCTTCTCAACGTTATGGTTCAACGTTGTTTCAACGTTAAAACAACATAATTTGCCCGCTGGGCTAGTTCCTATTTGCTATAGTTCTCAATCAATAAGCTCTAGAAAAAACTTTCACTTCCAAGAACTCCTTTATATAAGTCTGCTAACAGCAAGCAGTATCCAAAACACAATCAATACTACACGTAATGTGCTGTTTTTAACGCGTCATCGCACCTGAAAGGACGTACCTTTTGAATTTTTTAAAAAAGAGTGCCTGCTGTAAACCAACTGCGCAACAGCGTGTAAAGCTAATAAACAAAAACCAGCTTGGGGTTTATCGCGTATTAGGCCTGCGCATGAAAACAAGGGTTCGCAATATTTAACATGGTACAGAATTTGTCAAATCGCATCGATCTGGTAGTTCTGTCAAATTATTGCTGATAAGCCCCACCATAAAGTTTCAAATATTATGAACCAAAGATAAAAAAGGATCGATAAATCATTTCCAAAAATATTTCGTTAGAAATCTTTCTGCTCAATTCGTGAGCTTGAAGGACTTGTAGGGAAACTGGGTAGGATGAAATTACAACCTTAAAGGGGCAGTTTCAGAGCTGTTTCTTTTCTGCTGCCAATTTCTTAATGTTGTTTTATGAGCATGTGAATTGTATTTTTGTTGTGTAAGAAACTAGTACTTATGTGTTTTATACGTAATGGGCATTTACTCTCTTTACTATATATATATATATATATATATATATATATATATATATATATATATATATATATATATATATATATATATATCGTGTTAATGCATCTGTTATTAAATTATAAGGACAAATAAAGCTTTACGATTAAGTACACTGTACCTGTGAGTCATTTGAAATGAAACTAAACTCTTCTGAGAATTTGCCCGATGAAACGATGGAATTTAAAGATCATAATACAAAAAAATGAGACTGATTGTTAGCTTTAAAAGGCGTGGCATGAACAAAGTCCTACACAATACACCACTTACCTACGCGATACACCACTTACTTACGAAAACGTATGCATAGGAGCTTCTTCAGTAGCGATCCAACTAAAACAGTTTTCTAACATAGCTTTAGAGAAAACTTCGCAGAACCACAGCCGTTCGTTCACATTAGTTGAATGCTTTTTTAATGTAGATTTGTACTATTTACAGGGTTAATACTTAATATGGAATATTTTTATCATTGTTATTTTTGAGTGCAGATTAATTTTTTTTTTTGCTTTATTCATCAATAAAGTATGTCATTGAGTGATAAAAATATCCAGTCTTCTGTTGTGAGATATTTTGGCCAATAATATCAAATCTGACATAAGATGTCATTCAAAAGAAAGGAACACCTCCAGAAAACCATATCAACATTTTGATGTCAGTATTAACATTAAGCTAAGATATTAAAGAAAATGATAGCCTCATGAAAAGTAATCAATAGCATGTATGACCTGCAGCAGCCGCTTGCAGCACCCTCACCCTACAAGGCATACCCCGTTTTTCAGAGTTTGGATGGGGATATCATTTCACGCAGTGATATTTGCCTGTCGTAGTTTATCTCGATTTACCGGCTGATGACCATAGCTATTAATTGTGCGAGTTACTTCCGCCCACAGATTTTCAATTGGGTTCATATCTGTGGAGTTTGCAGGCCAGGGCGGTTGCAGAACCTCTTGGATTTGAAGAAAAGCAGCGACTCTGCTAGTTCGATGTCGGGGTGCGTAATCGTCTTGGTACACAGAGTTGTTCCTGAAGATGGTTCTTACGAAGAGAAGTATTGTTTGCTGAAGAATGTCTCTGTAGGAACGCTGGTTGGGGTTGCCTTCTAGAAAAACCAACTGGTTCTGGACACCGACATGAAATGCTCCCCAAACAGAGACGCAACCACGAACTGCTTGCACCCCAGGCAGTACACTATCATCGTTATATGCCTCTCGCACACGCTGGCGGACACGGATTCGACCGTCAACCCTAAATACTCCATATCTGGGTTCATCACTGAAAACGACGCGATTCCAGTGGTCTGGCTGCAAACACACGTGGTCCCCAGCCCATTGCAGCCCATTGCAGACGTCGCTGTATATGACCTGCTGTTAACAGTGGTACTCGTCTTCGTGGAAAATAACCGGCTTGCAGTAATCTCTTGTTCACGAGGGACCTTGAAACGGGCGTTTGAATGATATTCTGCCACTGACTGTCTTTGTACGACCAGCACGGCACAGTCTAAGGCGTCTAATGATCGTTTGTTAAATCTTTGTTTGTGTTTTCTCAGGCTGTTATCGGCCAAATGGCACCAGAATACCCAAATTATTAAGAAGGGGCTCATCAATATATTTCTAGTGCTCAAATAAGCTTGAATAGTGTTGTGACCAAAATTATTGGTCTAATTTATGGAAATTAATGCTTCTTAATTGGCATTGGCGGCCATTCGGGAAAAAATTGTGATTGTGTAGAATATGGTACTAACTTTATTCATGGGGATCAAAACCCAATATAACACTAGCAATATGTATTGACATCAAAATTGTGACTGAAAAGTGATTAAATTTAGTATTTTAAGAAAATTTATAATAAAAAGCAACACGACTATGGATGTTACAGATTTGTTGACCGTCCTGTAAACTTTAAATAGTCTCAAATGTTGCATATTGTTGAGATCTGAAAATGTTGCATATTGTTGAGATTTGAAAATGATCATCTAAACATTTGAAATTTGTAGTTAGCTCTAAATTCTGTCTGAAAAATTTTAGATTTTTCAAAGGGTAGCCTACCAGAATGAATTCAAACAGTAAAGGGATTCACATTAACACATTAATAGTGCATGGTTGGGCTGAAATAGTGGTATCAGCCAAGATCAAGGGCCTTTTATATGCAATGATCTATATTTTTGTTATTAGAATTGGCGGCCAATCTTGGATATCTATAATTGTCCAATGTTTGTAAAATGGCAAAACAAGCTCAATTTGCTTTAGGGCCCCATGAGAGCCCGAATAACCAAAAAAAGTCATAGGAAAAAAAATGTCTATGTTCCTAACATTTCACCTGGACTATTTTGGATGCAAAATAACATAATGCTACAGAACAATCACAACTGCAAGTAACTTTTAATTATGTACTACTGACTGTTATTGTGGGCATTTGGAAGTTGCATTTAGTACTGGATTTCAGACCCTTGACAGCACGAAGTAAAGGCCGGGTCACACTGCGCTTGCGACCTTTTTGCAACCTTTTTGCAACCACAAAATCTGGCGGTCGCTTGCGATCACTTTGCAAGCTAATTAAGAAGCTGTGGCCAATTTTGATCGGCAAGCAGTCGCAAACCGGTTGCAACAAGGTTGTAGTATGGTATCTGCAACCTCTTATAGACCATCTTCAAGTTATAGGTTACCAGTCGCACACTGTTTGCCGAGCGACACACAACCTGTCTGCAACCACTCGGTGACCGAAAACCGGTTGCAGGACTGTAGCAATCGCTTGTCAACTGGTAGCAGCAAGGTCGCACAGAACATATATGTTGCCAACTTGTGACAGTAGCTGCTTTCCCATAAATTCCTCTCTCAAAAGACAAAAAGATTGTAGTGAAACGACTCCTTTTCAAAAAGACGGAACTGCTGTAATCATTGACTTTGTTTACCTAAAAAGTAAAACGAGTAAAAAAACTCGAAAATACTGGGTGAACCCGTGTGTTGCAAGACGCTCCTTGTAAGGCGATTACAAACATTTGATGAAAGAACTTCGACTTGAAAATCAGGAAGTTTTCATTTCCTTCCTAAAAATAGAATTAACAATGTTTTGTGAACTTTTGGAAAGACTACGCCATCACCTAACGGAACCAGTACTGCAATAAAAACATGAACTTGCAAATGTTTAAATCCTTATTAATCTCATAATACTCTTTAATATTTTCATGTTCAAATACTTGGTCTCTTTGAGGTCGCAAGGCCTGTGCAGTTACGGTCACACTGAACAAAAAACCTCTTTGCGACTTGCAACTGTCACCGGTTGCAAAAAGGTCGGAGACCGGTTGCAACAACTCGCAAAGTGGTTTCCAAATGAACGCTGGGTTAATATCCGGTTGCGCCGGTTTTCGGTGCAGCACCGATAACCTCCTGGCGACCGAAAAACCTACTTGTGGTATCCAACCGGTTGCTAACAGGTCGCCGACTGCTTTGCAACTGATTTGCAACCGAATGTGTGGTGTTCCCTTTGTCTTTTCAACCCTAGGCGTTTGCCACTTACAATACAACGTAATTAAATCGTGACAAGTCATGCGCATCGTGTACTTTTTACACTCTCATCCTTATAGTGAGGATACCAAGCACTGGGAAGATGTTAAATTGTTTGTGTTGAAACTATTTTTATTTAAGTCTGTTGGACACATTTTACGATTTGTTCAATTATTTGTGGATAATTTTGATGTTCAAATTATGATATTAAATAGTAGTTATACCTTGCTGATTAAATTGCTTTTATTTTCCGTTTTCTCTGCATTCGTGTATTTGTTTCATTGTTTACTCTGATAATATGGCTTTGCAAATTTTAAATAACATACAGCGATATATAATTGAGGTTTTCGGCATTTTACCTATGATTTTCGCAAAATGATGAAATAAATAAACGTAGCGTCAAAAAATCGTAAATTGCTTTTATCATCACATTTTTTTTTTTTTTTTTGGTTTCGTAAGTGTGAAATACCTGGTATATGAAAGCCTTGGCAACTGGTATAAAATATTGCCAACAAATGCAATTTATGTTTTCTTTTTTTTTAATATTATAATTTGTGACCTTGATATTTAGAAGGCTTACATAACAAATTAACCTGCAACCTTCTGGCGACCTGCTGCCGACTACTTGCGACTGGTAAAAAACTTGTAAGCGACCAGTCGACTAAATACGGTCAATCGACCGTGCAGTTGCAAATGGTATGCTACCGGTTATAGCAACCTACTGACAACCAAGAAGAGACCGATAGGCAACCTTTAGGATACCGATAACTTTCATCTTTAGTCGCACTGGTTGTCGGTGCACAAAAAATGGCCTCCGTGTGTCAACGATCGCAGGCGACTTGCTAGCAACCTTATGTGACCACTTTAAAACCTATGGTAACCTCCTTGCGACTGAGGTTGCAAAGAGGTTGCCAAAAGGTTGCAAGCGCAGTGTGACCCAGGCTTAACATCAGTAAAATGGAAATGTGTGAAAAATTTCGCAAATAAACTATATCTAACTTTGATAAAATTAATCCATTCAGGTGGGTTTTCGAATGCGAGCTGTATTTCTGTTTTATTAATTATTCCTGTGAGCGTGCGATTAATTAGTAATACACTTTTCTTTCTATTGTGCTTACAAGCCCAAAAATCCAAGACAGTGGACGGCGACACCAACAGCGACACTGACTACAGACGCAGGTAATTTTGTCAGCTAAGTTTGATATAAAACTTCATACCTTGGTTACACTGATGCATCAAAATTAAGCATGCCACTTAACCATACAACATCCTTTTTCTGTAAAATCTAGAACAAACGAGGTACTTTACAAACTTACCTGTCTTACACTTGGTTGCTGTCTGATACAGTTCTCAATAATAGCCTCGTGAAACCGTCCCCTTCTAAGAATTACCTTGTTTGATGAACACAATCCCCTAACAAAAACTTTATTCTTTGCTGTTGGTAGCAACGAGTACACAAATCAATATAACATTACAGTTGATAATTTATCTGAAACTGCTAACAGCAACCAGTAGGCCTACTCAAAACATGATCAAAATTACAAGTGATGTGCTGTTTGCTTTTTTAACGCGCCATCGCACCTGAAAGGGGCTTACTATTTGATATTGAAAAAGACTGCCTGCTGTGTTTGCATATTCATTATGCGGCAGCGCCCGAATACTTAAATCATAAATCCATTTAAATTTTAGTAGACTTTACATAAAAACAAGTACTCAAAACACAAATTTCAACAAAAACGGACTCCTACAGTGTTTGATGTTACAAAATTTGTTTAAGAATATTGTCACCCTTCGCCCAAAACTCCTTATTTACTGCCTTACATACATTCTTTTGGGTAATGGATAATTTTTCAGTGTTCAATGACTTAATTAATTAACATTTACGCAGCATCTTACGGGTGACGTCATAATTGCGATTTTGAGGTAAAAACGGAAAATCGGTCTCTTTTATATGAGCACCCACGATCACCGTTTCAACGCCGATTTAATGACACCATTCAGTACTCCAAAATCTTGCCAGCGATTTTTTAAGTCTTTGTTCGGTAGATATTAACCGTCTTCAGCTGAACAGTTATTTTGAAATAACAATAGAATTTTAAGGCTGTCATACATAATTGATAAATAAGTCTTACTGGTGTGTGTTGGAGGGGGTGGGTCCCAAGTATGCAAGAATTGACTCGCTTCACTCAGGAAATATAAGTAGATGAGGATAGTTTTATATGAGTATGTAGATGTAGGACGTTGGTATTTTAAAAAATCCTCGTTTCGCTGGTTATACGAGAGAAAAGGAGTCAGCTCCGAAGCAAGCTTGGGGCATAGTGACCGATAAGTTGCAAGCTGTCTATAAGTGCTCTTATAAATCACTCTCAGCATTAACAGCAGGACTCGTGGTTATGAAATAAATTGAAAATTTCCTTGTAAAATATTTCAGGAAAATGAAGCATGTAGCAATCAAAGAACTATTTAAAATGTCAAAAACAGCTCCAACACCACCGAGAATGCACAAATTGGCCCAAAAATCAAACTTATGTTGTACACAATTATACGCAATTAGTTTCCGAAAACAAAAGGGGTAAAAGCCTTTTGACACTACGAATTTAGCATCCTTCACTCAAGGTCAGGTTAAACGCGACTTTTGTATTCATACATAAACACGATGAAGCATTTCTTCTTCAACTCCAATAGAAACCTTAGTCTCATCTTCATTGGTCACATATATTCACGAACTGATAATTGCTATTTCTTTTCCTTGGTAATTCAAATCCTAAAATCTTTGATATCACAAGCACATATTGAAAACGGGCTGTTGCCAGAGACGACATGAAGGTGTCAGCCTTTTGAACTTACGAAGGAATCTTTCACTCGGTGGGTGCGACTCGCCAAATTAGGATACCTCCAGCACACAATGTTAACTCCGGGACCCGTGAAATAGTGGGAAAAGAAGTCGACACAAATTGTTCTTATGAGCAAATATATTTTATCAATTCGCAAGACACTTTGTTGAGGAATACTTACGCATGTTTCACGTTTACATTCTTTGGAATATTATTTGAAGTATGCTGCAATGCTTTTTTTTCAAATAATTACACAAGAAGCCAGGTAAAGTTGACGAAATACAGCCCAGATTTTATTTAAATCTGAACAATAAGCAATATCCTATGTTTCTAACACAAAATTACATAAGGCAGCATTTTGCTTTTGCTAAAATAATGAATTAAGCCTTAAAATGACCCCTGCTAGAATGAAAGAAAACAGATTTCCTACATAACGTAGTATATTTAATGTTGGGAATTACCTGTACTAAAATCACAATTGAATGGAAAAAAATTACAAATTGGGATCCTCCCAGCATTGACCGACAATTTTAGGTCAATGCAACTTTATCTCATAGGTGATTTTACCAGCCATACAGGAAAGACCAAAAGATCATATTTCATGTGAAAGAGAACTTTGATTTAACACCCTTATTAAGAACAACCAAATGAGCTCCCCTTCCCCTAAAAATTCCACAAGGACAGATACAAGTGACTGCAAAATGCTTACAGTCACCTCTGTGACTGTACATAAAAATGTTGAATGCTTTATGTCTATTTCTTAGCATAGTGAACTTTTAGTGGTACCAACAATATTGTCGATACCATCATGATAATCCCCTGAAGAATCCTTCAAATTTTGATAAATCATCACTGTTGTACTAAATGTACTTTTTAAGACATAATACTGGTTTGCAAGCAGTTTTATGGTCTGTCACTTTCTAAGATGTATTGCCCATCAAGAGGCTTTTGATGTACACGTTCCAGCATCAGACTCTGTACTGGTTTTCTTTGGTAATGTTGCACTAAGGTTAATAGCTACTGAAGATCTGAAAAGACAAGAATGTAAGTTATTTAAAATATATATAATAGAAAAGCACAGTATTCTATTGAATACTGGTACATCATAACATACTATTCTATTTTTTTTTTTGAATACTTTTCTAATCCCAAAGGTATTCCCTTTTTTCTTGCAGAGATGGTACTCTACTTTACCATTGTGCCTTAATTTGCTTATATGGCTGATGTGTAATCACCAAATCACTCTTTGTAAAAAAGATATAAGCAAGCACACTCTTATCCATCTGTCTTGAAAAAAAAAAGACAAAAATAATAATAGAAATCAAAATACTGAAATATTAAAACATGTAATAAAAACATTAAAGCTTCTAAACTTCAAAGTAAATGATATCAGTAAAATACACAACATATAAACTACCAACCTATTATGTGTTAAATGACTCCTGACTAAATGTCCTGCAGCAAGTGCAGACATCAGAGACAGCTCTCCTGCCAGGACAGTGCCACACACCACTCTGGCCAACAGGGAAGCATTGCAGCCTGCCACACCATTACTACCATGTACACCAAGCATCTGAAATACAGAAACATACTTAGAGTAAATCCAACTGCAAGGATTGGTACACAATGTATGACAAAGAGCAAAGAGGTTAATGAAACAAATAAAGCTATCTATGCAAAGAAAATAGGAATACCTACTGTTTCTAACCCCTCCCCCTTTTTTTCTACGTGTATAAAAGGCCATACCTGTAAGCAAGCAGCCTGTGGTGGTAACACAGTCCCACCTCCCACAGTGCCCACCTCTATGGAAGGCATACTGCAGCTGATATAGAGATCTTCACTGTGAGGTCCCACGCCCTCCATCAGAGTTATACAATTAGCACTGGTCACCACCTGGGCTGGATCTTGACCAGTGGCTATAAAAATAGCAGTCACTATGTTGGCTGCATGAGCGTTGAAACCACCAATACTGCCTGCCATGGCTGAACCAATTAGATTCTTACTCAAGTTCACCTCTACCAGTGCCTGTGTGGTAGTTTTGAGAACATTGCGCACTGTGCTGGCAGGAATTGTGGCCTCACATACAACTGATTTGCCTCGACCTTCAATCCTGAAATAAATTTTTGGGAAGTTCATTCCATGGATGTAATGATGCCAGGATGCATTAATAATTTTTCTGTATATAAGGACTTGTATTATGAAGACTTTGTAATAAAAATATGAATGATTGCACAAGAAGAATCCCCCCCCCCCCATATATAATAGTACTTTTTTACCAGCAGATAAATTGGGGATAAGGGGATAAAGTGTCTACAACACTTCATTTGGGCACACAAAAAATTACAGATGCATCCAAACTTCACAGCAGTCAGAGGTATTTAACCTCTGATTCTTTAGAATTACCTTATCACTTTTCCAGAACAAGTCTGCTGAACAAAGATCTCAATGCGATTGACTGAAAACTGTAACAGATGACTGGGCAAAATGGCAAAAACCTTCAATTTTACAGAAAAAAATTCTCATCTTATTCCACGAAAAGCAATGTACACTGTAAGTTTGCTTTGTCATCTTCTTACTTACCAATTGATTGCAGAGGCCTTTTTGTCCACACAATAATTCCCACTGAGACTTATAACTTCCATTTCTTCAAATTTATCTTGGAGAAAACTAAGGGCTTTTTCTGTTCCCTAAAACATATCACAAAATGTGCTTAAATTACCAGACACACAAAAATTTCATTTCCCAAATTTGCATTTCATAATTGTTCAGTTTTGATAAAATATGTACACAAAATCTTTTTTTTTATATATATGTAGGCAATTTATCAATTATAATATATTTTTCTTTCATATGAAGGAAATTTATAAATTGCAATGATTTTTGTCTAATTTGCATTGTTAAAGAATAAAATTCTGTGTAATTATTTTGTTTAAAAAATAGACAAAATAGATTATGTATAAATCCTGATCACCTTAGATAGCATATTCATCCCCATGGCATCTCCAGTTACTGCCACAAAGCGTATATATAAGTGTCTCCCTGCTTGGGCTGACTGAACCCTGTCTAGTCTACAAAACCTGTCATCAAATTTGAAAAAAAAAAAAAAAATAATAATAAGTACACATTTTTAAAATTACAACTTAAGGGTCTTAATTCCAGTTTTGTAGTTGTTAAAATAAAGGCAAGTTTGAATTGACAAGACAGTAACATGTTTGACTTCAAATCCAGAAAATTTACTACACTACAAATTGTAGCCAGACGGGTCTTAGTATCTGCATCTAAAATGTATTTAGAAGCAGAAAAAAAAAGATAAATCCATCAAATCCCATTCAATAATAAAAATAAATAATATAATTAACTCTATTACCTGCTAGTAGAATCAAATGCTTCCTTTAGTATATCAAAGTTGTCCCTATTGTTGAGCCATAGCTTAAGTTCGCTGGCCTTTTGAGCACTGGGAAACCGGACTACTGGCCCTCTGGACATACCATCTCCTATTACCATGCTCTTCACACCACAACCCTATAAAAAAAAGGGCATACATGAAGCAAAATATAAACACTAATTTCACATTACTTTATATGTAGTCTTAAACTCATTTTGTTAACTTGCTTCTTTTTTTCAAGGATTTTTATCTAGTCCATGCAACATTTTACTAATAGTACAAATATAAATGCATTTTAATAATTTAAAAAACTTATTTTCTACCATTGCTACTGAAACTTACAAAGTAAATATTCTAATTCAAACTATTCAACTAATTCAACTGATTCAAACTTTGATTGCTTCAATGATAAGTCAAAGTAAGTCATGGAATATGCACTGCATTTCAAACTACATCTTTCTTAAATACATTCTACATCATTTCACATTTAATTGTAGAATGCACTTACAGCTAAAGCCCTACAACCTCTGTTTGCACTGGCTACTAGGCAACCCTCTGTAGTTGCCATGGGAACCTGGTATTGCTGACCATCTAAAACCAGTGGACCAGCTACACCCACTGGCATGGGCAAATAGCCTATTACATTCTCACAACATGCACCTTCAACCTGGAAATGCAACCAAAATATGGTTAATATGAAACCTTCAAGATAAAATTACTTTTATTGCTGGAAGATATTATCCTGTTTAAAGATGGCCTGCTATAACTATATTCAGAAAAATAAACATGGCTTATGTGCTTATTTTTGATTAAAAATAAATATTTCCTTTACAAGATGTTAATCTTAACCAATTTTCAAATTATTTTATCTTTCACAAATGAGATTTATTACTCTTTCTCAACTTACATAAGTATAATCGTAATTTGTATAGGGTAGCATTTCCATTGCTTTGGTGTTTGGAAGACCTTTTGAGACAAGATTTCTCCTGAAAAAAAAAAAGCAAACCTTGAAACACATCACTATGTTATATGCTATTCCTGACAGAACAATCTTCACCAAAATGTAACATGCAGATTAAAGAAATAAAGGAATGTTATGAAATGTACCTTATGGCAACTCCCCTTTCATGATTCCCAAGAGTACTTTCCAACTTGTAGGCAGGAATATGGCGGGATTTCACTAACAGTAATATTTCTTCATCTGTTAGTTGACTAGGTCCTTCCTATGTATTGAAAAATATCAGCAAAAATTATACAATTTCTATGATCCTAAATGAATACAAATCCTTGATGCACTTTATATCTTAATTCTTAAATGAACAAAAATCCTTGATGCACTATATATCTTAAAGATGCATACAAAGTCAATTTTTTTGTCACAAAAACCAACCAAATGCCAGCATATAGTTTCAAGTTGTATAACTAAGAGAATTACCAAAAGGCATTGTTTAATTTTACCCGAAAATGATGTTTGAACAGATTTTTCTGCTGGCATTCTAAGCTGTATGTCAATGGGGCAGGAAAGTAGGTCACGGAAGTAGGTTAAATTTACAACCAAAAATTTAAAGAAAGGAGCAGTCTAAAGGTCTTTTATGGCTGATCGAGTGGTCTATTCAGTTTATCCCTTGGCATGTCGAATTTATTTGAGTCATATAAGAATCTAGTAGAAGTGGTTTACATGTGTTACTGGGAATCCACGCTCCACCGATGCTCGGCCCATATGTACCTTTAATGGACTTCCCAAGATTATAATAAAAGAATTTGACAAAACTTACAGTTTTGTATCTTAAAAGTATATCAACCTACATCTGATTTCATAATCTTTAAGCAGTCCTCCAGTGGCCGAGGTGGCTCTTTTATCTTTATTTCTGGCAAAGGTTCAAAGTTACTTGTAAAATCTGTCTGTGTTTCTTTTTCTTCTGTTTCATCTTCAGAGCTACTTTCTCCAAGAGTAAAATCTATATGATCACTTGTTCCTTCAGTCATTGTGATCTCTGCAAATAATAAATTATGTTTGTTTCAAACTTGATCTTAAGCAAATATATATTTAAGACTTACAATATCTTAAAGATTCTGAACACTTGGTTACTTATAAGTGGCACTTATTTTCTAATATGAAGACCTATTTTTTTCTCTATACTTGCTCACAAATTACAGTAACATCTAATCATTATCGATCACTGTACGCACCTTTTTTAATTTTGTCATCCTTCACTGGAGTTAACACCTGTATGGGTTCTTGCAATATCTCATTCTTTCTATTTTCATTACATCTGCTTTCTTCCTGTTCTTTTTTCACACAGTTTTTTGGATCAATGTCAGTGTCGAAAAAGATATACTTGAATGCGAGAATGATAGCTAGGCCAAGTGTTACAGCATAATCAACATTTGCCGTAAACATTCTGCAAAAGAAATAAATATAACATTAATGTGGAAACAAAATGTTCAAGAGCATTTTAAGATAAATATCAAATTATTATTTACTTTTATCAAACCCTAAATGGTGTGTGCATTCTATCAAAATATGACATTTAAGCAGCAGGTACAAAAATGTCATGAAACTCACTTAAGATATTAAGCAAAGCTTATTTAACACTAGGTCACCATTTAAATGTCGTCTTTATAACCTTGTTATCTTTTATTATTGTCTTTCCAGTCTCTTAAAACATTCTTTAAAAGCACTGTCTTCAATTCTACTTACTTCATAATGTAAAACTGCAACAACGAAGCTTCTGGCTGTATTCTCCTTGGCAGGTCAGTCAGAGTTGGGTCAAAACTGACCACATCCCTAGTAGCGACATTGGGGTCAGCTGTAATACGGCTGTGGGTGTGGACAATAACCAGTCCTGCAGACATGATCAACTTTACTCTCTGAGCCACTGGGTTGGGTTTCTTTTCTTCCTCCTCCCTCAGAACTTTAACAAACTGCTGGTGAAGGTGCCACATTGGAGTGTGCCCACTACGTCCTCTAGACAACTGAAATAACATGTTACAAATATTATCATAAGGACATGGTTTAGAAAACAATCACAATCTTGATAATTTTTTCCATTGCTCATTTTTTAAATCAAGCTGTTTTAAAACAACAAATTTTTGATATATTTATGTCAAATAAAAGGATCCAAGCATTATTCAACTTATTTACCTCCACATGTGTCAGATATTTTGACAACACATAAGTTCACTATTTAACCAATACAATAAGGAAACATGTCACAAATAAGAAAATCACCTTCAAACAAATTACAATATTTCCACCAATCCCTAAATATCTTCCCCAAATAGAATCAATTACCTCTAAAACAAGTGCCAGGCATGCAGGGTAGAAGCTCATGAAAGCCAGGTAATTGGCTATTACTGACAGGCAGCCAAAGCAACACATGGTCTCCAGCCTCTTGACTCCTGACAGTGTGCCCACTCCTATCACCAAGGTCTCCACCATAGCATCCAAGGTAAGTGTTGGTCCCAGTAAAGCCATGCCCTCGGCTATGTTCTTGCATACTTCATCCTGAAAATAAAAATTTAGAAATAATTGTAATTATGCTGGCTTGAGTGGTCATGCTGGGGTGTTGTACATCATGATCTCTAACTTGGGAAATAACCTTAAGCTTGCATCTATTCTGATCCAAGTTGTACAAGTTCTATTTCACACAACTGTTTTGTATAGCCCTAACCTGTCTAAATTTTAGTCTTGTCAAGACTATCTATTATCATGCATCATAAAATTCATCTATCAAAGGCAGGCAGTGGTTAAGGAGCTGTTTAAAAAGAAATAGCTCATGCTTATATATCTCTCAACCTTTTAAAATTTTTAAATGAACATTTTCATTTTGTTGGCTTTTATGAACTTGGATAATTCAATACTCTTACTTTCATATGCAAATAAATTTGATCCAACACTGTAACCTGATCAAACAATCCAAAAAAAGCAGTATACCTAGGATACATTTCAAAGAGACTGCGTCAACAGAAAGGCCTGAACCAAAGATCTAGAAGCATCATCCACACAAATGTGTAAAAAAAAATTAACAAAAGTGCATTAATGAAAGGCATTAATCAAATGCAATTCTTATTAATTAAGAATGCCTGCAGGTAGTCACAACAACACAAATGCCTCAGCAACGACCTCGTAAGGTAATATCACCTGATCATGCTGTGCCCTTTCCACTATCATCCCACACTTAATGCACTTGATAACTTCAGCGTTATGCCAAAATGTTCAAGGTTATGCTAGCAAAGTTTCAAGTGTTCATCAAGCACAAGTCTTGTTCACCAACAAGACCCAATAAAGTTGCATCTACCCCTCAGTAAGTGTCTCCAAATTTAGGTAAAAAAAACTACCAACCTCCAGACCCTACCCTCCAGGCCTAGTATTTCAAAGATCATGTTGTGTTTCATACAATTTTGAGACTAATGCTGCAGTTCCATTTTCAGATGTTTGCAAGCACATGCAAATTCAAGAATCTTGCAAGGGGTTTGCAAAACAAATCTAGTTTTCCCCAGAAAAAAAAAAAAAATTTCATTGCTCAACCCCTCCTTGCACTCCGATCAAATGGTTTGTATTATTTTCATAATTTAATGATGTACTGTGGAATTTTGTATCACATATCAAATCAAATATACAATTTTATTCTTTTTGTTGTTTTTAAGCTTTAAATTGGGAAAGAAAAGAAACTTTGCAGGAAAAAAGACTTTGGGATGCCTTAAATCATGTACATGATACCTTTAAAATCACATGAACATTTTAGAAAGTGACACATGTGATCTGAAAATGTCAAAATATGTATGATGATTTTAATTAGAAAAACAATTAATTAAAATACTTCTGTGACAATACTCTGAACATTAAAATAAATACAAATGTCAAAAACCTTGAAAAGTGTTGATACTCCTCAAAGTCACTCTTCAGTTATTTGTATTTACCTCTCTGAATAATGCCATACAGTTTCATGAAAAATATCTTACCTGGTTCTTTGAGCTAAGTGCAAACCTTGCCAGGGCACTGGCCTTTGACAGATCCACCAAAAGAAGAAAAAATGGGAGTGCCTCACTGAAATACAATTGTACAGAACAACTTATCCACACGGAAGTTTCCACCAAACAAATGCAGTCCAGATTAATTTTGAAATTAATCCCCCCCCCCCCAAAAAAAAAGAAGCTATTTACACACACATCTTACATGAAACAATTAGACTCGATTTCTCAAATACCAGTATATGCTATATGCTTAAAAATGCACTGATTACAAATGTGCCAAAACTCTTACTTGAGACCAGTCAAATCATTCTCCAACAAGTTCACAACAGCACTGCTGAACACAAAGCTTGAAAATATAGTAAAAACCCCGGCTATGCCTGAAATGGCAAATAAAGATAATTCATCTATACTAGCACTTTCCTTTATAATAGATATCTGTTCTGCTTGGACACAAATCCCCAATAAAGATACATAAAAATATTAAAGCCTGTGAATCAGACCATAATTTAAGAAAAACCGTATGTTTGCAGATGTTACATCATCATGGTCTGCAGCCAGAAAGTGACCTTTATTTAGACCACAAATCAATAATGCTTCAATAAGGTAAACAACTTCCCTATAGTACTGGCATTTTCAATAGATAGTTTGAAAGTAAGTTGTTTCATAACAAGGTCAAGATCTATGGCAAGAAGGAGCTGCATTTCAATATTATGGTATTATAAATACTGCAATTCAAATAATTACTAGTAATGCAATTTAAGAAGTTATATTAGAAACATTTACAAAAACTTTTCTTGATCAATGAATATTACAGTATAAGATTAAGAAATTTAAGGTATACCCATTTTATGTCCTATAACATACCTAAAAGATATTTTGAACCTAATTTTCGGAGATTTCGAAATTGCAAATAAATATACATCACAGCAAGGCAGCGTGTTATGGCTAGGATCAAAATGTCTGAGCTGTAAAATTCCTCCTGGAAAAAAAATAAATAAATTTTGATAAACCTATCCCCTTTGTAAGTAGAATATCTGAAGCTTTCAGACACCTGCATAAAAGAATGTCTATGCTTAAATAGTCAAAGATTGCAATAAGCACTGTGCATTACCTAGATCACTGAAATCAGGATCAAACCATCTTACAAACCTCTTCCTTGGGACAAATATAATTCCATCCACATATTTTATCATTCCCGGTTAATAAACTCATAGAGAACAGGCAAACTGTCACTGTAATTGTGCCTATGATCACTTCCCATGGATGCGAGGCACACATGTAACCATAGCGGCGAAATACTGAAGTTAACATCTTTGGGCCGCTCACTAGTTGGGATTTCAGCAGCTGAAAAATAAAACATACACCTATTTAAAAAAAAAAGACATCCTCAGATATAACCAATCACCCATCAATTGTAGTTAAAACAAGAAACATATTCCTATTTTGACCAAATTCAACAGTTCAAAAAAGTGGGAACAAATCAAGGCAAGCATTAATTTTTCTTAATAAATATTTTCACAAATTGACGAAAAAATATTTTATCTAATTTCACCAATGTTGCTTCTTTTTGTTGTTGTTGAAAGTATTTTACACTGATCACCTTGAATTCTCTTGTTGTTGTTCCATTTTCAACACTTCTTGGGAATTAAAATTTAAAAAATGTTTACTAGTAAGCTACAATTAACTTTTACTTTAAAATAACAGATGCTTTACTATAATTTGACAAAAACAATGTAAATGGCAACTATACAACTTTTCTGTAAATTACCTTTGGATCTGTATAACAATCCGTCTGAGAGAAAAACATTTTGAAATTCAAAACGCGCAAAATTTCTTGCAAACCTCAAAATATGTGCTTGACAAATAAAATCCCTTATAAAATATCGATATGTGGTCTAACACCTAGGAATCGCAAAACGAAGTCTGCTTTTGTGTTGCATTCGGTAAGCGACTGAAACTACTTGGGATAATTCAGGAATCACTGAAAACACCCATGGTTGTTCCCAATGTTTGCTTTTCTAATATATTGGCTGAGAACAGGTCGAAGACTTGGTGGTGTGATTGTCAGACCACCTTTTCATTCATGCCTCGCAACCAATCAAAACCTCCACTCAATGTGCACGTGAACACTAGAAAGCCGAATTTGTACACACCGAGCCTGTGAGGAGAATTTATTCCATTGCAAGCGAAGGCCTTCTCACAGTACGGTGACGAAGGAAAACTTGAAAAGGGCACTTAAAGGCTATGAGCAGTTACTCTGGTATCGAATAATGATGAACCGTCTCGTCGAATACACCAAAATATTTCATCACCAAGAAACTTACGTGACAGAAATACAAACAAGACACCAAGACAGGCCGAATGTAGCGCGTGTGAAAACGAGTTTTACACAACTGATTTACATAATAGTTGTTAGCCGTTCAATATTCCTTATTTTATTCAATATTCCTTATTCCATCAGGACTTTATTAATTTATATATACTTTCACTTTAAGATATGCTTTAACTTACGCTAAGATTCCCATTTTCGTAATCAATTTTTCAGCTGATCAAGTCAGCGACGTTAGTTCATATAAGATCTGACTGTTTTTTATAAATTATTGGCGTGTAGTTGATAAAGAACTTACCGTTTATCTTGTCAATATCAGTATACGTCACAAAACATATATAAATGTTATAATCATATTTGGAATATCCCCTGTATGACCTTCCTATGTAACCATCACGTCGGTATTTTTTATGTTTATGACGTCATCTTCCCCTTTACCACATAGCATCGGTGTTGTGCAGCTACCTTTTCTACATCACATGACTTTGAGTGTTCCTGCTACAGAAATGGGTCGAACGTTGATTTTAGTTTCTTTTATTTGTGTGCTCGCTTGTAATATATATGGCGACAGTACAGAAGCAACACGAAAGGTAATATATTTTTATGGACCTTTGCCTTTCAAGCTCGTTTTATTCGAACTGATTATTTAAATGATTGTTTTTCTTTTTATCAAGTGCTTATAAAATACATGTACTAGTATGTAGGTTTTACCTCCAATATTCCTGTGACTGTCAGTCACCATCATCAGGAGTAAATGACTACGGTCATTTCACCTGGAATGAAAATCCAGGTCAATTGTCCCTAATCACTGGCCTTGTGTTATAACTGTTACATCTTCCCCCCGGGGCTCCTCTGCATCCCTCTGAAGCACCGTGAGGTAGATAGCTGGTAAATCATACCTCCCCTGTCTGTTCAGGTCTGGTTGTTTGGTCCTGATGTGTACAGCTTCTGCTATTTTTCTTTGGAATGTCCAGTTTTCCCTGTCTATTACTTTCAGGCTGTCAAAATCAATGTGGTGACCTGGATGTTTGCAGGTATGTTCTCCAAGGGCTGATTTCCAGTTGTTTTTGGCCACTGAGTCTTTGTGTTCTTTCATTCTTGTGGCTAATGGTCTTCCTGTCTTGCCAATGTATACTCCTTGTCAGGTTCCACATTTGACCGAATAAATCACCCCACATTGCTCTCCTTGGGTTAGAGGATCCTTGGGTTTTACTAGTGCTTGTCTCAGCGTCCAACCTGGCTTATGGTGAGTTTGATGTTATATTTCTTGTAAATTTGAGTAAGTTTTTCTTTATAAGCTCTTGATAAAAAGAAAAACAATCATTTAAATTTATACATACAGAGCTAATGAAACTCTTCTCTCACGAACTGATTATGTTTAAACAGCCAGAAATACCGACTCTCCTAACAGCAATGTTAACAGTAATACTAGTATGCTGTAGCGCTGGGGATTATGATGTTTAAGCTAAAACTTTCAAAAGTTAGAACACAGAGCAGTTAAGCGTCTGTGATTTGTGGTGCATTCTTGGATAGTGTGAATTAGTCATGTTTGATATATAAACAGTAATTAAATCTCTGACCAATTCAACTGGTTGAGGAATGCATGGGAAGGTGTGTGAGAGGCGGAGAGGTGGTCCACCATATATTGGCCTAGCTAGCACTCAGCTGTTATCATTCTGAATGGCCTCGTGGATATATCAGAATGCTCTAGAGGCGCCACAGTCAAGCATGTCCTGTAGCAACACTGGCCTGCCTATGACCAGCGACCTCTGAGGCGCCTCGTTTAACAACCTTTACAAATATTTTGAAAGTATAGTACATAGTGAAAGTACAGTACATTGTGAAAGTATAGTACATTTGTGAACTTATGTAACAAACTCCCATGAAAATTGATCTAGGCAAAGTATGTTTTAAGTTGGCACAAAAGCGCTCAGTGGTCACAGCTTTCTGGCTAAAATGGGAGGATACATTTGCCCTAATATCTCTATTAAAAAAAAAAAAACTGTGATATTTTCTTTATTAATTTAACAGGTAATATCAAAATTCCAAAAGTGTAACATTCTGGAAAAAAACCTTTCAGAAGATATAACTTGTGTTTATATCTGGCACAATTTTTTTTTGATATACCTAGCACAGTAGATATGTATTTGTATTTGCTAATATCTCCTGTGGCGTGTGTACTGTGATTTTATTGAATTAATTCAGAAACACGTGTTAGTACTATACCAGTTTGATAGTTTTTTCTTGTGGTAAACTAGTGTGGTATGACTGAATTGCACAATACAGCACAACACAGCACAATACACTTGAAAAAAAAAAAAGTCCAGTTGCAATTACACAAAAGAAACAGTCTTTCCCAACAAAGTAAGGTGATATAAAAGCAAACAATGTTACAAGAATGTATTGTTGATATAACTTAACAAATCAGCGAGACTTTTATATTGTCAGGACGGCAGCCATATTGGCGAGTGGCCCTTATTGGAAATATTACTGGCCAAGAAGAGCCACTTGCAAACGCGGCAGCCAATCCATGTTTGCAAGTGACTCTTTTTTTTTTTTTTTTTATTCATTAACCCATCGAAATGGCAGGTGAGTATCTTCCCTGATGTGGACACTTTTGGCCTGTTTATATCAAGTTTTAGCTTAAATATCATAATCCCCAGCGCGTAAACTTCTACATAGTACAAGTGTAAGATGGAAACAGTTTTGTGCAAATAATTTTCATTAACATTTTTAGCACATAGATAAGCAGTTGTGTAATGCTCTAATGTTTGCTTTAATTTTGGTATTTTTATGTTTCAGCTTTCATCAATACAGTACAATCCAGGCTGTGAGAATGATCCCATTTGTAAAAGAGTTAGTGACAGTGGCAGTGCCCCAAACTTGCTGTATGCTTATTCAGTTGGAAATGACACCTTGCACTATTTCTTCAGTACAGTTGGTGCACCAACATTTCTAGTTGCAAAGACTCCTGGTAAAAAACAAGAGTCACTGAATGTAAGCTGGACTGATTTCCTGTCGGTTAATGACACAAACGTGAAGAATTCAGTAAAGCTTCCAAATGTCAACTATGCATTTGCTGTTGTTTTTACAAAGGTAAAGATATATTAGTTACAGTAATTTATATTTTCTTTGTATGAATGGTATGTAGACTAGTGGAGCTGTATCATTTTTTTAAGATTGTTTATTTCAAATAGTATTAGAACATTAGAGTGTATAAATTATGTAAGTGGCAATTTATTTATTGTAAAGTCTACTATTATTTACATAAGCATTAGTATGAGAATTATTTTGCTATGATGTTCCAGCATGACTGGATTTTACTCTATTCATCTTTGAAAAAATAAAACTGATTTGTACCATGTTTTTTCCCCAGCTTTATGAGTATAATGATACAAATGATCATGCAGATTTTACTTCAATACCAAATGATGAGTGGAACTGGAATATACGAGATTTTGCCAAACAGTTTGTATGGAAAGGTCTTAACACCACTGAGTTAAACAATCCTGTGACTGTGAGGACTAACTTATCAATGACAAATATTGATGAATCATACATATCTTTTGATGTAAGTAGAATAAGAAATAATAGAAAAATGGAGTTTGAAGAATGTGATATTATTGTTGTTTGTCATTTAATTAAAAAAAGCAAATAATTATAATTCAAATTGTGATTTAGATACGTGTTAAAGTGAGCTACTAGTATTAGATTTTTAAAATTATACACCCTTTGGGATATTCAGATATATTTGAATTTTGATTATCATCTGGTTTGGAAAAGCATAATCAATAATAAGCACTGTTAAAGTCCAATTTGTGGTGGATGAACAGAATATATGTTCATGTATTTCCATTTTAGTGGAAACTTTTTGGCAATCATGACAGGAACACAGAGGTACCTCATCTGGAGCACACCATCAATGATACTCAATTCAATTTCTTAATAAACAACTGGCCAACTTTCTGTGAAAAATCCCGCTTTGGTTTAGAACTTGTTATGATGGGAACAGACGGAGTGAAACATATGACAAACATTGAGGAGTCAAAATCACTGGATGATGAGTACACACCAGGAGTGTTCACAGTGAGTGCATTAGGCCACCATAATAGGTAGCATTTTTAAAAAATGCATTGCTTCTGAGCAAAATTTCATCTAGCTTGGAATTTTTTAGAATTGCAGGTTTATCTTTTAAAAATTGATCAGTGGTTTCATTTTTGAATGGTTTGGGCAAGGCAATTTTTTCCTAATGGAGTTTTAAAAGTAAACAATCTGCAAGTGGGTAGGATTTGTAAGTTTCTCCAATTCTTTGTTAATTTAAGGTTTGATGAAAAAACTACATGCATGAACACAGGATAGAACCAACGAGTTAATGTATAATGCCTTCACATTATGTAGTTCTAAAAAGTCACCAAAATTTGCAACTGATGTGATTCTGTAAACAATGATATTTTAATGTACTTATGTAGCATTCTTATGACAGATGATTTTAATTGCCATATTAATTAAATTTAACAAAATAAATGTTTCAGAATTTGGATACAGAATAATAAAGTGTGGTATTGAATATCTTAGTTTCAGAAATTCATTTTGAAATCAACTACGTATGTTGCAGATGATTGATTGGTCCACACAGAGTAAAGTACTAGCCAGTGATACAGATGAATCAAAGCAGCTGGGAGGATATCTCCAGTGGAAACCTGTCGTGTATTTGACTGAAGAACGCAGCAGTCAGAAGCAGACACAAGCCAAGCATTATGACACAATGAAAGCAGATCATTCAGTTATCAAAAGTATGGTACCCATGAGGTCTTTGGCCATGGCCTTCTTTGGGGACCAGCTTAACACAATGACACTCAATGCTACAAATATATCTTTTGGCCTTCCAGAAGATGGGTTCTATGCAAAATCAAATTACACAGTTTGGTAAGTGTTTACTGGTCAACTTTCAAATTTTAAAGTCTGTCATGAGTTTGGCTAGTAAAAGATGATATATGTACTTTCTATTAAATACTATTAAATATGTTAAGGAAACTTTCCATAATAAGCATATTGAAAAATATACACAAGTCTGAGTTAATTGAGGTAGTTTCAGATGCCCTTAATTGCAAAAATATTATTTATTGCAGGAGTGGAAGTATAGGATACGGCACCCCTCCTCAGGATGAAATTTCAATATTGGTTATCATAGTTATTGCTGTTGGCTTAGGAATCCCCGTTGTACTCATCATTTTCGGTGGCTTGATTGTCTGTATAAAACGTAGAAGAAGCGGAAAGGGTGAAAATATTCTAGTTAACGTTGCAGGTACACGTTATGATGCTATAAATTGAGCCCCTGTGGAGATCACAAATTAATGCAGCTGTGCAATATATTGATGAAATCCTTTCATTTGGTTCTTGACAAAAGCAGAGCTTGCAACTCTTTAAATTGTGCTCAAATTTAATGCAGGCTAAAAAAAAAAAAAAAAAAGAAAGGAAGAAATTACCACACAAAAATAATGAATCCAAGTTATGATATTCCTACTTGGAAGTGTATGTCATGCTGGGAATATGATATCCTTCTCATTAACCCTTCATTTTCAATGAATGTGCCAACGAAAATGTATTTAGATACCTTGATCTGACATTCCATATGATATTGTAGCTGAAGCATGTTAAAGTTTAGAAGATGATATTGTTGTGAATGTGAATGTACCAAAGTTAAGGTTCAGTTGTGTATTGCTGAAAATATTTTATGTGCATTACAAACTAAATATCAAGGACCTGAATGTCATTATTTAAAATGCTGCATTTCTATTTGTTTAGATGGTGACTGAGAACCACAGAGACTTGTAAGAAGTTTACATGCTCATTGTCAATTATGAAGATCCACTTGCATGATACTGCATTCCTCCCCAAATTCTGTGTATGTCTAGATGATAATTCCCTAATTTACAGTCCATGCTTAAATTATTCTAACCCAATTCAATTTTTGGGATGGAAAGCCACATCAATCAGTGTGTGCTTGTTGGGTTGTGGAAATTGATTATTAGACCTTCCTGTTATCAAACCCAGCTTATTAAAACTGGCAGCTGGTAGGAATGGTCTTTACTGACACATCAAGTTATGTAGTTTGAACCTATAGAAAGGCCAAATCATGAGGGGTGTGTGAAACTATATTCTGCAATTTATATAGTAGAATGTAAAGTCTCCTACCTGCAGATCCAATCAGAAAAAATTGCATGACTTTTTCTATAAAGTATATCACATCCTCCATAAAAAAATCATTCACTTTTTCAGAAGTCGTTATGTCATATATCCCACTTATTTGTTATTCATTTTTAAGTGTTCACTCAACTTACTTCATCTGCACAAAAATTGTCACAATTTTCTCCAGTTTGCATACACCTCACTTAATTTTGCCTTGATTCAGTATGTAATTGGCATGAGCCTCCTTTTGGAATTGAGATTTACAGAGATCAAGTGAGCATATTTCTATAACCAAATAACTTATGCTTCAATTTTATGGTATTATTATTATTATTATTTATTTATTTTTTTTTTTTATAAATTTATGATTTTGGACAAACATTTATGATGGTTAAATAAATTAGTAATACAATGCAAAAATATTTTAGTTATGCTTTGTACAACTTCTCTTATCTGTGCAACTTAAATCTTTAAGTTATGAGGTCATACATCAATTTTATTTTGATTTTTACATGGTTTTTTCCTTGTAAAGCCCAAGTGCAGTCAGGTGGGCAGTCCAATTATCCAGTTGTCCCCGAAGCTAGCTCTGACAAAATGACAGTCATCTTTGCACATGAGTAATTATTTTTGTTTGCATTCACATATGTAAAAGAAAGCACCCTTGCTCCCCCAAACATTGCACAATCGGAGTTTTTCAACAGCAGAGTCTGCAGAAAGTCTCTCTTGACCCCATTTACCACTGTTTGTCATTGTCAAAACTGAAAACTGTAGCAATTTCGATTTTTGTTTCACCTTGTGTGTGTGTGTATGTTATTATCCTTTACATGTGCCCAGCCCTTGCCAGTGGTACAAAACTGTATTTGCAATGGAAAAAGTAAAACTCTTTGCAAGTATATCTAATCTAGATATAGGTTTTATTGGCATACACTGTAATATTACAACAATGTACATCCATCTACCCCTTTTCTTGGCTTCAAGTGCCACTTCCCCTCACCCCAAAGTAAAATAACCAGTGGAAAATGAAAATTAACAAAATCAAATGTAAAAAAAGGTAGTTTGTCAAAAGCTCTAAATCAAAAACTTCTCTAAAGAATCAGGAACGGCTAATGAGTGCAGCAGTCCTTATCCTGCTTTGTAGAGATATAACAGTCTTCTAGCAATGACTATTTGGTTACAACTTGTAGTTCTTTAAAATCTTGCTTAAACTTTTAACTCTATCTTGGAGTGCTGTTCAGATTTTTCTTCGGAAACTGGAGATAAAGAACCCTTTGTGATATCCAAGATCTGATAGATATCCAAAGATTCACCTGAAAATGGAATAATGTAACAATATGAAATGCCGAGAACTTTGTATTTCAATCAAGACTTGCTTCTCATAGGATCACACGAGTTTTGATCTGCACCTCTTGTAATTACAGTAACATGTTGTCAGTAGTCTTTTTCTTCACCAGATACTCAATCTACATTACATAATTTCTATATTACAAAAAACATTATATGGCTGTAATGTAAATTACTTTATATGGGTGTAATACTACTTAATGGCAAAATACTCGAGCTAAGCTTTCTGAAGCACTTAGTGTACCTTCAGGCATGTCATATCCTTTCTTCAGGCCTCTTGGATTAGATGGTGTCTTACAGTCCATGTCCACCTCTTTCCTCAAGCACACATCAAAGTCCACTGCACTGAAGAAGGCGACAGACTGAAAGGATCCAAGATTTTTGAAATAGCAACATCACTGCTAATACCAATTTCATAACAACCACCAATTCTTAGTATCAAGTTACAGTACTGTTTGATTTAATACCTAATATAAATAACTACTATATTTCTCAAACATTTTACAATTGAACAGTACAGAAGCATCAAGTGTTAATATGAAACTAATAGTAACAGTGCTTGTGACAAACCTGAGGTAAATCATTCATTCCAAGTTTGTAAGCAAACATACACCTGGTTAGGAGATTGGATATCTGGAGAGCAAGTGCTGCCCTGTATTTGTCCTCACTTTTCACCAAGTATCTGACTTCATCATGAATACTAATGGAGAACCTCCCATCTATGCCATACTTATCAAAAAGCCACTGGTTACACACTAATAACAGATGGAGGTAGTCCACCCCAGAACTCTGAACTACCCAATTTAGCCTGCTTGTCATGAACTGGAAATATCCATCAATACAAATAACAACTCATCAATTAAGACAACTTTAGCATTATCATGATAATGTCTAAACAGTTACTGGGACCTAAATCTGCCAGGTTAATAATATGAATGTTTTAGAATCACTTGAGTACAAAATACTCAAGATACCAAATCAAAAGTAATGTTTACAGATGAATCTAAGCTGTAGACAGACCTTTCCTGAACTTTTCTTAATAATAATTTTATTGAGCACAGAAATGTTTTTAAATTTAAGTCTCAGTCTCTCTCTCTCTCTATATATATATATATATATTAAAAGAATAGAATGTAGTTAATTAGAAATATTGATGAACACATACATGATCGCTGACTTTGTCTGGCTCCAGGGCCCTGCTGATCTTGCATCCTAGGGCTGGGGTTTTTGGCTCTGGGACTGAAATGATGCTCTCCAGGCTGTTAAACATTTCAGATTCACTGCAAAGAATCAAATCAATCTCTGAAATCGTTTTTAAGGATGATAAGGCATTACATGAAACATCTCAATCTGCCCATGTTTTGGAGAAGGGTAGCAAACATGGGCAGAAATAATTCACAATGGTGAAGTGTGCATTAAGTTACCTAAAACATGGATCATCTATTTTCATAAGCTATTTCATTTAGAAATAAAAGTACATACCTGCCACCAACCCATTTCGTTTTTTTCACTCTAAAATGACAGAGGCAACTTTACATTTTCAAAATGATCAAATAATCCAATACATGCAACATCTAAACCCAATACAGTGGTGCAAATAATATCACATGCACACTCTTAAAAGTATTTAGTGCACTGATTAAAGCCATGTTTAATAATTTCATGGTCCCACATGAAGTTAGTTTCAAAATTTCAATTGCCTGGAACCATGGAGTTTAAAAAATAATTCATTGTCCAACCCCCAAATGGAACAGATTACTGTGACAAATGCAAAACTTTCAGCTGCAGAAACATTTTACTAAAACAAAAAATTCAGTGTCAGTATAGGTGAAGCAAATTGTGTCCTAATGATGTTTTCAAAAGTAATTGTCAAACAAGACTATTGGGGGGGGGGGGGGGGTGCATTGTTACCAGACATGGTGGAACATTATGTGTAACATTTGATAATGTAAGTTCGCGATTAGGATTCTTGTAATGAGAGGTCATTATGGAAATTACATGTACATTTAAAATTGAGACAGACGGATTTTTGTTCTATACATGTTTTAAAAACTGAACACTTCTTTGAATTAATTCATTTTTATTTTTTGAGAATTAAGCTCATGAAATGCACCTCCATATTGGGTTTGGGTGACAAGTACTGTGCATAAAATAATACAATTTACAACAGATCAAATGCTTTTAAAGAGAAAGTTCTGATGTCCAAAGACTTGCTAAAAGCCGCATCACAAGAAGAGATAAAAATTTCAAAACAACCCATACTCATCTTATTAACGATGTGATAATTACTGTGGATTTCATTTCCATATAGAACACCATTTTATTAAAGTACATTTGATTATTGTCAACTGTAGCATAAAACTAACTTACTGCTTTCCTTTTTCATCAATAAAATTTTTGGTTGTCTTTTTCCCTTTTGTTGCGTTGTACATAACACACGCCTTTTTTAATGCTTCCTCTTTAGTGAGCTTCGGATTAAATTCACAGAGGAGTTCAACAGCATATTTGTAGCCAGCACCATAAATGCGCCCATAATTGAACACCTGCAAAATAATTTGAGGTAAAACTGTTCTGTAATGCATAGTTATGCATTTAGGATGCATATGATGTCAATTTCTGTCCACAAAAGCTATCCAAATGCCAGCATATAGTTTCAAATAGTAAAGCTAAGAAAAATACCAAAAGATATTGTTTAATATTACAAAAAAAAAAAAAAAAAAAAAAAAATTTAAACAGGTTTTTCTGCTAGCTTTCTATGCTGTATAAAAACAGGGCAGATAAATAAGACAGGTAATGTCAAATTTATGACCAAATATTTTAAGCAAGGAGACATTAAAAGCTCTTTTATGGCTGATTGAGTGATTTATTCAGTTTATTCTGCATGTCAACTGCAATATTGAGTTGTATAAGAAACTAGTAGTCATGGTATATCTGGTAATCCACACTCCACCAAAGCTCGGTTCACATGTACCTTTAATACATCAAAGAAACATGGCTGCAATTTACAAAGAGTTGTACCATGGACTAGCAAGTCAATAGTAAAACACTTGAAACTAAGGGATCAGAGAGGCGATTCCGCCTCAGGATATTGTACCACCAGCTGCAGTAAGCGGATTCGTATGTAAAAGCAAAAAAAAAGGACATCACCTCCAGTGTTGTGCTTGACAAGATCTACAAAATGCAGTCTAGAGTTCTAAACATTTTTATTGAAAATTACAATTTAAAACAAAATCATGGGGAAGAGGAAAAGTTTAAATCCAAATTTGTGAAGTGCGATTCATGTCAAAAAGAAGGTCAATGTCAATTTAAAGATCACAGATTGACAGTAAATGACTTCTTATTCTAGTTCAATAGTAACTATGGGCATATCTCTGCTAGTTTTGGAGATAAAACAGATAGAAAGGTTGCCAACTTCAGCTCATGATGAAAAGTAGGTCAAAGGTCAATTTTAAGGCCACAGTATGCCAGTATATATCCTCCCATTCAACTTCAATAGCCATATCTCTGTCAGTTTTGGAGATATAACAGATACAAAGTTCCAAAGTTCAGTTCAAAAGTAGGTCAACTTTAAGGTCACAGTTAGATTGCCAGTATATTACTTCCTATTCAAGTTCAATAGTAACTATGGGCGTATCTTTGCCTGGCAGTTTTGGAGATACAAGGGACGGAAAAGTTGCAAAGTTCAGTTCACAGTGAAAAGAAAGTCAAAGGTCAATTTGAAGGTCACAGTTAGATTGCCAGCATATGACGTCCTATTCAACTTCAATAAGAACTATGGGCCTATCTCTGCCAGTTTTGGAGATATAAGGGACTAAAATGTTCCAAACTTCAGTTCATGATGAAAAGTAGGTCAAAAGGTCAATTTTAAGGTCACAGTTTGCCAGTATACACCTTCAGGAGCTGGCGGAACGGACCAGAAGGGACTAAAACCATGTCATATATAGTATATACTGGCAAACTGACTTAAAATTGACCTTTTCATCAGTAAGATATATTATTTATCAAGCATTATTTGCTTTATTATTATTATTACTAATTATTTATCATTTTATTATTATTCTTAATTGTATTACTTTTTCATAATTTTGGTCTACCTTAGCCTGTTCTCTGGTGATCCCTATCGTCTCTGCAGTCTTGCTGTGTAAGTCAGTACCTTCACTCTTCTTGCCTTGTAGGTTCATCCAGCCAAATGCAGTGCTGCCTGGAATTTGATAAATAAACATGCAACAATTTCATTTCTGTAGCTTTCAAAACAACGTGTATTACATTAGACTGTACACTGTAGCATTGATGATTTTCCTAGGGTTTGGCTACCCAAGCATGAGAAGACTGGATCCGGCAGACTCTGCAGAAGAAACCTGCATGGTTCAACGGAGAGGAAGGCAATTGCAGCTGAGCATTGTGGAATGCTGACGGCAGTATGAGGCACAGAGCACATCCTGCAGGTCATCCACTGCATCTGCATTCCATCTCCAGTCTTCTTGACCTTGTCATTTCACTAGACACAGATGGTCTACGACAAGAGAGTGAGGCTGACAGTGTGCTACTTTTCTTCACTTTAAACAAAGTCTCCGCACAAGTTATCCTTTGTCAAATCATTCCATCATCAACTTTCTTCAAGTCCTCACAGATTGGCCTTACAAGCCATCTGCGCAAACAAAACACAAATCACTAACTTATAGGATGACGAGATGGTCTTTGTTGATCCCGACAAATGAACCACACACTGTATCATAAAATCTCAGTGTATTATAACTGTACTGTAAGACAGTTGAAAACTAGAGGATCAGAGCGGCAATACCACCTCCAGGTATTGTACCACCAGCTGGAGTAAGCGCATTCCTATGTAAAAGCAAAAAAAGGATACCACCTCTAGTGTTGTGCTTGACAAGATCTACAAAATGCAGTCTAGAGTTTTAAATATTTTTATGGAAAATAAAAAAAAAAAGTCAATTTTAAGATCACAGATTGCCAGTATATGACCTCCTATTCAAGTTCAATAGTAACAATGGGCATATTTCTGCTAGTTTTGGAGATATAACAGATAGAAAAGTTACAAAGTTCAGCTAATGGTGAATAGTAGGTCCAAGGTCAATTTTAGGCCACAGTTAAATTGTCAGTATATGACTTCCTATTCAAGTTGAACAGTAACAATGGGCATATCTCTGCCTGTTTTGGAGATGCAATGAACAGAAACGTTGCAAAAATCAGTTCACGGTAAAAAGTAGGTCAAAGGTCAATTTAAAGGTCACAGTTAGATTGCCAGCATATGACTTCCTATTCAAGTTCAATAGTAACTACGGACGTATTTTTGCCAGTTTGGAGATAAAAGGGACTAAATGTTACAATTTTGGAGTTACAGTCATGTGCCATAAATTTCCTACAGAAAAATTAATGTAAATAAAACAAGGCAGCAAAGCTGTCAAATGTACAGACAAAAAACAGAAAATAAAGATGCAAAAAAAGGTCATTTTGTCAATTTTGATGCAAAAATAAATAATGCTTATAATAGCACTATCAGTCAACATTGAATTTTAATCATGCACAACAGGTAACATGGTCAATTACAGGAGCGGACCCTGAGATATTTTCTGACAGTATTCCAAAGTATCTATGTTGATCCATCCTCCATTTTGATGGTCTTCCAACAGAAAAAAAAGATACCAGTCCATATAAACTTAATAACCTGACTGTCTTCCGGAAGACCGAGAAGATGGTCTCAATCCACCCCTTCAATAAGATTACAGTTTCAGGACCATGAGAGACCAAAGTCACATGATGAAAGTCTCAATATTTGAAAAATGATGACAGTGCATAAAATAATATTATATAATGTTTAAAGACATAAAAAACAATATAATTGCTTATGTGGAAATACAGAAAATGTGCAGAGCCTCGAGCGGATGAGAGTTAAAAGTCACAAATGCAAGTGTTTGAGAAAAAATTGTAAAGGAAAACATAACAAAACTAGAAAACCACCGAGAGTGCAGACCTCTGCCAAGGCAGCAATTGTTGATTATTATTGATTATTGATTGATTATTGAGCCAGACCACCACTAAAAACTAACCATTGTCCTCTTTGGCCCAATTCTGACAGTTCCTGAAAATTTCA
>NW_019775723.1:127271-237568 GCF_001039355.2 Lingula anatina | reverse complement strand
AAGTAGTTTATTTTATTTTTACTCATTACCTCAGCACGCTCCGTGGTTTGTGACCGATACTGCATTACGTCATTTTCAAATTAACGTTGGCCGTTATGTGGGGAAATTGTGAATAGCAGGACAGAAACTCACAAGTAGAATAAATATTAAATCTTTCAAACATAACTTTGCAAAGTGAAGAAAAACCCGTTAGCAAGGCAGGAGATAGGCCCTATGTCAGCCTAGAGAAAGGAACAGTACCGACAGATAAGCAACTATGTAATTACGTCGGCTTACAGCAAGCGGCAATTAACTCCCCGTCGAGCATAAACAGGGTGACAAGCCGCCACCGATGGACAAGCGGGGTTGATTTGCATATTAGCGAACATAGGGCGGGACTGACGTCTTCTCATTTTCATTGCCATTGTGTTTTGCCCTATAATTATCTCGTCACCATGTACGCGTACAGATGTCAGAAAATGATCAATTAGTTGTAGCGTGAATTATAGGCATGACAGTATAGGAAGTATGTAACTTTAGAAAAATATATTAGGCCCCATTCAGAATAGGGAACTAACTAGTCCGAGGGTTAAATATGGCCAACCCACTTGAATACTTCCCCACGGGATATCTATAGTATTCAGTGTCTATTAGGATTATACGACAAGCTTTGTAGTGGGTCGCCATATTTGACCTTCGGACTAGTTAGTCCCGTATTCTGAATACATGCAGGACCCTAGAGAAGTTGATGGCATCCCGTGGACCCCCTTAAATCAAAGTATAACAATACACTTAACTAAATAAGATATATTGTATCCATTTCTAGGGGGCCAGCGTGGTGCTGTACCGTAGTGAGGAGCTGAGAAAATACCAGATCTTCGCGTACTCAGGATGGCCAGGAGGGTTGTTTGGGTCGCCGAGCATGGCGGGAAGTCGACCAGGTAAAGAAGCAGGTGTAATGTTTGATGTCTACCGCTTGAAACTGTGTAAATACAATGTAAGGCAGTGAGAGATAGAATGTTGGTTACACTGTTGAAGATAAATGAATTTTAGTGACACAACTGCCCTCTATCCACTGTAGGTGGTACCATCGCTGCAGCCTGGGCAGCTATGAGGGTTTTAGGGGAGGACGGGTACACAGATATCGCCAGTCAACTGATGAACGCTAGGGCCAAAGTTCTGGACGCTGTGCGCAATATTCCTGTAAGTAATGAATGGGAAGCGGACCCTCTGTCACGGGGGACTCTCTGTCACGTTACACCGGTCACTAATATACTTTACAAAATACAAAATAAAACTACAGTCTCCATAAATACACAGAATTAAAACAAACCCAAACACTTACGTAACTGTAGAGTCATGGAAAGAGAACCATTTTACAGGTACCTCTCCTCTCTGGGTCAGGTAGCAGTATGATCTAGGTGTAGTCTCATGAGTGTCACATGAGTGATTACATTTACTTCACACCTGACTGACACAGCGAACACTTATCAACTTACCTGTGGTTATCCCAGAACAATATCATCTTGTATTGGAATTAAAATTCTTAACAGAGTTCAAAACAGTCAAGGAAAGAACCGACCTGGGAATGTATTATTATTTATTAATATAGTTTATATATTTTGTTTTTGTTTTCCAAGAGCCTGCAGGTGGTTGGTGAGCCCCACATGACCATATTTGCACTGATGTCAGCAGATCCAAAATTTGATATACTGGTATTGGCAGATATCCTAGAGAATAAAGGTAAGGTTGGACAGTGGGCTGTGCATGTATGTTGATCATTTGGGTGGATTATTTAAGGGTTAGGTCCTAGAACAAAGTTGCGAGAAGCTACCGGTAACACCCCTTTCGAAAACGAATGGCTTTTCAATTTACTCCTGAAATCACCCCTACCCCACCCCCACCACACCTAGCCATTTTGACGCCCTGGAAGAACATTTGTCATAGTTTCTAAATACACCAGTTAAAGCCTACTTGTTGCATGGTAATGCTGCTGGCATATATATTCTTAAGGTCTGAGTTCTAGATTTCAAGTGTACATGCTTGTAGGATTCAATCATGTGTCAGTGGTAAATAACATTACACTTAAAATCAAACGTTGTGTTATTATTGTATGTAACTTTCAGGCTGGAAGATTGAACGCCAGCAACTTCCAATTTCTATTCACTTCACGCTGATGCCTCATCATCTGAATGTGCTGGACGGTTTCATTGCAGACCTGAAGGCGGCGGCAGAGGATGTGAAGGTAAGAGCAATCAGCTTGTCACAACTAGCGCAATGAAGGATGTGTGCTGAAGTCAAGTGTGAATACCGGTAACGCATATCAACCACTTGTGCTAGTTTCTTACACGACTCAAATAAAGTCGACATACTAAGGGATAAACAGAATTAATCTCTCGATCAGCCATAAAAGAGCTTTGAAACTGTGCCTTCTTCACTGTTTTGGTCGTAAGTAGACGTACCATCCCGTCACATGTAGCATAGAAAGAAAGCAGAAAATATTCATTCAAATATCACTTTTCGGCTAATATGAAATGAAATCCTTAGGCATTTCTTTAAGCTAGACTGTTTGAAACTATAAGTTGGCATCTGGAGGGCTTATGTGTCAAAAATAATTTCAAATGCATCTTTAGGGTTTTATTCGTCAATGAACTTTACTCACATTGATGGAAGATCAGATTTGAAACTTTATCAAAAATATTTTCAGATTAATTAAAACCAAGTTTCTCTCCCTCCAGGCAAACCCTGGCCAGTCAGCTGGCGGCACTGCAGCCATGTACGGTATGATGGCCAAGATTCCGGACAAAGGAATTATTGACGATTTCATCGTGGAGTTCTTCAGCGAGATGTACAAGAATTAACTCTCCATACTTTCGATACCGACACTTTTCTTTTGCTGGAAGGCTTAAATTTGAAAGTACTCGAAGTAAATTTTATGACCAGACCAAATATCAGCGAGATGTATAAGAATTAACTGTCGATACTCTCGATGCCGACAATTTTCTTTTGCTGGTAGATTTAAGTTGGAAGTGCTCGAACTAAATGTTATGATCAAATATCGGCGAGATGTACAAGAATTAATTGTCGTTACCCGTACCGAAAATTTTCTTTTGCTGGTAGATTTAAGTTGGAAGTGCTCGAACTAAATTTTATGATCAAATATCAGCGAGATGTACAAAAATTAACTGTTGATGCTGGCACTTTTCTTTTGCTGGTAGATTTAAGTTGGAAATACTCGGAACTAAATTTTATGATCACATATCCGGGTGCTTTCTTTTCTTATTTAGAAAGAAAGGCATTTTTTATCCCCAAGTGGTCTATTCCTCGCCTTAAAGAGGATCATGTTAAAGACAAGAATATTTGTTATCTCTGAATTATCCGTGCGTTTCCTTTTTTAATTTCAATACTGCTGAAAAGTAAGGTCATAGTTTAGTGATCTTTAGGAAAGCACGCTGCGTACGTTTTACTCTACCTGGGCTAGAAATGGGGGACCACAGCGAGTATGCAGTCGTTGATCTGTGATGGACTCGAAGTAAAACTTCACACGTGGCCGAGCGCCTCTCACATTCTGTAGTACATTTATCTATATAGCAACGTCGGGGGTGAGGGTGGTGGTGGGTCCCTTAAGTTCACTTCAAGCTGTTTGGAACAATCAGAGCATTCCAATTTTGCCATGACATGTGTACGTGTTATATTGAAATGTTGGATATAACATGAAAGTAATATATTATGGCTGAATAAACATTATTATTATTATTATTATTATTATTATTATTATTATTATATAAAAATAGCATGTCCATACAACCCTGTGTCACTGTTACATTCTATCTGTTCTCTAACATAACTAGACTCAAACTGCCATTAATGACCTTTTACGATTAATTATTATTATTATTTTACTTTTTGATTAAGGGCAGGTAAAATTAAAGACGTAGATATATCGACATGTCTACTGTTTATGACAGGAATGTAACAAAAGGGCGGCGTTAGATGGGATTTTCTCGTGATAACACCACATAAGAAAGTTATCCTCTATAGCAGCTACACCGATGACTTATTGCCATGCGCCAATCTCGCCATCTACATTTAAAAAAAAAGTTGGCTCTCTGTATAGGACACAATCATAAACGGCCCATACTCTAACTATGTGCAGGGGCACGTTGTAAAGCGGCTCCACCTGTACATTACAAATCAGGGTCAATGCACAGGCATGCGGGAGGGCCGTGTCACTTGTTTACACTGTTTTGTTGACGTGCCCTTCTTCTCCGACAGAAATGTAGCTACTCGTATTTTTTTTTTTTGGTCCTGGATGTTGTGCGCTGTTGCACAAGTTCTCTGTTAAGTGTGCATTTAAAGCTCTCTTTTTCATGAAAACACTGATGTTTTATTACTCTTTTTCACACACACGTAACACACCAAGATATCTCCAGTGCTATTCCCGACAGATAACTCGGTCTAGTTCTTACTATCAGTCGAGATACGCCTCTTTGCCCAGTCCTTTCACGTTATACTTGTACATGTATCATCATACACGTTTCTCCCTCGTGGTGACTGTACTGGACGTTATCGAGAAGCCAGGTCGCTGACACTTATCGAGACAAGATTCCTGTCACACTGATTTGTGAACTTTTACAGGTACACAAGTAGTAGGTCAAATCTAGACCATGACGCTTAGAGAGGTCGACAATTGTCGCAGTCAGGGAGAGGAAGTGCACCGCAGGTAGGTCTAAGCCAGTGTGTATGAACCTCAAGTTAGTCTGATGTGTGGGACTGGTATCAGTAGGTCCAAGTATGAACATGATCGGACACCAGGGGGGTGCTGGGACCCACGCGACAGTGTAAATGACAAAACCTGTAACTAAATTAGCAGCGGAGAATGGATCGGGTGTGTTTACAGCGCCTACCTGTAGCTGGGACATGGTTTGTTCAACTGCAATAACGACCTCTGGGGCTTTTACTACCTTTCTGCTACATGTAAATCTCCAATAAAGTATTAATTAGCAAAACTAGGAGTACTAGGTATTTAAGTTAAGAAGATAGCGAATCAATGCAATGTAATGTAATGGCAGTAATGCGAGCATGAAGAGGCACAGGTAGGGGTGTTGTTATCATAGAGATTTCTTAAAATAGATCATCAGCACAAGGCGCCCGAAGGCGCCCGAAGTTATT
This sequence comes from Lingula anatina, assembly GCF_001039355.2. The sequence goes on along the minus strand of NW_019775723.1, from coordinate 232,417 downwards.
CAATGTACTGAGTGTAAATTGCAGGTACACATTCTAGAATTAAGTGTGCCCCCTCAGCAAATAGGTGACCCCCTCTCCCCCCACCCCTCCATCCCCTTATCCAGCCGTGCCAGGAGCTACGATTGTAGAGTGCATCTACATTTGTATTTATGGACTGCTGACGACATTGTCGTACACACATACTGTTTACCGTTATTATAACTGACCAACGCCCTCTAAGTGTCCAGCCATAAATGTCACATTCTTTAGATAAACGATGAGTGACCGTTCACTCGTTAATGCAGAGTTGGCCAAGCGTGGTGGTCGGTCATTGTATCGGCCAGCAGTATTGTACCCCACAGATTAACTCACTGACAGGTTAAATAAGGTGTGCTTTTAAGACGTAGGCGTGGGCGCATTGGTTTGGGGTGGGAGGGGCTGACGGGTTGGGCTGGGGGGGGGGGGGGGTGTTTCCTGTACATGTTTATATGTGTTACTATCCAGCCGAGTACTAAGTCTACATGTACATATTTAGGTGAAGGTAAACATTTAACCTGTGTACCAATGCATGCAGTTGCTTAAACAGGCAGCACGTCAAATGTATATATATATAAACAAAAAATCTACAAACGTATTGTAGTTAAAGCAGTCTTGGAAGTTATTGTATAATACTTAAATTTTGTTTGCTTTTATTCGTGAAAGAGAGTACATGGTTACAGCATTGGAGGTTATCGCCTCGGACTGAAGTCTTGGAGAATATTTCACCCAGTAGACCTACCCAATACCATTAACCACTAGGTATGGGGTGCGAGTTGGGTGGGGGTGGGGGTGGGGGTGGGGGCTGCACAGCACCCTGGACGCTCCGGTATACATGACCTGGTCAGCGAAGCAAAGGAAAAGTGCATGTTTTATCTACCTTCCACTCCCCCCAATCTCCATACCTCCACCTGCTAGTGCTCCAGTTTATTGCCATTCATGACAGAAGACGGGGTCAGATGTCAGGTGAAGAGGAGACGATGGTATGCATGTTATGACATTGGGGGGCCTACCTACTGTATACCTTATCTCAGGAAAATAAACAGTCTTGAGGATCTCTTCTGTTTACCTTGCAGGTCAATCAGCTGACGAAATACATATCTATAGGTTCAGGAAAAAGTTCAGAATTTTGGATATTCTACTGATTTTGACAAAGAAGTCGTTCATTGCTGTATAAGTGGAGGGTAGCGCACAGCGCGGGACTGGCGTTCTACCGGTAGGTGTAAAAAGTGGTAAAGTTGAACTCTGAGCGTCTTGATGTCCGCACAGGGCAGATACCAGGACAGAATTATCTAATTTTTTGTTTTATTTAACTTTATTAATTAACTATACACGAAGCCTGCATTGCGATCTGATATCGTGGCAGTCGCTGTGGGGAGCAATGTTTTGCTCAGTGATTCTTTAAAAAAAACATTGTCGTACGACGACAACAAAAAAGGTAAACCTAACTCAGCTGCTGGAATATTTACACAAGGTAAGTCTTTTAAATTGCTGCCTCAGCTGTGACAGGAATGAATATACTTATATAGATTGCGTAAAGACGCCAAAGAACTCATCTATCATGGATTGCCATACTTTTATGGTATTATCTAAACTACTTTAAATGTACATTTTAAACTGAGCGTCGACGGAGTGAGGATTTTTAGTAACACATATTAACCACTTCTACTAGTTTCTTATACGACTTAAATAAAGTCAACACGTGAAGGGATAAACCAAATTATTCGCTAGATCATCCATAAAAGAGATTTAAACTGCACATTCTTCAAACTTTTTGCCGTATTAAATACCTACTTAGGCCTACATGAATTCGGCCTACTAGATATAGAACTAATCTGCCTCGTTTAAATACAGAACAGAAAACGAGCAGAAAATCTGTTCAAATTTAATTTTTTTCGGGTGATTTTAAATGATATCTTTTGTTATTTTTCTTAGGTATACAATTTGGAACTATAAGGTTGTTTGTTTGTTGGCTTTTGTGCCAAACACTGACTTCATATCCGTCTTTAATGCCATTATCTAGGAACACTTTAATGGGCTAGGCGTTTGCGTGCGACGCTTAATAGATTTTATCTTTTAAAATTGCTGATTGGATTTTGACACGCCAGTTTGAGCACAGTTTCTGGATGTCAGCTAGTATTAACTGTTGGTAAAAGTTGAGTCACTTGTTGTCTTGTTCCGCATGTTAAAGAAACCAGGATTATCGAAACAATCCGAAAACAAAAAAAGCTTGACACAGTCGAAGCCATAGTAAAGTTACGAAATGCTCGTAGTCGATGAGTTAAATTAAAAACCCAGTACGCTTTGGCAATAACGCTCTGATAACTTCTACACAGCACAAACGCATTGTTCTGCCATGGACAATACAGTAATTAATGTACCACATTTAACTTATACGCGAACAAGAACAGCCATGTCATCTGATGTTAAAATCACTCGTCCTGGACCTCTGTAATATACCATCTATAATCTACTCATATTTTCTCTATGTAACAAGACAGCCATGGCATGAAAATCACTCGTACTTTATGGGAGCAATCACATCGAGAAGAGCCGAGGTCAAGTAAGGCCGCGACCTAAATATGGCGGACCTACATGATAGAAAGACCGCTAATCCTGTAATGGTCTCTCCGGCTCTCACACGCCTCCCCACGCGTGTCCCTCGGCAGGTTGAAGTGATCTGAGATTTAATCACTGTGCCCCTGCAGGGACGACACGTGGGGAGGATTAACGGGATTAGCATTCTTCCTTTCATGTACACTAACACTGTCACTAACACTGTCACTGCCATATTTAGGTCCTGGCCTTACTAGACCTCGGCTGTTCTCGATGTGAATGCTCCCTATCTCTTTAATATACCATATATGTAATCTCGACACGTTTTCTTTATGTTGCAAGTATCTCTGTAATATACCATTTGTAATCTCTTCATGTTTTCTGTATATATTAATGTAGTAAAGGCAGCCATGTCATCTGATGTGAAGATCACTCGTACTGGGCCCCCTCCAATGGACCCCAACAAGTCGTATGTGAACCCTGGAGAAGAGGATCAGATGGTATGCACATGGCTTCTTTAAGTCATTTACACTTCATTTAATTTTGAGTACAAACTGTTACCTTTTCTTTCTTCTTTTTCTTCTTCTTCTTTACTTTTTCTCTTTCTATTTCCTTCTCTCTCCCCCTCTCTCCCCCTCTCTTTCTCCGTATGGTACAGAAAAGGAGATTGACACACACACGGACACGCATACCTTCTATAAACTACTTAGCTTTACCTGGGTGTAAACATCGTGCTTTTCGACTTCATTTGTAGTGAACACTTTGTTTTCAGGAAATTTATGGGTACAGAAGGAGTATCTTCAAGTGTGTCATAAGTGGAGTGTTCCTAGTGGTGACAGCGGGGTTCCTGGGCTTAGTTTTCTACTGGAGGCGGGACTGGATGTTACAATGTACTCACTCTCGCTGTTCACTTAGCAAGGCCACCCGTGTGTTATTGAAGGTAAGTTGATCTTGTCATTGTTTCACGTGAGAGCTAGTGTGTTAAATGTGACTGTGTATTAGGTGTGACAGTGTGTTGGGGAGAGTGAGAGTGTGTTTGGTGTGACAACTTGTAAAATATAACGGCGTGTTAGATGCGACAGTGTGTTCATGTAACTGTGATAGGCTAATTGTGACAATTCGTCAGATGTGACAGTGTGTTGGTTGAGGCAATGTGTTAGATGTGACAGTGTGTTGGTTGAGGCAATGTGTTAGATGTGACAGTGTGTTGGTTGAGGCAATGTGTTAGATGTGACAGTGTGTTAGGTGTGGCAGTGTGTTTTGTGTGGCGGTATGTTAAATTTATCAGTGTTCGTGTCACAGCGTGCTTGTATTTACAATGTTAACTGACCAATCTTATAATATAATGCAGTGTGAGGATTGGATCCCAGCTAAGTAAATCACAAAACATAAAAACCATACTTAGTTTATTGTGACCTATATTTCAGGACCAGTACTTGCAGTGGTCAGTCAACAAAGTGAGGACAGTTACTAGGGAGGGACAGAGGTAGCGTTTGTCATTTCAAATCAGTTCTTCTTCCCAACGCGTCAGTTAATTGTTACATATATGCTTTTCTCTATACCAAAACAAAGTAAATTAATTTGGTGTTGGATAAGACTGTTTCCTTTATTGGAACGAAAGCGCCAAATTCTGGTGATAAATTGGAAGTCAAATATCAGAGTTCCATTTTTTGACTCGTATATAGTGTAATTAAGTGTTAGTCTTTATGCGGCTACTTCTCTGTTAGTCTTCATGTGACTACCTCTGTGTGTGTTTCAGCGTGGATCCAGACCTGTCGTCCAGCTTTGAGAGTGTGGAGTCCCTGACTCACGTCCCACACATATCGCTGGATCCCAAGGCAAACCTGACCAAGACCTCATCAAGAAATACAATGGAAAAAGTAAAATGAATCTTTGTTATCGAAATATATCAAGGCTAGAAATAACATTACTTACAACTGGGATTTGGAGAAAAACAATGCATACGTTGAATTTCTTTCAGCAATTTTCACTTGAACATTTGTGGAGTCTGTATAATCTGTTTGGAAATTGATATATTCTGTTTGTGTTTTTTATCTAATGCGTGTTTATTTAATTTACTTTTAAATCCTGTTAAAATTCTGTTTTGTTTTTATTTCAGCCCGAAGCCATTATAAGAAACTTTGTGAACAAGAAGATCAAATATATTTGGAATGCAGAGCTCAAGAGCTTTGAACGTCTCAAGTAATATACTCTAAATATTTCGGTAAAATTGTAGATGTTGATCATTCATGTAACCTGTTACAATTTATTATAATTTTAAAAATATAGTTAAATTCCTCCACATTTAATAATATTCATTCATTAATTTATAAAATTATGCCTGCTGTTAATTCCTGTACCCATCATCCTGTCTTAGGGGTCTGGAAGAGGGAGTGTCTTGTGCATATTTCTATGAAGCAGAAGGAGTCAGTGCAGATGAGAGAGCAAGAAGGTGAGATACTGAAGTTTTAAAGTAAATAAATTGTGTCTGTGTGAGTTGTGTATTTTTCATGATGCCGCTTGTGTTGTAAAGTTTGAGAGGAAGAAGTGGGGCTGAAAGGATTGAAATTTGTGGACAGATTCAGTAAACATTTGTCTCTCACATTTTGGAGAAAGAAAAACAAAGTATTCAGGATGTACGTATATCATTTGATGGTATACTGAACACTCAAAGTTTCACAAAAAACACACCCTATCTGCCCTTCTTACCCCTTGTAATGTCTTAAAAACGAAATTAAATGTGAGGCAGCATATTATTCTTTGGGATTGGTATCTTTTTAACACATTGAGATTTGGTTTCTCCATGTCAGATACACGTTTTTGTTTTTTTCAGAATTGTGCTTTATGGTGCAAATTACATTGAGGTCCACGTTACTCCTATTTTGAAGATATTTATACAGCAGGTGGGTGATTCACTGGCTTTATTATCATTAACTGATCTGCTTCTGTCTATCCATGGCAATCAGAATTTATTTCGAAAGTTATACCTTTAATTTGGTAGCCAGTTGAAGACCTCATGAGGAGGGTATATCGTTGGCATAGCAACCATCAGTGAATAGATGAAGTATTCTTGGAGAGGGTCTGTTGTTGTCATAGTAAAAATCAGTGGACATCTGAAGTCCTCATGAGGAAGACAGAAAATTGAGCTATTAGAATACTCTCCCCAACACTGTGGAGATACTTATGTGTGCCAATTCTGCTCCAGATTTTCAGCCCATTCTACGTGTTTCAAGTGTTCAGCTGTGCCCTGTGGTACGCGGATGTGTACTACTATTACGCCAGCACCATTGTCCTCATCACCTCAGTCTCCATCGTGGTGGCCATATACCAGATCAGGAAGGTGAGGGTGCTTGTTACAGGGAAGAAAAGTGAGTGAATGTTGTTTAAAATCATCCAGTAGAACAAGAATGAGAAATGTGAATAATTCTGATACTTGAACTTACATCTGCACAAATTGCATTAAAACATTGAATTATTAATAGAACTAAACAACCGTTCCAGATGGAGAGGAAACTGAAGAATACCATTCATGGCCGGGACACGGTGACAGTAAAACAAGGGACACATGCTGATGGTTAGTTAAACCTGTCCCAGAGAAGCACATCTGATGCTCTGCCATTCTATTTTCCACATACTTAAATATGCCTGCTTGTCTGAAGTTCTTTAATTATTGACACATGTAAGATAAAATGTTTATACGCAGGCGAGCATCGGGCATGAATCCAGAGCACAGTTATATATGTAGTAAACTTATTGTGTATAGTTTTATGAACTAAAATTCTAGCATATATATATATAGTCGTTCTTAAGGCAGTGACACATATGTCTCTATGTTCTTCTATATTGGATATGGAATTTAAATGAAGGATATTAATTAGATTTTAGTGAGATGTCTTCAGATTCTCTGGTGCCTGGAGATATCCTAGAAATTCCACGACATGGCTGCATCATGACGTGTGATGCTGTCCTCATAGCTGGAAACTGTATTGTTAATGAGAGTATGCTGACAGGTATGTGTATAGTAGTGACACCTATTGGCTGCATCATGACGTGTGATGCTGTCCTCATAGCTGGAAACTGTATTGTTAATGAGAGTATGCTGACAGGTATGTGTGTAGTAGTGACACCTATTGGCTGCATCATGACGTGTGATGCTGTCCTCATAGCTGGAAACTGTATTGTTAATGAGAGTATGCTGACAGGTATGTGNACGCAGGCGAGCATCGGGCATGAATCCAGAGCACAGTTATATATGTAGTAAACTTATTGTGTATAGTTTTATGAACTAAAATTCTAGCATATATATATATAGTCGTTCTTAAGGCAGTGACACATATGTCTCTATGTTCTTCTATATTGGATATGGAATTTAAATGAAGGATATTAATTAGATTTTAGTGAGATGTCTTCAGATTCTCTGGTGCCTGGAGATATCCTAGAAATTCCACGACATGGCTGCATCATGACGTGTGATGCTGTCCTCATAGCTGGAAACTGTATTGTTAATGAGAGCATGCTGACAGGTATGTGTATAGTAGTGACACCTATTGGCTGCATCATGACGTGTGATGCTGTCCTCATAGCTGGAAACTGTATTGTTAATGAGAGTATGCTGACAGGTATGTGTGTATAGTAGTGGTGGCACTTATTGGCTGTATTTTTACGTGTGCTGCAGGACGTGGGACTATCCATTATTGTTATGCACTGTTAGTAATAATGCTTCCTTTCTGTCTTTTTTAAGACGTCCCATTATTAGATTCAATCCATTCTAGGTGAAAGTGTCCCTGTCACCAAAACACCAGTTCCTAAGCCCAACCCAGGCTCTGCTGAAGAGACATTCTCTATGAGTCATCACTCGCGCCATATCCTGTACTGTGGGACTAGAGTTATACAAACCAGGTTCTATAAAGGACAGAGAGTAAAGGCAGTCGTCCTCAGGACAGGTAAATTATATCATATATCAAATATATCCTGTACTGTGGGACCAGAGTTATACAAACCAGGTTCTATAAAGGTCAGAGAGTGAAGGCAGTCGTCCTCAGGACAGGTAAACTATATCATATATTATATATCCTGCACTGGTTCAGGTAGACGATGCTATGCCACATTACAGTTAATAGTTTTTATTGTTGTTATAGAATGCGTGCTTAAAGAAACAATGTCATAGTACCCATGTGCTTAATGGTTTGTCAGAAAGTTCTTTTGCAATATGTATCACATAAAAGTTTATTTTGTGCACATGTTTCTTAAATAGACGATTACTATAACGGGCTTAATTGATTTATTATTTAAAAGTTTGGTATAAAATTACAAGATGTATATTGGCCTTGATAATACTAAAAGTCTGTTCTAGGTTTTATGACGGCCAAGGGGGAGCTGGTGCGGTCCATTATGTTTCCAAAGCCAATGAACTTCAAGTTCACTCAAGATGCGTACTTGTTTGTTGGTGCCCTGGCCGCCATTGCTTTCATGGGTTTCATCTATGTCATAGTCATAATGGTGAGGATGCATAACACACATAGACATGCTGTGTGAAAGCATGGGGCACTACTGATATAAATTAAACTTGTCTTTGTGATGTCTATCATATTCTATCATATTGTACAATTATAAACTTTTGGTGAGGTCACATTTGGGCCGAACACAGCCCAGAGGTGACTGCAACGAAGTCTCTCTCTCTCTCTCTCTCTCTCTCTCTCTCTGTGTGTTTTCTTTTTTTTTTTTTTTTTTTTGAAAACGAGACACACTGAGAACTTTCAGTGTAAAAGTGTACAAATAATCATGTATATTCAGGTGGGTGATGAAGAAGAGCCGGGAGACATAGTTCTCCGTACTCTAGATTTAATCACCATAGCGGTACCCCCAGCCCTCCCCGCGGCACTCACCATTGGCACAGTGTTCGCACAGAGCCGCCTTAAGAAGACTGGTATCTACTGCATCAACCCGGCCACCATCCCAGTGTGTGGATCCACTAATGTGGTCTGCTTTGATAAGGTAGACATACACATTTGCTCTTAAATTAGGTACATGTAGGCTTTCTTTTTGGTGTCTACACGGATAATAATTCCACAAAATCTCATATATAGTGCCTCTGTCATTTTTGTTTATTGTGTGCCAAACCAGATATCAAATAATTTAATAACATTTAAATTAATGCATTTTGTTTCTTTTCTGTTTATAAACTGAACTCGGTGTTAATTTGAAAAGTTGAAATATGAAAATAATTCAATTATTTTGTTTAGTAATTTTACTTATCACATGGATTTATCACATGGATTTATCACATGGATTTATCACATGGATTAACGGTATAGCTGTTTCCAGACAGGTACCCTTACAGAAGATGGCCTGGATATCTGGGGTGTGGTACCTGCGGAAGAAGGCAGGTGAGCAGATAACATCTTAGAACCACATAGCTTAGGTTGTAATAAGCTTTGTTAATTTTATCAGAATCAAAGTTGTCATTGAGTTTTGTTGCAGTGTTTTTTCAGAGCGTTTTTTTTTCGTTGTTTTTAGATTCCAAGATGTTGTCCAAGAAGCAAACACTTTGCCTGAAGACAACCTTCTCATCTCCATGGCAACCTGTCACTCTCTGACCAGGATAGAAGGAGAGATCTCTGGTGATCCTCTAGATGTGAAAATGTTTGAAGCCACCACTTGGGTAAGTACTGATTTTTTAGATGATACACACGGAGAACACTGGACACTAGAACGTCTTATTAGAGGAGACATCTGGTATGCAAATGCCAATGACAGTTTAAATGATTAAAAAAGAAAATTTTACGCGATGCTTGGGTAATGTCTGAATATGTCTAAAAAGTTTTTAAGTGTATACAGTTTTGCAAGATTCCTGCTAATCAATTAGTAGATTTGGGATAACTTGACTATGTTTTCAAATGCCCTTGAATGAGGGAAGATACAGGTAATCAACAAAGTTCTTACTACAAAAAATCTTTCACAATATCAGTTACATAAGCTAATTTAAAGAAACGACAATGAAATATCAGCTTGAAATGGACTGATGTCAATTTATTCTTCAGGAATTGGAAGAACCAGGAGAAGAGGAGACCAATAAGTATGAATCGCTGGCTCCAACCATCGTCCGTCCGTCACGGCCTGATATCGTAAATGCTGCCAACCTGCCTCCTGAGGTACACTGCCACATCTAACACACTGTCACAACTAACACACTGTCACAACAAACACACTGTCACACCAGAACGTATTGCTGAAACATATACTGAAGACAGTCCGTGTGATTCACTGGCAGATCAAATTTATATATAAAACCCTTTTTCAACATATCTACTCAACAAAATGTATGATAAAATCAGCTGTGTCATTTTTTCTCCTCACAGTTGGCGCCATTAGAGGTGGGTATTGTCCGGCAGTTCACCTTTACCTCTGCCCTCCAGAGAATGTCCGTGATTGTGAGGATTCTGGGACATGACAACTTCCAGCTGTATGCTAAAGGATCCCCAGAGAAGATAGAGTCCTTGTCAAAACCGGAAACAGGTAGATGTATTTATGACTGGTGTTTTCTTAGATGAAAGTTAGACGTTATATAACACATTATTTTATTCCTCAATATATCATGGCTTACTTATCAAGATTGCTTGCTGTATGCACCTTTGAAAATATGTAATTGTCTTTATGTTTGTTTCGGTTTCATTATAACTTTCTACATATTCAGACTGCATTTGCTATAACAAATGTTTCAGATCAGTATGCTTTGCGATGATTTTAATTAGAAATTATATTACTTTATTTCAGTTCCTAAGAACTTCCACAATGTCCTGATGCAGTACACAGAGCTAGGCTACCGCGTGTTGGCTTTGGCATGTAGACCTCTTCCCAAGCTGAACTATGTGAAGATACAAAGAGTGGCAAGGTAAATGAGGAGTTTGCAGACTGTGATTGCTGGTATCTGGCGTATTGAATATTGACAGTGTGTGTGTACATCTCTGCAGACAGATGTCATTATCTAACACAGCATCGCAAGATCAACACTACTGTGTACTGTTGTTACATACATTCACTGCCTCTATGAGAATGTTATTAGGTCAAATAGCTTAATGTTACATATAAATTAGTTTTTTTCTCGTGCATATATTCTCAATCTGAGGCCATGTCTGGTATAAAAGATTTCATGTAATCTTACAATACAGGGAAGAAGTAGAATGTGACCTCAGCTTTCTAGGACTGCTGGTGATGGAGAACAAGCTGAAACCAGAAAGTGCCTCCACGATCAAAGTGCTGCAAGAGGCATATGTTAGGCCAGTGATGATAACGGGTGAGGAGCATTGTGGTAGTTGAGATGTGCACTGAATCGAGGTTTAGATTGTGTTAATTGAGATGGGCAATGTGGAAGTTGAGCTGGAAAATGTTTTAGTTGAGACAGTCGATGTGTTAGTTGAAATGAAAACTGTAATACACCTGCTCACCTGATGTTATAGATAACCTTGTTGTTGCCATCAGGAGGACACAGTGTGTTAAATTTGAAAGTGAAAATGAATGAATGTTTGTATGGCTGTGACAAGAAAACAATGTGTGCTGAGTGTAATCCTGCCAAGACTCAGAGTGAGGTAAACTAGGCAAAACTCGGCGGGAGGCATTGTAATGATTGTAGTAGAAATGTGGGAGAAATGTGTTCATATGTAAGTTGGACATGTAGTTTTGAAAGTAAACAGTATTTTTGGTAATAACCTTGTTTAACGTTTTTTCTGGGACTGTGATATATCACATTGCTATATTTCACTACATTCTGTCCTTGGGATGACAGGTGACAACATGCTGACAGCGCTCAGTGTCGCCAGGGAGTGTGGAATGATACAGCCAGGACAGAATGTCATTCTGGCCACTGCATCCCCTCCCTCTGGAGCTGAGCTTAACCCCAGGTTAGAGTGGGTGGTTGCTGAGGAGACCAGCGAGAGAATCGAAGAGCTGAAAGTGCGAGAACTGGTAAGTGAAATCACAGGCCATTGATGTATGAATCGTCACATACAGGCAAATATAAATAGACAAACCTGTAAAAATAAATTAATATACATGGAAGTCAATTAAAAAATAAGAGAAATGTACATATACGTTTGTTTGTGTGTCTCTAAGTATTTATGTACATACATGGGTATTTGCATGTGAGAATTTGAACGAATAAAGTAAAATGCAACCAGATGCCAACGTGTAGATAAGGTAAACAATAAGCCACTCTCTGTTCCTAGGGTGACGTCAACCTCGTCATGGAGCAAGCCAACAAATTCCATATTGCCGTTACAGGGAAGACATGGGCTGTTGCTAAGCAACTGTATCCAGAGATACTGCCCAAAGTATGTATATGTAATGTTGCCATGCCGTGTATATCTCATTAATTATCTGACTAAACTTACAAAAATTGGGTCTAAACAAACAAACTCTAAACAAATAGTGTGTTGTCCACTATTGTTTATACCGGTAGTTAGTATTATATGCCACCCCTGCATGTACTTATGCAATGTTGTAACGTGGCATATCTCTGTTGGGCAGGGAATATGCTCTGGGTGGGTGGGTGGGGGGGGGGGGGTATGGAGATGTGCCATTTTTGGGGTTTCTTTGCGGGTGACGTCTTAAATATAAGAGCCATAGCTATCTTATGACGGGAATGATTTATATCACATAACACTGTAAACTTTTAACCTTGACATTACAGCTTGCAGTGAGAGGTACTGTATTTGCCAGAATGTCTCCAAACCAGAAAGCACAACTGGTGGAGGTGCTACAAGAGATCGGGTAAATTGCTTTTATATCAGTCGTTTGGTTAGACCTAGCAGAAGTTTAATGTTACAGCAATCACACTAAGCATGGATATTCATGATAGGCTGTCACATCTAAGACATTGCCACATCTAACACATTATCACATCGAACTCATTGCAATACCTAAAACATCTAACATGCTTTCACACCTAACACACTGTCACACCTAACACATTACCACACCTAACACATTTTCGCAATTCAAACACTGCCACATCTGACACTCTATAACGTTAACCAATACTACAACCAATATGATAGACACATGATGTATTCTCAAGTTACTATGTGGTAATGTGCGGGGATGGAGCCAATGACTGTGGAGCTCTCAAAATGGCGCATGCTGGGATTGCGTTGACGGAGGCTGAGGCTTCAGTGGCGTCACCTTTTACCTCCAAGGAGCAGAACATCCGGTGCACGCCAACGCTGATAAGGTACAGTGTGTATTTTACTGACAGGGAGGAATTGATAAAGACTTTACATAGCTTACATTTCAGGCATACAGTTAATTCTTTGTTGAAAATCTTTTACAAGTATGGTGTATTAAAGAGCATTTATATTTTTATATTTTATATATTATATATTATATTTTGAAATTTCTTAATGTCATAAAAGTGGATACCAGAATAAAATATTCAGTCCAAAAATGAATATAGATTGATAGAATGTTTTACGGAAATGTGTTTCGTACAGGGAAGGCAAGGCAGCCCTAACCACAACATTTGGGATTTTCAAGTTTATGGCGTGTATCAGCTTGACACAGTTTGTAACTGTCCTCATATTATATTGGGTAAGTTATAATGACCTTCCTCATATTATTGAAAGTTCGCAGGCTGACTACTGGATGGTATAATATTTATGTACATGTGCAGATAGTCGCATCACATTGATTCAACCCAGTTATACTCGTCCCAATTTGTGTGCCTTTTTTGGCCAACTTATCATATGTACAAGGTAATTTCCTGCATGTTTTAATATATTCATATATAAAGTGTTCCTTACTATTGAGGTATATACACAGCTCTTTTTAGAACTTTTAAAAATGTGAAATTCCTCATATTTATGAGAATGCATATATACCAGTAACTAGTGCTGACCTGTGCATGGCTTTGAGTCGCTGTTGTTTCTTGCTGTGTGATATTGTAGATTGGCAACAACCTGACCGACTTTGGGTTCTTGTATATTGATATGATTCCTGTCACAACTTTGGCTGTCACATGTAAGTATATCACAACTAACGCAATTATCTGTTGTCACTACTAACACAACTAGGAATGTTTTAAAAGTGTACTGCCGTCCCACCTAATGCTGCGCTTATTGTCTAATGTGTCAGTTTTACAATTCTCTGGCACACCTAGCATATTCCCGTACCATGCCACATCTAACATATTCCCACAACTTGTCGCATCTAACACATTTCCATACCTTGTTACATCTTTCACATTCCATATCTTTTCACACCTAATACAACTCCATGTCTTATTTTAAACATGTACAACAAAACACAAATTAAATTGTTATAAACCTGTAATTTCCATACTGCCACACCAACTGCAGGTTGCATGCCTAGTGCTTGCATTTAAAATATCTTTACCTTTCTCTGATAAATATGTTGTTATGTTATGGTTTTATTTGTTTCCGTAAAAGATATATCTCTTAAAAGTTGCATTAAATTTGGTGGAAATTGAATATTTAAAGGATAAGGTGAAGTGGGTGAAGGTATATTTGCAAAGTACAGTGTTATTTATTTTAGCCCAAGAGAAAAGTTAAAGGATTTCTTTTATTTAGGTTTATTGCCTTTTTTGTTTTTTGTCACATACTAGTTCTTATTAGAGAATAAAATTGCAAATAGTTTGTTGAAAATGGAATTTGTATATTACTGTGACAGTTCAGTTAACTTGGTATCGTAATATAAAGTGTTCTTCCTCCCTGTGTCTAGTCAGTTACACCAGGGCCTACCAGAGCCTAACCAAGGACAAGGTGACGGTCAGTCTGTTTACTGCCCAGCCACTGATGTCACTGGTCTTCCAGATGATCCTGATGACCGGCATACAGACGTTCTTTTTCTTCTATGTAAAGACCATGCCTTGGTAAGTGTATTGATAGTTATAGATAAATTGCAGGGCTGGATTGGAAAGACGTAGATAAAAAAAAAATGAAAAAAGAGAAAAAATCAAATTAATCTCTAATCTTCTTTCTGGCTTTAATTGTGGATCTGCCAGTGATATGTGTATAATTTTAGTGATGTAAAATTGCAAAATTAAAAACTTTTTTCTGAAAAGATGGTACATTTATACAAAATGTTAAAATATGTCTAATGACGTACCCAGCGAATACAAATAAATGTTTTTTCAGGTTCGTCTCCTTTGTGGACAATCCTGACGATGAGTATGCCAGTCACATGAACGCCACCATAACTCTCATCTCCTGCTACCAGTATGTCACCCTGGCAGTGATCTTCCACAAGGGGGCGCCCTTCAGGAGGTCCATGTTCACCAACTGTAAGCGTGTGTTGAGATGTGCATTGTATAAATTTAAATGAGCATTGTGTCAGTTGAGATAGACATTGTGTTAGTTGAGATGGTATTGTGCTAGTTGAGATAGACATTGTGCTGGTTGAGGTGTGAGGGGTCAGTTACTCCGCCAGTCGTCTTCCATAAGGGAGCGCTCTTTAGGAGGCTGATGGCAGCAACAGTGAGTGTATGGTATTCGTTGGGGTCTGGTTCCACGACTGATTGGAATCCAAGGTGCCTTTATTTAATGAAAATGTGACCATTGTGAGTCTGGAATTGACATAATGTAGCAGCTGTTCTTTCTGAATAAAGTAAGCCTCATTGTCAGGTTTAGGATTAAAAAATGCTTTCAAGCACGTTTTTTTTAGTTTTCATGCTTTATTGGTTTTACGGTTAGAAAGTATTCGCAGTTTAATTTCGAAAATGAAAGTTCCCTTTTGTTAAAACATTCAATTTTATGGTATATTTAAAACTCTTGGTTGTTCCAGGGTTTTTCCTCATCAACGTGATAGCTGTGACGATCATCAACGTGTGGCTGACCATCTACCCACCTCAGTTCCTGACTGACCTCATGGAAGTGAGAGGCACAACTAACACATTTTCAGCTGTCACAACTAACACAATCTGAGTTGTCACAACTAATACAATTTGAGTTCTCACATTATTACATTAGGACATACCTGAGGCAATCGAATTTGTAAAATCAAAAAAATTGCAACTTAAGTATTTATTGCTTCTGTACACCTTAAGTCAGGGATATGTTGAACAATTACCAGTCAAAAGTGATGGCATATTATACGAAAGTTTTAACTTTAATTAAACTTTTACCATGTTTGTTTAAATTTATATTATATATAATATGTATTAAATAGCAAGGTGTTTTTATCTAGCTTGCAGACCTTCCAGACATGCTGTTCAGAATAATTATAGTGTGTGTGGCTGCCGTCAACTTCCTGGCGTCATTATTCCTTGAGGTAGGTAATTACACTGTTTAAACTCTCAACATAGTTACCAAATTGTATCCACATGGCTATTCAAAAACATCTCTCAGTGCTAAAAAACAGGTAGATGTATTACAGAAAATATGGTGATGCAGACAAATGTCACACATACACGTCAGGGTTCAGTGAGGTTAACTGTCCCTCGTGTAATTATCAATTTGTTATATTAATTCAGAGTATAGTCAATCTGATACTACCTATACTGTCTCTTAGCACACCATTTAAAATGCGTTGATTTGTTTGTCCAGACCTTTATCCTGGATGGTTTAGTCCGAGAAAAAGTTCGCACCGTGACCAGGAAATGGTGTTGCAAGTCCAAGCAGTATCGTTACATGCACATTGAGGATGAGATTATAGCCTCTTCTCATTGGCCGCCAGTGAATACTGCGACCTCTGACCTTGCCAAAGTGCTGCGCCAGGAGAGCGCCATTGCAACAGATGATACCGGCATTGTGACCAGTTCAAGCAAGGTAGAGTAAAAAAAAAAAAAAAAAAAAAAAAGGAGAGAGAAGGAGAAGTTCATCAGTGAAATGTCTCAAACCTGTAAATATCTAGTAGATAAGTGTTATCTGCATCAAGATATCACACCCACTACAATCTATTTGTATATACTGTAAAATATCTCATGTTCACTACATATAACGCAATAATGAAACACAATCTGATGTTATGTCACACCCAACACAATATGATTTTATGTTGTCACACCTAAAACATTCTGAGGTCATATTATCTCACACCTAACACAATCTGATGTCATGTTATATCACACCTAACACAATATTATCTCATGTTATGTCACACCTAACACAATCTGGTCTCATGTCACAACTAACACAATCCGACGTGATATTTTACAGACTGAGCTGGACACACATGAAGAAGAGGCGGATGCAGCTGACAGTGGAAAATACAACGAGGCATTTGAACCAGACACTCCTACTGCTCAAAGTGATATACACCCTCCGTCCTACAGTATCTCTACTGCTTTATGATATTAGATATTGTACTGACATATAGTTTACTACTATGGGGGATACATGACGCCCGTCCTACTGCCTCTCTACAACTATGATACCAGACATTGTACTGACATATAGTTTACTACACTGGAGGATACATGGCGCCCGTTCTATAGCCTCTTTACTACTATGATACCATACACTGTACTGACATACAGTTTCATCAACATATAAACATCCGTTGTATGGAGTGCTTAGCCCTTCCAAAACCATAATAATAATAATAATAATAATAATAATAATAATAATAATAATAATAATAATAATAATAGAAAGAATAAAAGCGGGTCACTTGAATTTGATGAAAATGTTGCGTAGGAAAAATGAATTAAAGTATTCTGATATCGTGCATGCGAACAGCATTATACCATTCAAGGGAACTGTAAACTGATATTGTATAAACCGTTTTTATGTGTGACATATTGTATTTTAAGGAGTTTGCTTAAAATAAATAAGTATACTTTTCATTCTCTTTAACTATTAAATAAGGTTAGAAACCTGGAAGATTTGTCTATTTCTGCATGTAGGTGATACCGAGTATGTGTCGGAGGAGGCTATATTTTCATGTCAGAATTTCAGTGGAGTTGAAATGTCATGCCATTATTGATTTTGGTTATAAAAAAGCGACAATAATTATAGTGGTGGATGATTCTAGTAAATTTTTGTCGGCTTTTGTCTTAACATTTTCAAGTCACTTACGTAGGTTAGGCCTGGTTCTTTTTCCTCATCAGTGTAATTAATGCGAAAATAAAAAAAATATCATGTACATGTAATAAGATCATGCTGTCACATCATGAGACATTTAGGTGAATCTGCTTATTTCAATGTCTCCCATTATTTTTTATATTCCTACAGCCTTTCAGCCCGAAATCTCTCGGGGGCGCACAAGTTAAAATGAAACATTAAACGCACATGTATAAAATATGATATATAATAAGGTGAAATTCACAAGAAGACGTCGCTGTTCTCCGTTCGCTACTAACTTAATGGGCAGCTACAAGCGTTGAAAACGGACTTTGACATGGTCAAAAGTTTGGACTTAAAGGAATCAAACAAGATTTTCAAAGCAAGGGGAAAAGAACTGAAACGCCCTGGTAAAGTGGCAATCGTGCAATTATGAATGTCTTTCAACTGCTGCCCTCTCTTCTATAACTGCACTGATGTTACTATAAACTACCTTTAAAAAAAAACATTGTATTGTTATTTATCATGCTTGGAATATCAATAAAATATAAAATCTGACAAAGAAAATTGTTTTATTTTACTGTTATTTGCCTCACATAAATTTGTATTCATGGAATATTAACTTCGTGTTACATTTTTAAGATAAAACAAATATCAGCTTTGGTTTCTTCCCCATCTCATTCAAACATTTATCTGCGCCAATACCAAATATTGGCCTCTGCCAAAGTCCACAACTGTGTTATAAATTGGAAGATGTATTTCGTCCGTGCAATAATGGATGCAGTTTATTTCACTAGAGTCATTCCAGTTCATTTTTGAAACTCGATTACAGCAACAATGGCAAATAAATCTTACATATTTATTAACATTCACTTTCAGCTCCATTAATATACGTCACGGCTAGCGACGCCTGACAGTCAACCCAAAAGTACTAGTACTGTGTGTATGTGAGTTTGTGTGTGTAATGTGGAATATGCGTTCTATAACTATTTTATCAGCTCTAAGGTACTAAGGGGCAATTCATACATATACTGCCTGCCAGTTTTTACATCGAAGCGCGTTTTCTGTTTGTATTTTGTCTCGTTTTTTACCGCTGCTAGATTGTATTTTACTCTAACAGTTTGTGATCGACCTATTTACTAACAATAACACAATTACATAGCATTATACGCGACACCAGGTAAATGAAAAGAAGAGAAAAAAAGCGGAGAAACACCTTTTGTCGGACGGTCTTTAAACACATTCTGTTTTCATAACGTGTCCCGCTAAGAGCAAAACATACTTTTTTTTGTGTGTTTTGCCAGGGTAAGTCAAACGCTTGCTATTCAATCTACTGCTTTGTCGTGAGATGTTTGTGTTTGGTATTTTCAGCTTTTATTAACATACCCCGGTACTTATCGATTTTCAATTGCAGTGACGAGGAATTGTGCAGTCAGTTGAGAAGTCATAACAGTCCTAGTAGGACAACATTAGGGGGAGAAGAAAATAGATCCCAATTATCTGAGGTTTAATCAAAACAGTGTAAGCTTCTGGTAAGTTCATGAAGGGAATTTGTACATTAATTTGATCATACATTTTCTAACACCGCCTGATGTCTAGTTTGTTCTTTTTAATGGCGGCCGTGTAGCTGTGAAGGTGGTGGGTTTAATTATGCACTGTCTTTCAGGGGTAGCGTTAGCGATAAAATATATATATATATATATATATTTTTTTTTTAATTGAAATTAGTTTTGGACACCAAAAATACAAAACAAACACATTCTATAAATGCAGTATACATTCTTCATGTGCACACATTCACCCACTCCGTGATGAAATATTTGTTAAATGGGTTAACGGAAAAATTTGTATTGTACTAGTTATGGCGTGACAAATATGGCCAGTTAAAATAATGACAGCTGCGCTGATTGCACTTGCACTAGTATATTCAGATTTTCCAGAAAGCATGATATCGTGGGCATGAAATTGTCCCAATACAACGCTAGCTTAGTCGAATGACTGACGTTGGCCCAATGAAGGCTGCAGCCGGCATTAGGCCAACGTATGGCTGCTCATCAGCTCGACATTGGCTGCGTCATAGGCACAATATCAGTGTGTCAGCTGGCCAATGTTGGGCCAATGTCATTTGTTCAACCAGTTAACCGACATTGGACCAACTTTATGATAACGCTAGATACTTTCAATACGTTTGGGGTAGATGTGGTTGATTCATTGATTACACGAATAGTATTTTTAGGTACAATTCCTTATCTGATTCAATACAAGTAATGCGCTTATATTAATTACAACGGGATTATTAGAAGTTCTTTCTGAGTTAGAAATAATGTGCGTGTATTAATTGCACTTACTCGTAACATAATACAACATTTAAAAATTTTTCACTGATTACCTATTTTTTCAAGTAAAAAAGTGACATACTTTTTCTTATTTCAGTCAGCTTTTGTCCTCTTAACAGCATTTGCTAAAAAATGGCCCTAAGTCACAGTGGAATATTGCCCAGAGGAATGAAAGCGGGTGGTAGCATCGCCGCTAGAAAGGGGTCAACAGGGGCTGCCAAAACGCCGAGACAATCACAAATGGACCAAGGACAGAAAACAACCTGTCAGAAAAAGCTACACGAGTTCCTCGATGCATGCGAAGTTTTCGCCCAGTTTATGCACTGTATACGTTTCCCAAACAACGAACAGAGGAGGGAAATACATGATAGGATTTTGAACGACCTTCGGGTGCCTTATTCAATTTTCAAACACCGAGAACAGAGACTTATTTTAGGAGATCGCGTTACTGAACTCGGGTTGGTCCCCTTGTTGGTTAAATATTACGAGACTTCATTGAAACATTTTCGTCTAAATGCAGTGACATGCTATAGGAGTGACACGGCGTGGACCACTGAACTGAGCAATTTGCGGTCTTTTTTCTGGGACTACAGTGATGCCAGTCCACAATTTGCCGAGCAACTTGCACGCTCTGGCTACTTGAAACTCATGATGAGGGACCTAGACGTCATACAGATTGGGATACAAAACGACATTATTGATGAAAGTGTACGTCGATTTTTTCAACACATGTTTTGTTCAAACACTTTGTGGTTTATCAAATTTGATAAAGTATTCTTTCATTTATGGTCATCCATAAAACCTTTCAATAACTACGCATTTGTGCAAATCTATTGTGATGAACATCCTTGTTTCTACAAATTGAATATTGATAAAGAAAGACTTACATTTTCAAAAGAAAGTATAATGTTGCATTTTGATTAAGTGAAATAGAGGATATGTGAACGTACCAAATGTGTAATAATCATGGAACGATTTTTATTCTTGTTTTATAGAACAAAGAGACATTGGAAGCCGTTCAAACCGCCATAGCTCCAGTGTACAACTGTTCAAGGCTCGAAATTACAAAAGACATTTTCCGTGAACTTAACGTCGTGGAAAGAATCAAACCTTACTTACAGTCATGCGATGCCAGTAAGTTATATTCTTAGGAACAGAATAAAAGCTATTTAATTTATTGACTGTTTGTGGTTTTACATACAAATATATTAAAATATATTTTGGTCTGACTTAAATAATATTATCTATTAGTATAACTGTAAACTAAATTCTATAGGAATAGTGAAATAGTCTACCAGGTACCATGGTAAAGTAGATTTAAGGGTGGCTATCAGTGTCAAAGTTTATGATGGTTTTCTCCTTAATCTTTCGGTCAGGGTTGTATAATTTGCGCGTGTCCCGTGTCCTTAAATACAAAAACACGGACTAGTACTTTATAATCTAGCTGAGCACGTTTATTCCAGAGATAAAAGCGGAAGCGACCTTAATAAAATGGTACATCATAGAAGAAGAACAAAACGATTTGCTGACAACAGACGAAACCGTTTTCGAATTTCTCATTAACGGGCTGAAGTGTGCGCTGGATGCCGAAAATAATAGATTCAGAGGATTATCAACATCTGAACTGGCTGAAGGATTGGGGGTACTCGCTAGAAACGACAAGAGTAAAGCCGCCATAGGACAACATGGCGCCTTACCACTTCTGTCTAGAATGCTGGAGTCAACTGATGAAGAAGATGTAGAACAAGCAGCAAAAACGCTGTGGAAACTTTCTTTTGTTCAAGAAAATAAAGCAAAAATAAAGGTAATTTTCAAAAAAAAAAAAAAAAAAAAAAATAGATTGAAAGCAACTGATATTTTTGGATCAAATGAATTGTAGAGATTTGCGATCGATAAATATTGATTTATATAATTTTTTGATAAATTATTCAAGTTGATGCGTGACATTAAGTGACATAATGCGTTTTACTGCAAAAGATTCAACGGTTATCCCAAAGGCCACTTTATTTGTAAGGAAGTGACTCTCAACATTTTTTTTTGTATAAATACACCTACTGTTTAATGTGGATAACTGGGTAAACCTTATGGAATATAATCTCCAAATTTCAATTGTTGTCTATTTCTAGGAAGATACAAAGTGCGTAGACAGGCTTCGAAAATTTTCTCGACATTATCGTCATGAAATAAAGAAAGCCGCATCAGGAGTGTTATGGACACTTGAACAGGAATTAGGTAGGTAGAGGTTCATTACTATGTAGAATAGGGTTAAAATGAGAATCGTTTAAGGATATTGTAACCCTTTATAATCATCCAGATACTGAAAATGAGGTTCTTCCTGCATCTTATTATTCAATAATGTACTGATTGTACTGATTTAAAATAAAAAATCCCCGTAAATATAAAATATCGGCGTTTATATTTCTCGTTGCAATTATAAGCAAAGGCAACTCTAAGATTTTATCGTTAATTTAACACCTTTCTCTTTTGAGGTGAGATAGCAGTCGGTAAGGGGGATCAATATTTTATCACGAAAATTGGCAGGCTTGACCTCGAGTGTATACTCTGCAATTCTGTGCCATCATTTTTTTTTGTTATGAGTGCCTAATAACAGATTTTCATCCAACAAAGGCATGGTTTACTTTATCAACGATAAAATCTGAACTAAGATTTTAAGAAAAATTGCTGGCATAATTTTGGATTACTAAATGGTGTTATTAAATCGGCATAGAAACGGTCATCGTGGGTGCTCATGTAAAAGAGAAATTTGCAAAACCGATTTTTCAGTTTGTACCCCAAAATCGCAATTATGACGTCACCCGTAAGATCTGATAATTCATTTTGGGTAAAAATTGTATGTTAAACTAATTGGTTTTGAGTCCACATCTTGCAAAATTTAATTATTTTTACAGACACTGTACGGTTACAAGAAGACACAAGCACAGATAACTTAAAGTTCGCACTGGTTGCATCAGGAATCTGCATTCAGAGGTTCAGTATGGACCATCATGGTGGCTTTGTTTATTTAAAGGAACTAGGGGTCACACTTGTGGTACCAAGGGGTTCACTTCCTGAAGAAAAAGTGATAGAGATGTACCTTGGAGTTAGCTGGAAGCCAGGAGACAGCCCTCATTTGACAGGAAAGCAGACAAGAACAAGCCCAATTGTGGTATGTGGTCCTCACGACTTAACCTTTCTGAAACCAGTTTATCTGAGTTTTCCTCACTGTATTCAACGTGTTGAAGATGCAGGGACAGAGATGACGTTCTGGACATCAAAAACTGACCTGCTGGGGAGTTGTCAGTGGATAACAGATGAGAACGACCCTGTGGTGTTCTACAGCCAAACCAGGTACAGATCATATGATATGTACTATATGAGATTTAATTATGAGTTTTAATTACAAAAATAAACAATATTGAAAATAAAATGGATTAAAATGTTCTTGAAATAAGAGTTGTTTTTAATAAGACACAATATATACAATTCCAGATTGTAGTGAAAATGCAGATATAAAAATTGAGTGTATCCTGTGGACGGGTATGCAGGGTGCATACACTGCCCCCCCCCAAAAAAAAAAAAAAAAAAAAAAAAAGCCTGCATTAATGTGGTATTTTAATTTCTGAAAGTATTTGATTCAAGTTAAACTTTAAATACCATTTATATCAAATGTATATTGCTGTTTGTGTACATGGGCCGGACACACTTTTGTCTTTTGGCTCCAGGTGTACCGCAGCTTTGTGGAACCTGTGTAAATACACCACGTCATCCAATAGAAGAAGAGTGCTGGCTGCAGCATTTGGCGAGTTTGATCCAGGAACAAACCTGCTTCAGATTGCAGTTAACTGCATCAGTGATACTGCAGATGAAATTACGGTAATGCTACATGCAATTGTGAGGCAAATATTCGTTTCAAATTCGATTCTTTGATGTGTTAGTTGTGACACATAATTAGTGGTATATTGTGTTAGTTACGACACATCATTGAGGTTACATATTAAGGTTATACATTCCACTTTGCGATGGGTCTATTTCCTCTCACTTGGCGCTTTTCTTCATAGACCCTTCAGGACAGTTAACCATGTGTTTAATATACCACCTTACTCACGATTCAGGTTCTAAGCAGTTGGATGGAAAGGATGGGTCTTAAGCGTATAGTACTTGATGGATTCTTCAGACTTTACATCTGTCCCCATGGTGATGGTGACCAAGGTGATGATGACCATGACAACAATGAACATATTGTTTGTGAAGATGATCATGATATACTGGTCACCATAAAGGACTTTCAAGGATGGACTTTGAGAGGGGAAGATGAAAAGGTATAACTTAGAGTAAGGTTCTTTCAAGAATGTAAACATATCATAAGACATTATTTCACAAAATTTTCAAATTTTTTTCCCAGTATTAATTTTGTAGAAACAATTCGTGTGTATCTACATGTTGTATAGCAATCACGCATTTTAACTATTTACGCAATTTATAATATACCATGTGACTATTATGCAATTACTGGAGTGATTTATGACCTTAAGTGTAGGTAAAGTGCAAATAGCAGCTTTTTGGATACTTTTCTTGAAGTTATGCATTAAAAAATATTTGTACGTGTAAGACAAATGCGAATAGCAGCTTTTTGGATAATTTTCTTGAAGTCATGCATTGAAAATATTCGTAAATTTTTCATTTTCCCTAATTGGAATTTCAAGTTGTGACTGTAAACCCTTATGGGCCAGAAGCACGAACAGTAAAATTTTCTGGATATCCACATTAACAAAAGTACTGCTAAATGTTATGTAATATGGCATCATGAATGACAAAAAAACTTTAGTTTGTACATTGTCATTGATACAGGATTAGTGGATGGCTGCGTCGGTACATTCTTAACTTAAAATCTATAATATAAGAGTGATTCTTTACTCTTCTGTATAGGCCACAATTAAAAACCAGCTTTGCTGAACCATTTTCTTGAAGTTATGCAATTGTTGGCTATTTTTTTTGCATCCCATCCCTTACATATTGGCTAAATCAATGGGTGATTCTGAAATCTGTAAGCTTGAAGCCTTATGCTAATTGCATTTTCTGAATGTCCATGTTACCGGTAGTACGTAAGCTAAAACTGGTGGTGATTATACTGTAAAGCATTGTGCAACATTGCATCAGAGCTGACTAAAACTGTATTATGTGCACTGCCACCATAAGCATTATAGAATGTAAATTGTGTTCCCTATTATTTTAATCTTTGGTTTATTTTCTTAAAGTGATGACGAAAACTTCATAAACTGTTTTAAGCTTTCTTAGTGTGTTGAATGCTATAATTTTTGTGTAGTTTTTTATCTTCGTTTTAAAACAAATTGTTTCTAGTAACAGTGTATTATTTATTGTAGGCATTGGATTACCAGAAGATGATTGATGAGAGCAGACCTTATTGTACCTTTTCTTTGAACCCTGAATCTACAACACCATGCCCAAAGATTTTCACCGGCAAAATATTGGTGGCCCAACAGGGCCTTAAGGGTAGAGAGGCAAGGTTGTCGTCAGTAGAGCTTGATGTGTGCCGCCCTTTACATGAGGTGATGACATATTAAGATGTATTTGGTAGTGACATCAGTGTGCTTTTGGTACATACAAAATTGTATGAGTTGATTCTTAGTGAGATATAATGTTCTAGCTTATATATTTGAGAGCCATCAATGTAAACAAACCCCTGTGTTTTCTTGGAGACGAATTATCATCCTCCCCTAACTTAAGAATTTTTTGTTTGATTGAGTAATCAATTTATAGACAAGTAGAGTTTGCAGGTCATCATCGTCACATAATAATTTTATTGATAAATAAGTACAAATTAATTTTAATTGTTAAGTATTCATACAGTACCCTGGGTACAATGGTACGCAAAGTTCCTAATATTGTACTACATACTCATGGACATTTTGATTGTAAAATGTTATATACACATGAAGTGAATATCTGATAATATCTTTCAGATAACAAAGGTACCTGGCACTGAACAACTCGGCATACAAGCACTCCAGTCTTCAAATCCAGATACAAGGCTATTTTGGGGAAACCAGCCACAGAGGACCATAGAACCTTTGCAGCAGCAGTCAGTCCTAAACTCATCATCACCAGGGACCTCAGGACCTCTGCAGCTACATTCGGTTTTGAACCCATCAGCGCCCCACCAGTGGGATCTTCCCGCCGCAGGGCTACCCTACCACCTCGCACATGGTGTTGAGGCATTTAAGCAACACCAACAACCACTCGAACAGTATGTCCATCACCAACCACCACAGTTGCATGGCGGTCATAATCCACAAACAATACCACATCTACCCCAAACAACACATTATGGTGGTCCAGATCCTCGTCAAAAGCAAAANAGGGTTGACCTCGAGTGTATACTCTGCAATTCTGTGCCATCATTTTTTTTTGTTATGAGTGCCTAATAACAGATTTTCATCCAACAAAGGCATGGTTTACTTTATCAACGATAAAATCTGAAGTAAGATTTTAAGAAAAATTGCTGGCATAATTTTGGATTACTAAATGGTGTTATTAAATCGGCATAGAAACGGTCATCGTGGGTGCTCATGTAAAAGAGAAATTTGAAAAACCGATTTTTCAGTTTTTACCCCAAAATCGCAATTATGACGTCACCCGTAAGATCTGATAATTCATTTTGGGTAAAAATTGTATGTTAAACTAATTGGTTTTGAGTCCACATCTTGCAAAATTTAATTACTTTTACAGACACTGTACGGTTACAAGAAGACACAAGCACAGATAACTTAAAGTTCGCACTGGTTGCATCAGGAATCTGCATTAATAGGTTCAGTATGGGCCATCATGGTGGCTTTGTTAATTTAAAGGAACTGGGGGTCACACTTGTGGTACCAAGGGGTTCACTTCCTGAAGAAAAAGTGATAGAGATGTACCTTGGAGTTAGCTGGAAGCCAGGAGACAGCCCTCATTTGACAGGAAAGCAGACAAGAACAAGCCCTATCGTTGTATGTGGTCCTCACGACTTAACCTTCCAGAAACCAGTTTATCTGAGTTTTCCTCACTGTATTCAACATGGTGAAGATGCAGAGACAGAGATGACGTTCTGGACATCAAAAACTGACCTGCTGGGGAGTTGCCAGTGGACAACAGATGAGAACGACCCTGTGGTGATTTACAGCCAAACCAGGTACAGAACATATGACTTGTTCTGTTTGAGTTTTGATTTATAAGTACGAAGTATTGAATATAAACTGGACTAAAATGTTCTTAAAATAAGAAATATTATATCAGATGTCCAGTTGTAAGACATTCCAGATTGTAGTGATAAAGCAGATATTAAAATTCAGCGTATCCAGTGGAAGGGTACGCAGAGTGCAGATACACACACTGTATTCACTGAAAGAAAACGCCTTGAAATGTGGTTTTTCAATTTTTCAAAGTAGGGCTTCATTCAAGTTAAACTTTAAATACTATTTATATCAAATAAGTATTGCTGTTTGTGTACATGTGCATGGCACATTTTAATATCCTTTGGCTCCAGGTGTACCGCAGCTTTGTGGAACCTGTGTAAATACACCACATCATCCAATAGAAGAAGGGTGCTGGCTGCAGCATTTGGTGAATTTGATCCAGGGACAAACCTGCTTCAGATTGCAGTTAACTGCATCAGTGATACTGCAGATGAAATTACGGTAATGCTACATGCAATTGTGAGGCAAATATTCGTTTCAAATTCGATTCTTTGATGTGTTAGTTGTGACACATAATTAGTGGTATATTGTGTTAGTTACGACACATCATTGAGGTTACATATTAAGGTTATACATTCCACTTTGCGATGGGTCTATTTCCTCTCACTTGGCGCTTTTCTTCATAGACCCTTCAGGACAGTTAACCATGTGTTTAATATACCACCTTACTCACGATTCAGGTTCTAAGCAGTTGGATGGAAAGGATGGGTCTTAAGCGTATAGTACTTGATGGATTCTTCGGACTTTACATCTGTCCCCATGGTGATGGTGACCAAGGTGATGATGACCATGACAACAATGAACATATTGTTTGTGAAGATGATCATGATATACTGGTCACCATAAAGGACTTTCAAGGATGGACTTTGAGAGGGGAAGATGAAAAGGTATAACTTAGAGTAAGGTTCTTTCAAGAATGTAAACATATCATAAGACATTATTTCACAAAATTTTCAAAATTTTTTCCCAGTATTAATTTTGTAGAAACAATTCGTGTGTATCTACATGTTGTATAGCAATCACGCATTTTAACTATTTACGCAATTTATAATATACCATGTGACTATTATGCAATTACTGGAGTGATTTATGACCTTAAGTGTACCTGTGTAGGTAAAGTGCAAATAGCAGCTTTTTGGATACTTTTCTTGAAGTTATGCATTAAAAAATATTTGTACGTGTAAGACAAATGCGAATAGCAGCTTTTTGGATAATTTTCTTGAAGTCATGCATTGAAAATATTCGTAAATTTTTCATTTTCCCTAATTGGAATTTCAAGTTGTGACTGTAAACCCTTATGGGCCAGAAGCACGAACAGTAAAATTTTCTGGATATCCACATTAACAAAAGTACTGCTATATGTTATGTAATATGGCATCATGAATGACAAAAAACTTAAGTTTGTACATTGTCATTGATACAGGATTAATGGATGGCTGCTATAATATAAGAGTGATTCTTTACTCTTCTGTATAGGCCACAATTAAAAACCAGCTTTGCTGAACCATTTTCTTGAAGTTATGCAAATTGTTGGCTATTTTTTTTTGCATCCCATCCCTTACATATTGGCTAAATCAATGGGTGATTCTGAAATCTGTAAGCTTGAAGCCTTATGCTAATTGCATTTTCTGAATGTCCATGTTACCGGTAGTACGTAAGCTAAAACTGGTGGTGATTATACTGTAAAGCATTGTGCAACATTGCATCAGAGCTGACTAAAACTGTATTATGTGCACTGCCACCATAAGCATTATAGAATGTAAATTGTGTTCCCTATTATTTTAATCTTTGGTTTATTTTCTTAAAGTGATGACGAAAACTTCATAAACTGTTTTAAGCTTTCTTAGTGTGTTGAATGCTATAATTTTTGTGTAGTTTTTTATCTTCGTTTTAAAACAAATTGTTTCTAGTAACAGTGTATTATTTATTGTAGGCATTGGATTACCAGAAGATGATTGATGAGAGCAGACCTTATTGTACCTTTTCTTTGAACCCTGAATCTACAACACCATGCCCAAAGATTTTCACCGGCAAAATATTGGTGGCCCAACAGGGCCTTAAGGGTAGAGATGCACGGCTGTCGTCAGTAGAGCTGGATGTGTGCCGCCCTTTACATGAGGTGATGATATATTAAGATGTATTTGGTAGTGACATCAGTTTATTTTTGGTACACACAAAATTGTGGGTTGATTCTTAGTGAGACATAATGTTCTAGCTTATATATTTGAGAGCCATCAATGTAAACAACCCCCCCGTGTTTTATTGGAATTATCACCCCCCCCCCCCCGAACTTGAGAATTGTCTGTTTGATTGAGTAATTAATTTAAAGACAAGTAGAGTTTGCAGGTCATCAACGTCACATAATAATTTTATTGATAAATAAGTACAAATTAATTTTAATTGTTAAGTATTCATACAGTACCCTGGGTACAATAGTACGCAAAGTTCCTAATATTGTACTACATACTCATGGACATTTTGATTGTAAAATGTTATATACACATGAAGTGAATATCTGATAATATCTTTCAGATAACAAAGGTACCTGGCACTGAACAACTCGGCATACAAGCACTCCAGTCTTCTAATCCAGATACAAGGCTATTTTGGGGAAACCAGCCACAGAGGACCATAGAACCTTTGCAGCAGCAGTCAGTCCTAAACTCATCATCACCAGGGACCTCAGGACCTCTGCAGCTACATTCGGTTTTGAACCCATCAGCGCCCCACCAGTGGGATCTTCCCGCCGCAGGGCTACCCTACCACCTCGCACATGGTGTTGAGGCATTTAAGCAACACCAACAACCACTCGAACAGTATGTCCAACACCAACCACCACAGTTGCATGGCGGTCATAATCCACAAACAATACCACATCTACCCCAAACCCCACATTATGGTGGTCCAGATCCTCGTCAAAAGCAAAACATACCAAATATTGCTATAGCAGAGCCACCATTTCCACGGGGATTGGTAAATTTTCCACAAGAACAAGCGAAACCAAACATGCTTANCCCGCCGCAGGGCTACCCTACCACCTCGCACATGGTGTTGAGGCATTTAAGCAACACCAACAACCACTCGAACAGTATGTCCATCACCAACCACCACAGTTGCATGGCGGTCATAATCCACAAACAATACCACATCTACCCCAAACAACACATTATGGTGGTCCAGATCCTCGTCAAAAGCAAAATATTGCTATAGCAGAGCCACCATTTCCACGGGGATTGGTAAATTTTCCACAAGAACAAGCGAAACCAAACATGCTTATGCAGCAATTGCCTCAGACATGCAATAACAAATCACCAGGGGAAATTTCCCCATCAGAATTGAATTTACCCTCTCTGTCAATTCCAGCTGGTGACCATGGGCAGTCAGATAGCACTTCAATCATCACACCCGAACCAATATCTGGCTTACCTAATGCAATGGCACAATCAACGCAACTAATGCTAGAACAACAGAACTCAGCTGAGGTCAGCATCCCACCACCACAAAACAATCTTGAGCAATTAAGCTTGTCGGAATCTGCCGATCCGTTACCTTCAGGGGGCACCAAAGACCACATTCACCCGCTCCCAATAGATCCTATGCGAGTTTTACACAATGTATCCAACGTGCCATCAGTTACACCTGAAGGCCATATGGGAAAATCTGTTCTAAACCCAGAGCATCACCCACAGGAAGTTGCACAGTCATTTATTATAGCACCACTACGTGTTTCGCATTCTTCCGCTGTGTCTGAGACGGCATCAGCACCAAAAAACCAAGATTATGAGGCGTATCCAATTGTTGAAACACCATCTCAACTAGAAATTTCACAACAACAGCGACACTTTCAAGAAGAGCTACATGCGCAGCACCATCGATTCCCACAGCTTTCATCGCCACCACTACAACAACAGCAGCAGCAGCTCCCACACCCCTACGCCCTATATGCTGTATCTCAGCACTATGGCAGACCAGATCTTTCTCAGCCACTCTGTACAGCTGCACCGCAAACAAACATGACTGTTGCATATGGTTGTGGTGCTGCTGCCAGGTGGACCGAGACAGCAGGGCAACACAATGTCTTTGTTCAAAATGTAGGCCGGCTTGAAATTCATCAAAATGGAGATCGGGAGTTGATGGGTGCTGCACCACCAGCTCATGTCCATGTTTTGCAACGGTATCTGCCTTTGGGGTCAAAAGGACACTTGGATCGTTTTCTTAAGATCCCACAGGTGTGGGAGACTATTATATGTCAACTCCACCTACGGAATGCTGGTTGTCCTAAAGAACCTGTCGAATTTGTCTTTTGCCATTTACAGGGCTCCTTTCAGCTACTTATATGGCTGTTGCGGAAAATTGGCGAGGGAGTAAAGAAAATCGTTGAACAACCTGAAATAGAAGTCCTGATTGATGAAGTTAGAGTAAGTTTCCTCTCACTCATAAAATAATGTTAATTTTATGGGGGTAGGGTAATACGTAAACATGTAAGTTGTTAGGTAAGAAGCAAAAAGAAACTTTTTGTTACCTTAAGCAGGGATATATTTTCACTATAACAAAGAACACTTTTATTTTCAAAATATTTTTTGCATGTGCTTGACAATGGAAAATAAAGGTGATATACACCATGCTTTTTAGTGCCCTTTTATTTACTTTTCAGAAAGCAAGGATTCGTGAGGTTGAATGTGAAAATCTGCGCAAAAACCTGTCCTACATAGCTGATGAAGGGTTTAATATGAGGAGATTGTTAGATTTCCTTTTTTCAAAGGGCATCATCAGTGATTCAGATATGGATAAAATTAAATGCCAGCAAGCATCATCAGAGAAGTGCAGTCTACTATTACATAAGATATTGAAGTGCTCAGTGGATAAGGATCCCGTGGGGCACCTGCGGCAGTGGTTTGTTGACGAGGACCGACGTGATCTGGCAGATCTGCTGGTAGTGAACCCTGAGGATATACAGGGATCGTATGACCCAGATGATGCCCTAAGACCTGATGAATACCAGGATGGACATCTCGCACTCAGACAAAATTGAGAAGTCCTGTAGAGCTAACCGTGCATCTCTCACCATATGTGGCATTTCACTTTCTTCGGCTACAGATGAAAAACTTCCAGATTTTTTTCATCTGCAAATCTGAATATTTTGATGCCGTGGAGCTGTACTCATGCCCTTTATACCCCGGTATAAGGCTAAAGGTACTTGGTGTTTGCATTTTTCAGGATTTTTAAAGGTCCACTTTAATCTCTGTTGAGCAGAGTTTTGAAAAAATATATGATATAACATTATTATTATTATTATTATTATTATTATTATTATTATTATTACTACAGCGTCTTTATGTGAAAGCTCTAATTTCGTCAACCAAAATAATTGATAAACTTAGTTTTGACAATGCCCCCATCTAGTGGCTGCACAAAGGCAGACAAGAAGCAGTCAAAATTCAGGAAAACTTCATCAGCTTTGTTGTATTATGTCATTTCAGGTTTTTATAGATGTCCACATTATGAAAATGATAACATGTAAAGTGTGTGGAGTTGTGACTTAAATATTTGTACAGATATCTGTACTATGCGATGTATATTCTTTACAATTTATGGAGTGATTTCGTGTATTCATAGATAAATCTACACATACTCGGAAGTACTCTTTTCTCTGTGGTTACTATATGCAGTCAGCTACCAAACCCTTTGTTGATTTATTTTAAGATAATACTGCTTCAGTGAGTTTTTGTAAACAGCATATAACTGGTTAAAGTAACCGTTATATAGTTTCTATAAAAAGATATTAATTGTTTTATCGAAGCATGTATTTATAAAGAGAAATCTGGATTTTAGCTCAAATAATATTTTAATAGTGAGTTTTGTATTTGCATCGTATATGAAAATTCATTAATAAATTTGGACAAATACATTGTGTCGATCACGACTTGATGATTGAAAAGTGGAAATAATTCGACTGCAATCCCGTTGGTGTGCGTGTTCCAAAAGCTAGTCTGCTACCTGTAGACTTGGCAAGTATGTATTGAACAAAGTGATCAAAGCAAGTACCCTAGCTTCATAATCCCTTATATCGTCTCAAACCATTTCCATAATCTCGAGTTCAGTTTCTGTTTAAACATTTGATTAAAAGAATGTTAAATAATAAATATTGAATACTAACACCTCGTGTGGTCCGTTATTTCATGTAATAATGGCAGGTATGGCAGCGGCGGTTTCACAATGGGCATATGCATTGTTTATCCCAGGAAGCAATGCAAAAGAGGTGGACATCTCACCTGCGGGAAGTTGGCCTATACCAGTAGTTAATACTGGGACCGAAATCATAAACCGATTTCATCATCTATTTTAAGACCGCCGTTTTTCATCTTGATTCGTCATCACAATGTTAAGTACAGTAGATGTGTGGGTGGATTAAAATTCACTTCCCAGGCTTCTAAAGACAACAAGCTTGAGGAGTGAATTTTAATTCATCCATCTTGTGCTTGCAAAAAAGGGCAGTTTTGATAAAGTTGATTTTATGATACCTTATTCAATACACACAATACAATAAACAACTCCAGTACATAAAAATTCTTAAAAACAAATCAGCGTTGCACAGGGACTACCACGCATTACTGCATTGAGATTAAAGTGGATTTTAACTACCCTTCCCCACAACACTCAATTTGTCCACTGTCCACTGTCAACCCCCATTTTATACTGAACAGTGCTCTCCGCAGTGCAAGATTTTCGGTCCACGATTCTTGTAAGTGGTATTGAATCCATACTGGATCTCTGTTGTTAGTTTTTAGCATTAACATAAAAAACAGTCGGTAAAAAATGATCGTAATTTTTCTGAAAGGTAGGATAGGGAATATTATTGCCATGCATATACCCCGTTTACATTACTGCAATATTACCGAGAAATAGTCACGATTCGAATAGTTGCTACAGTGTGGCATGAGGAATTCTGATTACCATGCAATTTGTAAAAATCCTGCTGGCAAAAGACCCCTGGTTAGGGCGCACGTGTGCGCTCAAGAGTATATGAGTGCCGAAAGTGCCGAGTTAAACTTGATATTATGATTTAAAAACAATCGAAAGAACAAACAAACAAACGATTAAACAAACAGACAAAAACAAACAACCCCCCCCCCCAAAAAAAAAAAAAAAAAAAAAAAAAAAAAGAAAGAAAAAGAGCTAGTAATTGGNAAAAAAAAAAAAAAAAAAAAACGCACAGTTCGAAAAGCTATACAGCTATACATATTTTATGTATGCATATGTTTTTCTGTGCAGCGCATGCGCAATTGCTCAAACAGGAAACTGCACCTGTGGCATACGGTTAATTAAACTTTGCTGTGTGTGTACGGGAAAGCGAATCGATTTTTAACATAAATTTTGAAAAGGATAAAGGCCTACTCGGATTTTTTCAGATGGTAGTGTAAATGGGATATCATATACTTTGAGAGCTATTACTACATGTAGCTCAAGGTTGTCGAAGACTGATGGTCAACCACAAAGCAGCTTTGATATCGTGGTGTGCCTTCTTTTTGTACTTTGTCTCATTTTTACCGCTGCTATTGTATTTACCGCTGCTATTGTATTTAACTCAAACAATCTGCGACCTACATATTCACAATGACATAACATTTCGTTATACGCGACAGAAGCTAAATGCAAAGAAAAAGAAAATACATAGAAACACCCTTTGTCGGACTGGGTCTTTAAACACATTCTGTTTGCATAACGTGTCCCGCTTAGAGCAAAACATACTTTTTTCTGTGTGTTTTGCCAGGGTAAATCATACGCTTGCTATTCAATCTACTTCTTTGTCGTGAGATGTTTGTGTTTAGTATTTTCAGCTTTTATTAACCTTCCCCGGTACCTGTCGATTTTCAATTGCAGTGACGAGAAATTGCGCAGTCACTGGAGAGGTCTAACAGTCCCAGTGGGGCAAATTTAGGGGGACAAGAAATTAGATTATGATCATCTGAGGTTTAATCAAAACAGTGTAAACTTCTGGTGAGTTTATCAAGGGAAGTTCTACATTAATTTGACCATATAAGCTGAATTAGACAGCACCTGATGTCGTGTTTGTTTGTTTTAATGGCGTCGTGTAGCTGTGATTGGGTGTGATCGATTATCCGTCGTCTTCCAACGGTAGCATTAGTGATAACATATGTTTTTTGACATTTATTTTGGACATCCAAAATTAAAAAACAAATACATATATGTAAATGCAGTATACATTCTACACGTACACACACACACACACACTCTCACTCTGTGATCGATGACATATTTGTTAAATAGGCAAACGGTTAAAACAAGAGTGACATGACAGATAAAACCAGTTTTAATAATGATATATGCGCTGCTTGCACATGCATATACAAGTATATTGTACATGTACAGATTTCCCAGACAGCAAGATGACATCGGCATGAAGTTGTCCCAACGCCAGCTTGGTTAAAGGACTACTGTTGGCCCAACGTCTTGAAGTCAATCGCCGGCATAAGGGCAACGTATGGTTGCTCATCGGCTCGACATAAGCTATACCGTAGGCACAATTTCAGTAAGTCAACTAGCCATGTTTGGCCAACGTCATTTGTCCAACCATTTCCCCGACATTGGGCCAACTTCATGCCAGCGTGAGATGATGTCAATAGCTACACTTGGGGCAATGATGGTTGTTTTATTGATTACTACAAAAATCAATTGTTCTATATATATAGTAGGCATGGCAATGACTTTTTAGTTACAATTTCCCATCTGATTCAATACAAGTTAAACGTTTACATTAATAACAACATAATTAGTGGAAGTTCTTTCAGAGTTAAGAAAATACTCGTATACATGTACAGTACATGTCCAAGTACAGCATTTAGGACACATTTGATATATTTAATTGCATGATTACCTATTTTATTCATGTAAGGGATAGTGACAAAGTGCTTCGTCCCATTGACAAACTTTTTTTCTTATTTCAAACAGCCCAAGGCCTCTTAACATTTGCCACAGTAAGCCCATGGTGTGTTGGAAATTCAAACTAATTTAGTCACTCTGAAATAGTGTCCGGAAAGATGGGGACAGGTGCTAGCATCGTCGCTGGAGAGGTCCTTAAAGAAACAGTACGTATCCTTGCGGTGCCAGACAAATCGCCGAGGCAGTCACAAAAAGACCAAAGACAGAAAGCAATCCGCCAGAGAGAGCTAGACATGTTTCGCGATAGATGCCTGCAGTTCGCCGAGTTTTTGAAACGTGTGCGTGCCACAAACTACGAACAGAGGAGGAAGGAAATACATGATGGGATTTTGTACCACCTTCGGAAGCCTTATGGTTGTTTTAGAAACCGAGAGCAGAGACTTATTTTAGGAGATGATGTAACTGAGCTCGGGCTGGTCTCCTTGTTGGTGGACTATTACAAGGCTTCATTGGACTTTTTTGATATTAAGGCAGTGACATACTATGAAGATGGCACAGAGTGGACCACCGAACTGAGCAATTTGCGGTCTTTCTTCTGGGACTACAGTGATGCCAGTCCACAATTTGCTGAGCAACTCGCGCGCTCTGGTTACTTGGAGCTTATGATGAAGGACCTAGACGCCGTACAGCTTGGGATACAAAACAACACATTGCAAGAAAATGTACGTTACTGTGTTCAAAACGCCATTCTTTTGAATGTTTCGTGGTTTTTAAGACTTGATAAACTATTCTTTGTTTCATGATCATTCATAAAACATTTAATGACTCCCTACGTCAGTATTTTAATCGAACTTAGACATCCTGGAAATATTTGTGATGAAATACATATTAATAATGAAAGGCAAACGTTTTATTTTCGGCGAAAAAATTAATTTGTATTTTGATTAAATGAAATATCAACACGCCAAGAAATAAATAAACATGAAGCGTTTGAATTCTTGTTTTATAGAACAAAGGGACATTAGGAGCCGTACAAACAGCCATAGCTCCAGTGTACAACTGTTCAAAACTCGACGCTATAAAAGACATTTTCCAGGAAATTGACGTCTTGGAGAGAATCGAACCTTACTTACAGTCAACTGATGAGAGTAAGTATTCGATGTTATATCTTGATGTCTGATTTAAATAACACTATATCAGTATATTTCTATAATTGTGAAACTAAACTCGGGGAAAAGTGAAACATGTTTATTGTGGTAACTCAACAATGGTAGATAAGTCCTTCAGCCACGGTTGTGCTAACTTGCGCGTTCCTTGTTTCAAAAAGTGCAGGAACACCTACTTTTACATCATGAGCTGAGCACGTTTATTTCAGAGATAAAAGCAGAAGCGACCTTAATCAAATGTTACATCACAGACGAACAACAAAACGATTTGTTGACAACAGACGAAACCGTATTCACGTTTCTCATTAACGGACTAGAGAAAGCGCTGGAAGCGGAGAAAAGAAGATTTCGAGGGTTGTCAACATCTGAACTGGCTGAAGCATTGGGGGTACTCGCTAGACACGAGAATGATAAAGTAGCTTTAGTGCAGC
Organism: Lingula anatina; assembly: GCF_001039355.2. Next base: position 194,751 of record NW_019775723.1, on the reverse strand, counting down.
ACGGCGCTATACCACTTCTTGCTACTATGCTTATGTCAACTGATGAAGAAGATGTAAAACAATCAGCAAAAACGCTGTGGAAACTTTCCCTTGATCAAGAAAACAAAGCAAAAATAAAGGTAATTCCCACAGTTTTTGATTGTAATAAACGGGATATTTTTGGCATCAAACTATTGCAGAGTTTCGTGATTATGAGTATTGTTTGGCGCTTATTCCCCATATGTATATTGCATAAGTTGCATATGAGCATCGTAATAAAAATGACGTTTGTAAACCCACAAAGCCGAACGAATGAAATGAATTTCAAAACCAATTTTGAAAATCTGAAAACGTGGTAGGTTACAGTGTTTTGAATATTCCTATGGAATAGCCATTGGGAAGCTCGTCATTTGAGCATAACTATGCAGTCTTGCTCCTACAAAGATATGTTATATTTGGCTATTATCCAAAACTTAATGCTCTATTGTTGGGAAATGGCTTTCAACACTTTTCAACACGCCTACTGTTTAAGTTGAATAACGGGGAAAACCAATGGCAATAGATTTTTCAAATATAATTTGGTGTCTATTTTAGGATGTTGGAAATTGCATAGACATGCTTCAAAAACTTTCCCATCACTCCAGTCATGAGATAAAGAACACCGCGACAAGAGTTTTGTGGACGCTGGAACAGAACCAAGGACAAGGTGAAGGTAGGTCGCATAAATAACGGCACATAGTGTACCTGTAGGGTTCAGTTAAGCCTCGCTTTAATAAACGCGTTTATAGCGTATAAATTATTCATATTTCAGCCACCAGGATAATCACACAGAATGACATCGACATTTTGAGTCAGCACTTAGGTAAGCACTGGAAGCGATTAGCAAGGAAACTGGACATTCCTGACGGTGAAATAGATATCATAACCCATGACAATTATGTGTTTGGACTTAGGGAGATGATACGCCAAATGTTAAACAGTTGGAAGAACAGAGAGTCCACAAAAGCCACAGCTAAAGCTTTGGCTGAGGCACTATGTGAAATAGGAGAAGCCGACATTGCTGCTATGCTGCCATTATAGAGCCGTATACGGCACCACAGTAATCGCGAGGGAGAATCATATTTGACTTATCTTGAATACTTACAATTATTTGCCATATCAAATGTACAGATACATCAACATTTCAAAGTTATGTTTTCAGAGTTGATGCTGTTATTTCTACATCTTAAAATGTATCAGTGAGGACTAGGGTTGCGGAAGATTTTCATTGTCTAAACTCAGATATTACTACCAGAGGAATATTTTTTATGGTTGTTCTTTTTTTTCACTGAGCATTTAATAAGAGGAGATTTTACGATAGGCCTATAGGAGCTTATTAGATCCATTTATGCTAGAAGTGATGTACGAAAGGGCGGGTCCAATTCTAAGCTAGCGCCTAATCATTCAGCTGTGTAAGGAAATTAAGGGTATGTTTATCTACCCTGCAAGTATTTTGTGTTATAAAATTGCAATATTATTATATTGTAAGTTACATACTGGGTACATAGCATATTACACCATGGATATCTGTACAGAGAAGCTCCTGACTTTATAAAACCCTACCACAGCTACGGCAGAGAGGACACAGTGATTATCTCCAGCACCTTGTTCTAAAAAAGATTTGCCCGTTAAGTCTGAATCAAATACTGTGAAATAGGCACAATGTATATGATAGGTATGCATGCTGCTTTGAATTTTCAAAATCCCTACATCAAACGAAGTACTTAACATGAAATTTAATAAAGAGTTCACAAAGGTGACATTTTACAAATTTCATGACATTTAAAGTGGGTTGCAATTGGTAGTAACTCACATTCTCTCTGCATGGATATGATACATATACAGTTCTTGCCTCTCAGGTGTATGTTATGTAGTATTCACAGTTGCAAAAGCCACATACAACGCGGTGTCTTGTGCCAGTGACTATAAGTGAACTCACCGTTCATTTCATGTATGGTATAGATGACAACAAAATGGGTATACCATGTAGGTGATAAGGTGTTCATGAATTCATACTCAGTATGCACACTATGTGCTCGTTTTATGATTTGAGTTTTGATACATGTAGCTACCTGTATACTCATTTTATTAAATGACTTTCAAACAGCCGTTATATTGTATAAGAGCAACTACGTATCCACTTACATGTATATCCTGTTAATATCCTTACATCTAATTTTGATTTTATATGAATGAGAGCTGTATGTTACTGGTAAATGTAAGAGTGGCATTTTTGGCTTCTTTTAATTCCACTTTTGCTGGGATAATTTGATCTGAATATATCACAGTTTACGCTGGTAGCAAATATGGCAAAATGTATAAGATAAAATACATATATAGATGTGCAAATGCGACTAAATACCTTGAAATAAATTTATTTGAATTTGCCCTTTTTTCTATCTGTCCTTCGACATTTGTTTAGTCGTTGAGTGATGAAGACGTTTCTATAATATCCAAATCGCATATTTACTTGCTGAAATGGAGGAATCACACTACAGTCTTTTGAAGCTGTAAATTTTTTAAAATTACTGTTCGGCATTTTCATCCATTCAATGGCCTGTGTCATGATAACTGGTCAGATGTCTGTTCTTACTCTGTTTTTTTACTAAGGGAGTACGCGTTGCCTCTAACCAATGTGATTTTTTTTCTTCTGTGGTGGACAATATGGCATTCGCAAACCGCAAAAAATATTCTCATTGGCAGTTTTCCGGGATTTTAAACTTAAAATGTTTTTCTATCAACAATTTTTAAGATATTTCCCACAATTGGCACAATTCTCAACGTCATCATCGGCGTCTCACCTTCGTGTCATTTTCGCTAATGCCGTAAGTATGGGTACATAATTTCCGAACGCTGCACAAGGAACAAGGACGATAGCACTCAAGATTAGAATGAAAGAATTTTTTCTTTGGGAAATGACAGGCACTTTGTAAAATATCCAAAGAGTAAAAAAAAAAAAATAATAATAATAAAATAAAATAAAAAAAAATAAAAAAAAACGCAGTTAACTTGTTTATAGTAAACAGACAAGCTTAAGTTATTTGACTGGTGATAAATAAAACGTTTATATAGAAAATTAAATACTCCACAATGGGAATTTACAGCCATTTAGTTGAAAAGAATATACGGTATTACATTCGTTATAATATCATAGTGATAACGAAGTAGAGTTGCAATTTTCAAGCATTTATTCACCACCGACTGGTTTTTCGTTCAACCTCAAGAGTGTTTATACTCCATTTCCACACCAATTAATCATTTTAGTTATAGTAGGTTTAGTCCATTCAGGAATCTATTACCTTTACCTTTACATGTGTATTACAATGTTTATTGCTCTTTTTTGTAAATGGTAAGCTACAACAATTGAATAAAATCAATTAAATTAATTATTATTATTATTATATTAATAATAAAAATAATACATAAATAAATGAAACGGGTTACATTGATAGTTAAAAGGATAAGATGCTCCAATCATGACCCAGACAGTGAAAGCATTATAAAAATAGTTACAAGGGAATATTTCTTTTTTTTTTTCATTTTTCATTTCAAAACAGACGTAGGTGATGGCTATTTGTGTAAAAATGTGGTCAGCACTTGAATATGGGGTATATGTTTGATATATTATAGATAGTCTTAAAATCATAACTTAATTAAGGTATTTTGGCGAGTACAGTGGTCCTGATCAAGGTCCCACATACAGGACAACGTCTAGGAGCAGGCTCACACTGTGCACAGGAAACCAAGTGACCACACGGTAGAAATACCATGCTGACTTCCTCGATGTTGCAGAACTTACACGTCATCTGTGCTCTCAGACGCTGGTTCTCCGCTCTGAGAGCACGGAGAAATGTGACTCCTGGAATGTAAAAATGTGATCAATAACTGTTTGACGCATTCTATCATATACTTTCCTAAGTTATGAAAGTACATGAATAACTTAATGAACACATTCGTCATATAAGTTACACTCTCTATGTTACTGATTGTATCAAGCATAAACATCAATATTTTTGAAGGATCTTTACTGATTGTCGACAGGGGGCACTGCAGTCTGTTACGTACTTTCAGCCCTTTCACTGACAGTAAGTGTGGACTCTGTATTTTTTTCCTTCTTCTCATCCCATTGGTTTTCCTCTTTAGCTACACAAATAAAAAAGTATTAAAGTAAAGAATAAAAAGACCTAGTGTATAGTTAAACAAATATATCAAGTTAACTGTTGCGGATTTACCATGAAATGAAAGCAACCACATGTAGGTCTAAGAAGTGACGTCTATAATAACCCTATACAATGGTTTATTAGATAGTCATGGGATTAACTATAAACAGTCATAGGGTTACATGTAATTAGAGTCACAGAGTAAATAAAAACCTCACGGTCAAATAATTGTGCATCTTTTACGCAGAAAAAAATTTAAGCCCCCTTCACACTTATTCGGAATCGGCAGTAATCAAGCAGAATGAGCCGGAATGAAGATTTTTTTTTCAAAATTGTGTGACTAGGGTATAACATATGAAATTGAATAATGCCCACCAATCGACAATATTAAAATTAAACAATATAAGCATGTTATAGTCATATTTGGAGAAGCGCAAGTGGTAGACTCAACATGTAAGTTTTCTCTACGAAACATCCCTTACGAAAAAGTCCCATGGGGTCCTATAAGATTCTATGGGATCCTATAGGAAATTGGCCCAATTTCCTAAAGGATCCTATAGGACTTTTTCGTTAGGGATAGCTGGTTAAAAATAAATAATCACTTTGATGATCGCTGATGAAAATTAACAAAAAGGCATAACTGTCCGATTTAGCACCAGTACTTCAGCAGCTGTTGAACTTGTATCTCACTGCAGTATGCATGTACATGTATTTTCCAGTAGACAGGGCGTTGTATGTGTCAAAGAAGACTACGAAAGAACTTTTATAGTTACTTTTTTAATTCATGCTTGGCTTAATCAAAAGATGGGGTAAAGTCAAGTTCCTGTAAACAATTGACAGTACTTCAGTTATTGTAACCTTTCAACTTAACCTCCCTATATCCTACAATGATCATGTGTCTATTAGCCATCGTGTCGATAACACGCTGATAGAACATATGCTTTATCGATCGACGTTTTATACCGGTAGGTCACGCTGGGCTTTTTCAAAAGGAAAGGGTTCATGCGTCATCTGCACATATTGCCCCGGGTGTTGAACAAATAAGAAATTTAAGAAATAAGAAATTAAAGGCAGTATATTACGGGCAGTATACGTGCACCGTACGGGCATCGCATTTCAAATGTAATCTAGGCTATACCCGGTACTGGGTATTTAAGGGTTGGATGTTGTTATAAATACAATATTGATAGCTGGGTGTACATGTACTAGCATCAAGCATATTATGTTAGTGTTAATATAGCAAACAAATGGTTAGAATAAATAGTCAAGTCTAGGAGCAGCACAAAACTAAAAAAAACCCACCAAAGTAATTCTAAAAGTGCGAATAGAAAAAAAATGAAATAAAAAAATAGCCACGGAAATAACGTGTACACGTACATATGAGCACAGTGGCCAATTTTTGGTGACTTTAAAATCAACGCAAAGAAGGATGCTGTTGTTAAAATACGAACTAACGATTGTGGCCCAGTGACGGATTGTAGGAACACCAGCACTATAAGCACGGAATGGTAAAGGGGTGTATTAGGTTCGTTTGTATATTTCTCTATTTACTCAATTTTATTTTGTCATATCAAATATTTTATTAAAGGAACGGCGTTTTTCTGTTAGAATTCCAACCGTCTTCACGAAATATAGCTGGTTAAAAAAAAAAAAAAATGACTTTGATGGTCGATGATGAAAATTAACAAACGCATGGAAGTTAATTAAATATGCAGTGACAGCACGGTTATGTAAACTGATGAAGACAATGAGTAAAATACGCGAGAAAGCAAGAGTCAGGTACTTACTGGCGCTCTCACAAGCTGCAGAACTTCCTGCTGACCCACTACCAGTGTCCGATGCTGTCGCCTCGCTGTGACTGGCATTAAATTGTCCATTACCCACCCCATTCCCGGGATTCAATGGACGCTCCGGCAACTGGTGACGGACTTCCTGCATAGGCAGATCACCTACGGGTGAAGAAAAACAAATGATGCCATATAATGTTGTATCATACTTCGATTTATTTCGCTCCAAAAAAGAGGTCCTGATAATAAATCATTTTTGTGGCAAAATTAGGTTATGTACCGATAGAGCACGTGTTGTCATATAATGAATTTCTAGAAAACCGTGCCAAGAACCTACATTTTGAAGGTCATTCTGGGCGAATGTATCAAGAGGGACTCGATCGGCTTAATCTGAACAAATTGAGGTCGGGTATAATACAAAGAAGAAAGCTCATGAATGCAATTATATAGCAAGACTTGATGTTTTCCACACGTATACAAGGCCTCATCTCCCTGAGAAACATAACTATCTGATTAAGATACCGTTACTCCAACCTGTACCCTCCTGTATTTCCGAGATGCCAGATATGCGTCAATGAGCGCGCAGAAAAAGGAAATGTTTTTATTCATACACGTCATATACGTGGGTTTTAAAACGCCGGGTGTTACACAAAGAATATATCTCGTAAATGAAGTTGTATACTTTGTGTGAGCTACTTATTTTTTTCACCCGGTTTAGGTGTATCGGCGCGTCGCACTGTTTTTAACCAACGCCACGCCACGCTACGCGTGTCTACCCTCTACCAGGGTGGCAGATTATATACGGAAAAATGAGGGAAATCCAGATATAGTAAAATGACTGTCTATTTATCTAAAGAGACATCTGTGAATATCCTGTGAAAAGTCAATCTGTGACCCTGGTGGAGGGTAGTGGCACATATTATAGGGAAAAAGACTCACCAGTAAGGTTTTCTCCACAGAACATAACTGGTTAGAAATAAATGATGATCGGTGATAAAAAAATTAATTATCCCTTAAAGTTAAAACTAACGCAGTATGAAAGAATTATTGTATATGCAAGAACAACACGGTTATGCAAACTGATGAATACATATTAATAAGTTAAAATGCCCGATAAAGCAGAGTAGTACTACTTACTGGCGCTCTCACTAGCTGCATAGCCGTTTCCGTATGTATACAATAGTGAGTTTTCCTCCATTAAAGCGATATCAAAGTAAAAAAAAAAAAAAATTAAGCCTGACTTAGATTTTGTCTTTTTACCTCTATATCTTCTAGATTTAGCACGCTGATAAACCGCGTAATATAATTATCGATAGGAAAGCGAAACAATGGACATACCGGTAACTAGGTCATGCTGACTGGGCAAAAGTATCTATGGGGACTCAGCTCAATCTGAACAATTGAGGCCAGATGCAATACAAAAAAGGAATCTGATAAATTCACTCATATAGCAAGACTTGGTGTTTTCCTCAAGTATTCAAGACACTCGTCTCTCTGAAGACAAAAAATATCTGGTTTAGATACCGGTACTTCAGCCGCTGTTCAACCCTTACTCCCCTACGTGTAGGGCCTAATACTGCCGCATTGTATTGATTTGTGTCAATAGTACACGAAAGAATAATGTAACTCACCGCAGCCCTCTTTAAAGTAAACCTTTATTTGTTCACGCATTACGTAGATGTCATACATCACATACAAGTAGCTGTACTGTATGTACGATATTTTTTTTTTTTTTTGATACCGCAAGGAGCTACGGGTTACGCCGAGCATGTCTACATTTTGTGCCCATAAAGTACGATTCCGTGCAATTTCGTGTGATTTCGTCTACCTTCGCCCAGACGCCGTGCGAAAAAGGTATTAGTACTCTGAAAGAATAATGTAACTCAACGCAACCCTCTATAAAGTTAACCTTTATTTGTTCAGATATAATTCAGCGCTTACAAGTAGTTGTAGTGGTAGTAGTAGCGGTTGTGGTGAAACTAAACAAACAAACAAACAAACAAACAAACCAAAAAATGATAATAAATAACTGCATTACAATAATAAAATAACGAATCTCAAAAACCGAAATACAATAAATGTACATACAAAATGAAAAATAAAAGAAAGGAGAGAGAGAGAGCAACGGGTACACACAAATAGCGACAATGTAAATAAAACTATGAAACTTAAATATTATATAGCTATAGTAGCTTATACTCACACAACATTCGGAAACTTTAAAGCATACATGTACATGCACAGCACCATGGCGGCCAGGAAAAACAGAATCGTCTAAAAGGATAATGTACATGTCAACTAAATATCGATATAAAAAAGATGACTTAATTGAGTCATATATACTGATATCACATAAGTACATGAAAATGATGTCCTCTGCAAAACCTCATGAACCTAACATATGAAAGTTACTACAATGTACTTAGATTTACGCCCCTCTGATTTGACAAATGCCAGCACTTTATTTTTGATTCATGATTCTGACTACATTCTATATACCTTACAGCGAACGACTGTTGAAATATTAAAAAAAAAAAATCATATTAAAATATTAGCGTCAAATGTGTCGTCGGCCTGAAAATGTAGGCCTAACACTTCCTTGTTGGGGATTTTAGCTAAATGAGGTTATGTTTAAATTTGAAAATATAGTACCGACCTTACGTTTGAGACGAACGTCTAAATATTTGAAATTCCAGTGCATTTAGAAAAGTTCTCTGTCATTATAATGAGCAAATCTGATTGTTTTACTGTGCACTTACCGGCTTATTTACCCAGTCGTCATCTCAGTAAGACCAGGAAGAGGTGAGGACTGTATGTAGATCTATGTACGCTAGTGCAAACCCCGCTATTGCATCGACTTTATTTTTAAATAATTAAATAAAATTAATAAACTAAAATGTTTGTCTACTATTGTAGATGCCACTCATATCAGAGGATGATATTCCTTTGTTCACTCAGACGATAGCCCCGTGTGTAATGGGGATGGGGTTTAATGTGGGTACTGGTGGGTGGCGGGGGCGGCATGCACGTGCACGAAGTGAAAGCAGCACAAGACAGGAAGGTTAGGGCTAGCTACAGAACAACTTTACTGTCATTACAAATGTAAACTTTTTGTACTTGTTCAAAGTGTGTGCGTTTGAGTGTGTGTTTTATTTTAAACAACAGTGCTATGTTTGATTAAAGGAGATGGGATCAATCAGCGTGATTGTGCTAATGGTCATGACAATAATGTTTCACTTTTACCACTACCTTTAAATAATGTCACAGCTTACTAGTTTAACAACGCTATAGTATTAAAAGTCTGCCATAGACCTTATTGTTGTCAAGCAATCATGATATTCTGAGCACCTGGTGGCTATTGTGTCTTTCTAAAGCAGATGCTTACAGAAATTGCACGCGTAACCTGTAGGTCTGGATAGAAAAAAAAAAACATGTTAGAACGCGAGTTAGAACGCGACCACCCCTGATGTACAGTACAGTACTAGCGCCGTTCTGTAGTCTACTAGCGCCGTTCTGTAGTCTACAAGTGCCCTTAAGCTTCTGTAGTCTCCACACATGACTTTGGACTAAGCCCAAGCAATAACTTCGCTATTTTTATTTTTCATTCCACCTTTTTAACAACATTTAGTTTAAAAACTACAGTCAAAAAGTATTACATGAATCCCCATCACAAAAAAAAAAGAAAAAAAATTGATATAACGCAATATTATTTGATAGATAAATTAATTTTAAAAAAACGTAACATACCTTTTTACCATTCTGTGGTTTTAGTGCTATTATTCCTAGAATCCGTCATTATTACAACAAACGATATCTTAATTACTATTTAATACCACGCAACGTCCTTTTGTAGCGTTGGTAGTAAAGGTTACTTTCCTGCAGCGTTGGTTGTCAAGCGTTAGCTGTCAGGCGTTGGTAGACATGCGTTTTTAGTCAAGAGTTATAGGATTGGCCACTGGGCTGAGATAAGCGTGTACATGTAGGCCTACCAGTACATGTATAGTCACTCGGTCATATATTGCCATGGCTAAGTATAATGTTCTTTTTACACTACTAGTATTACTTGTGATTACAGTAGTTTCCCAGCAGACAAACGACATTGATTCACCGTTAAATCAACGTTAATTTTGGTGGATCAACGTTGAATCAACGTACATGTAGAATCAATGTCGTTTGCCTGCTGGGTTGGTTGTCAGCGAATGTTTTGATGTTGTCTGGGCTTGGCAATTTATTCTACTTATTAATTTACAAATGGTTAAATCAACACGAACATGAAAGAACACGACATGCTTCATGTTACATGGACATGTAGTACCGGTACATTTTTGGACCAACCGGTATCGGTTGTTTGTATCACTTAGTTACGCGCAGCCGCACATCAAAGGGTAATCCCCTGTATACTATTTATACCTGCAGTCACATGGTGTGGAATCCTGCATAAATTCCACATTGTGTAGTCATAGTTAATCAACATGTTATTATCTAATTTGCGTCTGTCCTGTATACATTTAAATATTATTTTCTGTAAAGGCCCATAGGTAGGCCTATGCTTGAGACAGATGCATATCACCTGTTAATATTGCACAACAATCAGCATGTAAATAAGTAGCAGCCACATGTACACGTATGTAAATAAGAAGCAGCCACATGTACACACAGATTCCCTGTAGATAATCTGTATATAACTTGAAACTTGTCCATAATAAAGACACTTTTGATCTGAGACTGAAGATGTGAGGTTGTTCTGTTATGCTTCTCTGTGCACGTAAAGTGAAAGACTGAGTCGAATCTGGAGTCATGTCGGAGCCCATAGATTAGTTAATTCGTTAATGGAAATTGATACACTGGAATTCAGTACAGTTATAAATTAAAGTTAAAGTCATTTTAGACGGTTCACAACAATGGTTTAGTTACTCCGTAGTTCAATGAAGCGTTCAGACGCATGGTGGGCGGTCCTAAAGGTGAATGCCCCATCATCCCCCCTCTGTTCATCGCCATTATGTCAATTGGACTCAACCCTGATGTCAATAGAGACAATATGTTGTTATTCTATCACTTAAAACTCAACCGTGATAACGCCAGAGGGTAAATGTCGAACTGCGAGATATATTTTTACTCCCCGTAACTTTTCAGCTAGAAAACATATGGCAAACAGTCTTTGTACTTTGCTTATGAATTGGTGACTTTCTAACCGAGAAAAGATTAGATTATTGAGCAATCAAGACTTCTAGGATACATGCAATTTGATAATAATTAGTTAATCTAATGTTCACCCAAGAAATAAAACGATAAATTAAATGAAGGGTTCCCAGTTAGACTAATACAAAGCTATAAAATCATTCTCAGGTAACCGTTACTTATACATGCACTGTTCAGTTGAGGAACGACAGGGTCTTACACACTGGGGATAGGATGGGGTAGTGCTAACAAAAAGTAATAAGGATGGAAGAGGGTAGAATGACATGCAACTAACACCATAGCTAATGTACCCCCCACCTCCCGCCACACACTCACCTACTAAATTTGACTTCTTATTCTAATCATTAATTTAATAAGGGCTACATTAGCAAGTAAATAATATGCTTCATACTAGATGTTTACCCAGGTATCGGTATTGTCTTGTTGTAACGCTGGGTCCTTAGTTACCCGGTATGCGCAGCAGGACATCAAAGGGGAATTCCCTATCATACAATTTCAGCCAGCAGAGAGGCGTTTTTATTTACAGCTGCTCAACAAGAACCCCACCCCCACCTACACTCTACTGGGCAATTGACTGTTTTGATTGCTGTCAGGGGGATTTGACAGGGACTTGCCAAGTGACAGTGCCTTAGTATCAGTAGTTATATTCAAACAGTTACCAACCATGTAACCATCCTTGAGATTTCTGCACAGGGTCTCAGCACAGAGATTAGCCACCTGCTTAACGAGATACATATCTGTTAATATTTATTGAAAATCTTGTGGACCTGTCAGAGGGTAAACCTCACCCTTTCTTTGTAGCCTGTTTGCATTGAAAGGTCAACAGGAAAGGAAACAAACAGCAAAGTTGAAAGGGTGGTTGAAAGGTAAATAAACGGCTGCATTTCTATTGACATTCTTTGTAGGTTTGCAATGCAGCGTTCTGTAAGCATGCCCTGCAGTAAATATTGCAAAGAGAGTACAACAAACCCTCATTATTCTTATTATTAAAAGTTAAACAGTTTTCATTATATGTGTTTATTATTATTATTATTATTATTTTCGTTTTCCTTGTAAAAGTTTTAATCCAAATACAAAATTCAAGAATCGACCCCTCTTAATAATTAACATCTTCATAGCTACACGAGTTGTTTCTTTTACCGGTTAGTGTACTGGCGGGNGTCGTTTGTCTTTGTATCCAATATGGCGGCTACTTTTCTTGCTATCCGTACCGCCAGACGGCAACGTAGACTACGACGTTTTCATGAAAGGCAGAATCTATTAGTCAAAAAGGTTTCATTTATGCTAGATCCTGAAATTTGATTTACCTGTTGACTGTTTATGTCGTCATACACATGGGACAGCTTGTGTGCTCCTTCATCTCTGTTCATGGTGTGTTTCTTCCTTCTTATCCAGATCGATTCCAAAACTTCTCAAACCCATCCTGGGGGGAGGGGGCGAGAGGGGCTAACAAGTCATCATCAAGACTGAGATAATTACCTGTTCACCTTCACCTGAACAGGTAATTCAGTTGTGACCAAGTCTGTCAGAGTGAACAGACGAAACAGTCAACAGGTAAATCAAATTTCAGGATCTAGCATAAATGAAACCTTTTTGACTATCAAAACTAAGATCCAATGAAACTGTTTTCACAGAATCTATTAGAATATACACACGATGATGCAATTTACGAGAGGTTGCGCCTAGCTGTGACAAAAAGAGCGGCAAAAAGGTGGTGGAGATCCTTTACGACGACCTCAAAGCAGACGTTCTTATGCATTTCCAGCCACCACAAATTGGAGAGTTAGTGCTTTCGTGACACTTTTACGCAAGAGTTCCACTTCCGGCAGACGGTTTCGAGACTACGGTGAGTAACGAGAGAACTAACGACCGAACTTTACGACTGAACTTAGCGATGAGTTAACGACTGCTTCGTGAAACACCCTTCGAAAATCGCTAAGTTTGCTCGTTAGCGAGGTAGTTCAGTAGTTAGTTGTTCTAACTAACTACTGCTTTGTGAAACCGGCCCCTGGCTTCCTTCTCTCTGGGAAAAAGGTTTTGGTTAATAAGTATGACGCTAACATTGCGATGGTGTGACACTTTGGTAAATAAGTTACGTATTCTGCTATCAACCGCCGCCTCGGCAAACAGGTCGTCGAATACAATGAGATTGTTCACTTTAGGATCAAAGAAATCGTCATCTTGGATATTGGAAGGAATGCCTTGATGAAACGTAATAAAACCCTTTGCCTCGACCAGCATGACTTCGTATAAATGTTGCAAGATATTGTAACACCAAGTTATTTTCTGTGGGCGCGGTGTAATCATTGATTGGGCGTGTGCAATCAATCGTTTCACGAAAACCGATTTTCCACTGCCAGTCGGACCAGTCACCATGGCAGTAAATGGGGACATGAGTGGTCCACACTCACTACCAGCCTGCAGATTAAGCTGAGCTTTTGCCTGGTGTACACTCATTACGTGTCTATTCAAGTTGTCCTTTCTGGAGAAGGTTTTTTGGCACTCTGGACACTTCAGCATCTTGTCAAAGAATGAGAAGTTAGAGCAAGGAGTAAGCTATTTATATTAAACCTATATATTTACACCCTCCTCCTCACTAACTGTCCCTCCTCCCCCTCGCTTAATCATCCTCCTTTTTACATCCTCCTCCCTCACTTTCAGTATATCTCATTTATTTCATAGGGTCATTTTATTGGTATTTGTAAAGAAGGGACGCGACTGTAATCAAAACAGACAAGATAAGATTTTCAAAGACACAGAAAATGATGTTATAAAATTTTAAATACGCAAAAAAATAATAATAATAAGACTTTAAAAAAGGAAAACAACAATTAAAAAAAGCATTGATAGCTATAGTTTCCCCTGGTCGGTGGTATATCTTTGTTGACCAGAGGTCCACCTTATCTGAGTAAACATAAACATGCCTGGACATGTTTGCAATATTTGAATTCACGAGCGAGGCATGTGAACATTGAATGTTATATAGCTCGAAGGCGCTATGCATGACAGCGTTCAGCATAAGACACTGCTTGTTTAAAGTTCACAGCACAGTTCTTTTTTGTTTTTTCTTGGTCGTGAACCATGTACGTTGTTTTGCATTACTCGATTTGTACATTAGTAATTAAGTGTCTGACCAAACGCAAGCAAATAATGCAGTCATCGATGACAATTTTTGCTGGCATGGTGGAGTGGTATTAACACCGAGAAATGGTGGAGCTTTGCAGGTCTTTTTCTTTATTTTAAAATATAAAAAAATAATTATATAATACACCGTTTCAACTCTACAGTCGTTGGCAAAATTAAAATGACTCTGCAATTTTTCACCAAAACATAAAGATTTAAACCTTTGCATGTCAAATATTTATCGGGGTATTATAGGCGACCGAATGACATGACTTTGCACTTTTTTTCCTTCATTTTAATAGCAAATATTAGAAAACTTATATAATACAGCATGGCCATCTTTGGTGAAATAAAATGACTCTGCTATTTTTAAGCAAAACAAGTCTGCTGCCTTGTCGACTCTGCCTGTCTGATTGCTGACACATCCGTTTATCTCTCTCTACTTGAGATATTACCTTGTAGGTATCCAAGTACCTCGTCATTGACATTCGCTTACAAAGCGATATTTGCAAATCCGCCTGCACGTTCTTCAAGTGTTAGTTTGTTGACAAATCCACTTGATCGATAAGACCCGCCCGCTCTCTGCTTGTTGCGTCGCCTCGTAGGTATCCCAGGCCATCAAGTGCATTCGTCATTAACATTCGCTTGCTACGCCTCATTTACGATCTAAAAAAACTGCATTAAAAGTATATGGCGCCTCTTGGTTTTGCAGCTTCTGGAACTCCTCTCTTACTACTCACACTGTTATTTGAAAATCCTCATCGTTCTGGGTATGCCCGTGAAACTCGAAGTCGGGGTTGATTCATGTCTTTTGTTTATTTATTTTTTTTTTAATTTATTTATTAGTTCTACGACTAGAGACCCACCAGGCTCACGGGATTTTCTGTACACTCTTCTTGAAAGGACAACAATTTTAATTAATATATTATCAGCGCATGCGGTACTTATCGTTCACTTTCTGGAAATTTTTCATTTTAATGTCCGGGTAAGATCCAATAAAAATTTAAAAAAAACATGATCATAGATTGGAGCACAAAATACGCAATAAACGCGTTTATTAAAGCGAGGCTTAATTGAACCCTACGCTATATAATGGTATTTATGCGACCTACCTTCAGCTTGTCCCTGATTCTGTTCCAGTGCCAACAACACTCTTGACGCGGTGTTCTTTATCTCATTACTAGAGTGATGGGAAAGTGTTTGAAGCATGTCTATGCAATTTCCAACCTCCTAAAATAGACACCAAATTATATTTGAAGAATATATTGCCACTGGTTTTCCAACTTAAACAGTAGGCATTTTGAAAAGTGTTGAAAGCCATCTCCCAACAATAGAGCATTAAATTTGGGATAATTACCAAATATAACATTTTTGTAGAAGCACGACTGGATACATACGCTAAAATGATGAACTGCCAAAATAGCTATTCCATAGGAATATTCAAAACACTGTAACCTACCACATTTTCAGCTTTTTAAAATTGGTTTTGAAATTCATTTCATCCGTTCGGCTTACAAACGTCATTTTTAGGATGTTCATATACAACTTACGCAATATACATTTAGGGAATAAATGTCAAACAATACTCATAATCACGAAACTCTGCAATAGTTTGATGGGAAAAATATCCCGTTTATTACAATCAAAAACTATGGAAATTACCTTTATTTTTGCTTTGTTTTCTTGATCAAGGGAAAGTTTCCACAGCGTTTTTGCTGATTGTTTTACATCTTCTTCATCAGGTGACATAAGCATAGTAGCAAGAAGTGGTATAGCGCCGTGCTGCACTAAAGCTACTTTATCATTCTCGTGTCTAGCAAGTACCCCCAATGCTTCAGCCAGTTCAGATGTTGACAACCCTCGAAATCTTCTTTTCTCCGCTTCCAGCGCTTTCTCCAGTCCGTTAATGAGAAACGTGAATACGGTTTCGTCTGTTGTCAACAAATCGTTTTGTTGTTCGTCTGTGATGTAACATTTGATTAAGGTCGCTTCTGCTTTTATCTCTGAAATAAACGTGCTCAGCTCATGACGTAAAAGTAGGTGTTCCTGCACTTCTTGAAACAAGGAACGCGCAAGGTAGCACAACCGTGGCTGAAGGACGTATCTACCATTGTTGAGTTACCACAATAAGCATGTTTCACTTTTCCCCGAGTTTAGTTTCACAATTATAGAAATATACTGATATAATGTTATTTAAATCAGACCTCAAGATATGATATCGAATACTTACTCTCATCAGTTGACTGTAAGTAAGGTTCGATTCTCTCCAAGACGTCAAGCTCCTGGAAAATGTCTTTTATAGCGTCGAGTTTTGAACAGTTGTACACTGGAGCTATGGCTGTTTGTACGGCTCCCAATGTCCCTTTGTTCTATAAAACAAGAATTAAAACGCTTCATGTTTATTTATTTCTTGGTGTGTTGACATTTCATTTAATCAAAATACAAATTTATCTTTTCGTCGAAAATAAAACATTTGCCTTTCATTATTAATATGTATTTCATCACAAATAGTTCTCATGGATGTTTTGCACCAAAGGCCGCTGGTTTCAAAATATTTCCAGGATGTCTAAGTTTGATTAATATACTGACGTAGGGAGTCATTAAATGTTTTATGAATGATCATGAAACAAAGAATAGTTTATCAAGTCTTAAAAACCACGAAACATTCAAAAGAATGGCGTTTTGAACACAGTAACGTACATTTTCTTGCAATGTGTTGTTTTGTATCCCGATCTGTACGGCGTCTAGGTCCTTCATCATAAGCTCCAAGTAGCCAGAGCGTNCGTTAAAAGTATATGGCGCCACTTGGTTTTGCAGCTTCTGGAACTCCTCTCTTACTACTAGTGTGTTATAGAGAACTCAAATATATATATATATATATATATATATATATATATATATATATATATATATATATATATGATTGATTTCAGCCACCAGGGTTATCACAAAGGAGGACATCGAATTTTTGAGTCAGCACTTGGGTAACCGCTGGAAGCAACTAGCAAGGAAACTGGACATTCCTGAAGGTGAAATAGAAATCATAATCCATGACCATAATGTGTCTGGACTTAGGGAGATGATACACCAAATGTTAAACAGATGGAAGAACAGAGAGTCCACAAAAGCCACAGCTAAAGCTTTGGCTGAGGCACTATGTGAAATAGGAGAAACCCGCATTGCTGCTATGCTGCCATTGTAGAGTCGTATACGGCACCACAGTAATCCCGAAGGAGATTAATATTTGACTTATCTTGAATACTGACAATTATTACCCATATCTAATGTACAGATACATCAACATTTCCCAATAATGCTTTTAAAGTAGATGCTGTTATTTCTACATCGTATAATGTATCAGTGAAGACTAGGGTTGCAGAATATTATCATTGTTTAAGCTCATACATGTATATTACTAACATATGGATATTTGTTATGGTTGTTCCTTTTTTTCACTGAGCATTTAATATGAGGAGATTTTACGATATTGGAGTTTATTTTATCTAGCTATGCTAAAAGTGACATTCGATAGGATGTGTCCAATTCTAAGCTAGCACATTATCATTCAGTTGTGTAAGGAACTTTATATGTTTATCTGCTTTGTAAGTATTTTGTTTTCTAAAATTACAATATTATTATTACAGGTATATTGTAAGTTTCATACATATCATATTACACCGTGGGTGCATCTATATCTGTACAGAGAGGTTTTATTAAACCCTAAGACGGCACGGCAGAGAGGGTATACATTGAATGGCTATAGCACCTTGTTCTAAATTAGATTTGTCCGTTAAATCCGACTCAAATACTGTAAAATACAGTAGGTATGTACAGTGTTTATGATACATGTAGGTATGTTACTTAGAATTTTTCAAAGTCCCTACGTGAAACAAAGTGCTTAACATGGAATGGAATTCACAAAGGTAACATTTTACAAATTTCATGATAATTAAAGTGGGTTGGGAGTAACTGAAATTATCTCTGCATAGATATGATAATAGATATGATACATATACTACAGTTCTTGCCTCCTGTATGTAATGTATTATTCACAGTTGCAAAAGCCACATACAACATGGTATCTTGTGTCAGTGACTATTAGTGGACTCACCGTACATTTCATGTATAGTATAGTCGATGGCAAAATGGGTATATCATGTAGGTGATAAGGTGTTCATGAATTATATTTAGTATGCACACTATGTGCTCCTTTTATGATTTGAGTTTTGAAAGCTATAATTTTTTATTAAATTACTAGTACTTACAAACAGGCGTGATATTGTATATGAGCAACTACGTATCCACTTATATCCTGTTAATATCCTTACATCTAATTTATGTTAAGAGTGGCATTTTTGGCTTCTTGTAATCCCACTTTTGCTGGGATAATTTGATCTGAATATGTCACAGTTTACGCTGGTAGCAAATATATCAAAATTTATAAGATAAAATACGTATATAGATGTGCAATTAGAATACAAATGCGACTAAATAGCTTGAAATAAATACATCTGAATATGCCCTTTTTTCTTTTTCTATCTGTCCTTCGACGTTTGTGTAGTCGTTATGCGATGAAGACGTTTCCTCAGGATCGCAGAAATCTTTATGTCTCCTCCATCCCAGTGCACCACAAACTTGCATAGTCCCATTCATAACAGAAGAGAAGGCAACAAAGACTATCAGTTGTTCGTGATTTGGCCAAACAAGGCCGCTTTTATTATATAAACTCACTATCCTAATAATTTTATCAATAATAACAATGTAGCAAAATGTTGCCTGCATTAACTGTTATGGCCTTAGGGATAAAAATTAAATATGAAATATTAAATAACACTCATCGTCCTAAAAATAATGATGTGACGAGTCAGCAAAAGTAATTATTTTCAAACAATTTTGCACGATCCCGAAATCTATAATATCCAAATCGCATATTACTATCTGAAATGTAGGAATCACACTTCAGTCTTTTGACGCTGTAAAAAATTAATTACTGTTCGGCATTTCCATCCATTCGATGGCCTGTGTCATGATAACTGGTCAGATATCTGTTCTTACTCTGTTTTTTTACTAAGGGACGCGTTGCCTCTAACCAGTGTGATTTTTTTCTTCTGTGGTGGACAATATGACATTCGCAAACGGCAAAAATATTCTCATTGGCAGTTTTCCGGGATTTGAAACTTAAAATGTTTTTCTATCAACAATTTTTAAGATATTTCCCACAATTGGCACAATTCTCAACGTCATCGTCGGCGTCTCACCTTCGTGTCATTTTCGCTAATACCGTAAGTATGGGTACATAATTTCCGAACGCTGCATAAGGAACAAGTGACGATAGCACTCAAGATTAGAATGAAAGAATTTTTTCTTTGGGAAATGGCAGTTCATAGGATAAGATGCTCCAATAATGACTCAGACGGTGAAAACATTACAAAAATAGTTACAAGTGAACATTTCTTTTTTTTTTTCGTTTTTCCCTTTTTTAAGCATTAAATCTATAAGCAGCCACATTACAATTTAAATCTATTTTCTGGGGGTATTGATTTCATAAAGTATTCCTTAGTTGAATTTACCAATGGTAATCACGGCTACGACACACGCACGTGATGGCTGTGTAAAAAATGTGGTCAGCACTTGAATATCCAGCTCTGTAGTATATATAATAAATCATGGATCATAACTTAATTGCGGTATGTTGGCTCCTACAGTGGCCCTGATCAAGGATGTACATATAGGACAACTTCTCAGCGCAGGCGCACACTGTGCACAGATAACTAAGTGACCACACGGTAGAAATACCACGCTAACCTCCTCGTCCATGCAAATCTTGCACGTCATCTGTGCTTTCAAACGCTGGTTCTCCTCTATGAGAGATATGGCTTCTGAAATGTAATAAGATGCCAGGAAATCAAATATTAGTTCAACGTATGCACTGGTTTCGTGTTATACTGTGGCACACACTATTTATACATGATATATGCATAAATAAATATTCGTACTCCAAGCTATACACCCCATGCTTCTGTTTCTACCAAGCAGAGATACCAGATCTGAAGGATCTTTACTGTCTGTGTGAAATGCAGAGAACAAACAGATAAGGACGGCTACTAGTACAGGTTGTTACAGTGTACAATCAAGGAGCTCTAATGCACCTTGCTGCAATATTGTACATACCTTCGTCATTTTCGCCTACAGTCGTTTTGGCCTCTGTACTTTTTTGCTTCTTCTTTCCTCGCTTCTTTTCCTCTTTAGCTACAGAAAATATAAAGAGCACAGAAGTGAAGATTTGTAGTCATACCTTGGGGCTTCTCTGTTATTACTATACACTATGGACACGTACCGGTATAATTTATTTATTTATTTATTTATTTATTTATTTATTTATTTATAAATTTTGATATTAAAATGCCATACCAGGCTTTGGAGTCCGACTGGGTGAGGGAGTGTCCTGAGCGGGTTCAGCGACACCTAGCAGAGTCTGTTCACGTGCCTCTCCTTGCGTCTGCCACTCCTCATAGGACAGAATAGCTTCAAACAGGCTCTCGGCGTTCGGGAAGTCGTCCCCGGTGGTCCGCAGTCTGTTCTCAATGACTTTTCTCACTGTGTCCCTGGGATAACCCATCTGCAGTACTGCCTGGACAATGGGGATGTCCAGTCTGGCCTCGATTTCTCGGGCCTCTACCACGTACTGACCGGCTGTAATGGACAAAATACATTGGTCCATGCATAATATCTTTTCTAACAATTGTTACTGGTCCCCGACAGTGATAAGCACTAAGGGCCATGAACTACATGTATAGTGCATATTCTGACGCATGATTCTGAGCCCAATTTTTTTCCAAGTTGCAAACGTTTTAAATGGGGTGTATTCTGCGTATCATTTGTGTTTTATAACTTGTTGAGACAGACGCAATCGGTTCAGCTTTTCAATCATAGGATTTATTAGACAGTCAAAGAACTAGACTAATGGGCTGAAGTAGACAGCCATGACTACGTTGCAGAAGGTTACCTTCTCGTCGTCTGACATTTGTTATAGCTGCTTGGTTTTGAGAGGTCAACTGCGGCTGCTGACATAAGAAAATAATATAATATTATATTCAGAAATAGACAAAAAGTGGAACGGATTATCACATATACCCGGTAGTAGAAGGTGATTGAAAGCATAGCAACTCATGTATAAATCATGTATGTATGTATGTACGTAGTTTTCAATGAACTTTATGATATGGCATGTATTAGATGCAAAGCAAGAATATTATGCCCTGAAATACAATATAAAAGTGCAAGAGGCTGTTTTACAATACACAGCAATTATGCCCTGGAATACAATGTAATTGTACAATTTGTTCTTTTACAATACACTAAATAAAAAATTCTGTTACTCTTTAAGATATAAGTAAATTAAATTAAGCACACATATTACGAACACCAATGAACTTACTCTTACCGTGTCGTTGCTGTGGCATGCGAACCGCTGTTGAACATGTCGAATAAACTCCTCCCCCTTGCGCTGAAGGACAAAATCACAAAAAGGGAACCAGCGCGCATGCTCAGTCCATGGGTCATCTTGTGGCTCCCAGTTTCTCAATCCCCCATCACAGTAAAAGCACTTCACGTTGTCTGAAATTCCTGTGCACAGCAAAAATAAAATTTAAATAATCGTTAATTGATCTCCTCCTTTTTGAACTTATACTTCTATTAAAAGAGAGGCATAACCTCGCGTTATGGACTTTACTCCTAAAGTCGGTAGAAAAAGTAACCTTCGAACAGATTAACATTACATACCTTAAATAGCACAGGATTGAGTATTACTAGTACGTATAATCCTTTCATGACTTAATGTCGAATAGTTTTGTTTGCTGTGCGTTTTGAATTGGCCACTAACACCCCATTTCCATAGATTTTTAGATCGATCTATCCCTGTGGGGAGTCTCACTAGATTACTGTCAGCTTGGCCGGCTTAAGCGTCTGTCCCGCCTACTACAAGCTGTAAGGGGGCAATTAACTATGGTGCCCGCTCGGCTGACTGCAATTTAGCGTGAACCCCCAGGGAGTTAGGTCGATCTAAAACTTAATCTTTAGATCGATCTTATTCTCTGGGAAAGCACCTTAAGTTTCATTTGCCATACGCTCTTGAAAAATTAACTGATATTTACCAATAATCATACATTGGTGAATGGTCGATCCCTACAAAAAGGATGTCGGACAATAAAAATCGATCAAAAACTGGGACAAAAATCGGTCCTCAGCCAGCACCAAGAAAAAAAAAACCTGGACAAAATGTAATAACATTAACCAGAATAGTAAAACATCAAAATACTGGGCAAAGAAAACTGTGACTCTCACCGTGAAGTTTTTGAAGATATTCACATCAGGCTGCATGGGGAAAAACTCAACAGAAATGATAGAACTGAGTTATATCAATTTTCCACTTCTCTGGGAGGGGGTCGAGTAGGAAGAGGGGGCACCTGACTAACTACCTCACCTTAATGGTGACAGGTTGTAATACTTATCACAGCCCTCATTTCCCTGATGTAGTCTGATTGTCAGCGGACTAAATATCAGCTTATTTTTTCCGGAGCTATTGACAAATGCTTACTCTTTTAACCTGATCACTGTAATTGCAAACACACAATATCATTAAATACAATGATTTTCCTTTGCTTGCTCGTTTTGTTTTTGGAACATATTCATTTCTTAATAAAATACATATACTGTTACACCTGCGTGAATAAAAATAATTAAGTTTCCCGTCCTCAACGAAGGAATACCGTGACCCATGCCAACCTGTCCAAAGAAACATTCCGAACCTGCCACACGGGACACTTATCCTATGGGACCTTGTCGTGCTAATAGTGCGTATCTTACCAGCGTAGAAGAAGCCGGCCTTAGCCAGGTTGACAGGGTTCTGAGCCCAGTGAGCAGACCAAGTTGCAAACGTTTTTTCTCGTACACTTTCATTTGCGAATCTTTCGTGCTTTGGTCTTTCCGTTAGGTTTCCTCCATGAAATATAGCTAGGTAAAAAGAAATGATATCAAAGATGATCGAATGAATTCTCATTCCGACGACATTCTAGTTCTTTCCACCTCTAGTCTGACTACGGTATAACATATTAGATTAAATAATGCCCACCAATCGACAATATTAAAATTAAACAATATAAGCATGTTATAGTTATATTTGGAGAAGCGCAATTTGTAGACTCACCATTTAAGTTTTCTCTACGAAACATAGCTGGTTAAAAATAAAGAATCACTTTGATGATCGCTGATGAAACTTAACGAAAAGAATAACTGTCCGTTTTAGTGCCGGTACTTCAGCAGCTGTTGAACTTGTATCTCACTGCAGTATGTATGTACATGTATTTTCCAATAAAAGGGGAGGTTATGTGTCAAAGAACACTACGAAAGAGCTTTTATATATGCCGACCGATATTTCATAATTCATGCTTGGCTTTATCAAAAGATGGGTCACAGACAAGTTCATGTGAATAATTGACAGTACTTCAGTCATTGTCACTTTGCAACTTAACCTCCCTATAGCATACAATGTTCATGTATCTATTCATGTCGGTTCACAACACGCTGAAAAAACATGCTTTAACGATCGACGCTTTATAGGTCATGTAACAAAAGGAAGGGGGCTCGGCCTAATCTACACATATTGTTCCGGGTGTTGTACAAAGAAGAAATCTCATAAATGGTGTTTTATACACGTATACAAAGGTAGTCGTTTAGATACCGGTGTCATGTACCAGAAAGTCACCTGTAACAGATTCCGCTTCCCATTCATTTGTACAGGTGAGCCTCGCCCTAGATTTCGACCCACTTAGGTCAGACTAACTCTAACCATTATGACTTCATGGAGGGGGGGACTTTCTGTCACACGGACCTTCAGTTTCGTAAAACCGGTACTTTAGCCGCTGTTCAACCTGTACCTCCCTGCAGTGCATGTGTTTGTTCGTTATTGTGAGACAGAATGGTATCAAACAACACGCTAAAAAGCTTTCGTCGACCGACTTCTTACAGTTTATGAAAAGGTAAAGGGTTAAAGTCAACAATTGAGGCCAGGTGCTCCAGCAGCTGTTGAACCTGTACATCCCTGTAACCTACATGTATTTTCCAAACATCGGGGTTGCTAACACGCTGAACATCGATCGATGTTTTATGGTGTATATAATTCTATTCATACCTTATTAGATTCATTCATCTGAATCAGGGCAAGTACAATGCCTTCAATATACACTTATTTCAAACTTGTGACTTTAAAGCTTTTCTAGTGTAATCTAAATCAAACAGGCGTTTTACGCTTACCATTATAAAGGGGAAATGTCAACCAAACGACAAAAATAAAATAACCAAAAAGCACATTAAATTAAGATATTGGGAATTTTTCATTCCGCATATTTTTGGGAAGACCTAGTGGCAAATTCACCATGCGTGTGAATACTCAATCAAAGTACAGAATAACAAAGTTACACGTTTACTGTTTTTATAGATATTACATGATATGCCCAGATTACATTTACACGGGCGCCGTGCGATGAAATTGTTTGTGCGATATTTTTTTGAAATCGTAAGGAGCTACGGGCTACGCCGAGTATGTCTACACTACATGACATTAAATCAGTACGATTCGGTGCTATTTCGCACGGCCACCGTCTACCTCCACTCAGACGCCGTACGAAAAGGGTATTACGGGCAGTATACGTGCACCGTACGGGCATTGCATTTGAATGTAATCTAGCCAATAGAGAATCCTCTTTTCATGTACAGCTGCGCGTACTTAGTATCTAAGGGTTTAGTGCTGTTGCATGTATAAAAACAATAGTGATAGCTGGGTGTACAAATAGTTAGAATAAATAGAAAAAAAATATTCAAGCCTAGGAATCTAGGAGCAGCAAAAAACTTACTCAACTAACCAAAGTAATTCTAGAAGTGTGAATAGAAATAAAATATAAATAAATAGCCATGGTAATAACGTGTGACTTTACGTGTACACGTATATTTTAGCACAGTGGCCAATTTTGGTGACACTAACCTTTAAAATCAACGCAAAAAAAAGGATGCTGTGGTTAAAAAACAAACTGGGGGGGGGGGGGGTCAGAACAATTGTGCCTATACAATTGATACAGAGGATTTGTACTTACAGGTCGAATTTCTAGAAAATCGTGCCAAGAACCTACTTTTTGTAGGTCATGCTGGGCGAATGTATCAAGAGGGACTCGGCTTAACCTGAACAATTGAGGTCGGGTATAATACAAAGAAGAAAGCTCATGAATGAAAATATATAGCAAGACTTGATGTTTTCCACGCTTATACAAGACCTAATCTCCCTGAAAAGAATAACTATATGATAAAGATACCGTCACGCCAACCTGTACTCCTGTATTTCCGAGATGCCAGATATGCGTCAATGAGCGCGCAGAAAGAGCAAATATTCTTATTCATATACGTGGGTTTTAAAAAGTCGGGCGTTATACAAAGAATATATCTCGTAAATGAAGTTGTATTCTTTGTGTAAGCTGGACTTATTTTTTTCACCCGGTTTAGTTGTATCGGCGCGTCGCACTGTGTTTAATCAACGCCACGCCACGCCACGCGTGTCTACCCTCTACCAGGGTGGCAGATTATATAGGGAAAATGGGGGAAATCCAGATATAGTGAAAGGACCGTCTATATATCTTAAGACATATCTGTGGATTTCCCGTGAAAAGTCAATCTGTGGCCCTGGTAGAGGGTAGTGGCAGATATTATAGGGAAAAAGACTCACCATCAAGGTTTTCTCCACAGAACATAGCTGGTTAGAAATAAAGGCCCAATTTGATGATCGGTGATTAAAAAAATAATTACCCCTTAAAGTTAAAACTAACACAGTATGAAAGAATGATTGTATATGCAAGAACAACAAGGTTATGCAAACTAATGACTACATATACATTAATAAGGTAAAATGCCCGATAAAGCAGAGTAGTACTACTTACTGGCGCTCTCACTAGCTGCATAGCTGTTTCCGTATGTATACAATGGTGAGTTTCGCTCCATTAAAGCGATATCAAAGAAAAAAATTAGTAAGCCTGACTTAGATTTTGTCTTTTTTTTTCTCTATATCTTCTAGATTTTTGCACGCCGATGAATCGCGTAGTGCAGGGGGAAACCGAGGCAAAGTACATAACTAGGTCATACTGGGCGAATAGAAACTATCGATAAGGGGGGGATCGAAACTATCAATATGCGCTCAGCTTAACCTGAACAATTGAGGCCGGGTGTAATATAAAGAAGAAATCTCATAAATACAGTCATATAGGATGACTTCATGTTTTCAACATGTTTACAAGGTACTCGTTTCTCTGAAATGAATAACTATCTTGTTTAAATACCGGTACTTCAGGCGCTGTTCAACCTGTACACCCCTACCTACACATAAGACCTACCAGTGTTACTCATACACTGGACCTTCCTTTCTGCGTCCTTTCAGCCACCATGAAATTTGGCATCGCTGTGGTTTTAATAAGGAGTCACGAGCATTGATTTTGTATCAGAATAAATGTTCAATGATCGGCCAGTTGTCGGCACGTAAAATATTATAAATTTTTAACTCTCAAATGGGGCCGTACTCCTGGACGCAGAGAGGACGCCGTCTAGTGTAAAGGGGGCTTTAGGAAAAGGGAAACAAAGCATGCTGAAAGACACATGATTTAATCGAACGCCCTTTTGAAGGACAGCGACTGTTCAAACTGTAACCTACATGTATGTGGGTTTTATCAAAAAGTAAGAACATGATAACGGGTACGCAGTTGGTAATCATAATGCCTGGCCGTTTGTGAATGAAAAATAATATTTATATAATAAACATATGTACTAGTAAAATTACTCATAAAATATTCTATCTAAGCAGCAAGATAAACCTTGGTATGATTATAAATTTACCATAAACATACTATAAATATATAGGTACAAGCATATGTTACAAAAAAAAAAATGATATGTTCAAACTTAGGAGGGAGAATACAGTTACATAGCCGTTTACATGGCTGTTTAAAGCCAGTTTGATGACATAGATAATTATGATTAATGACAATTACCTAAAACTAGATAAGTAAATAAGTTACACAGATATAAATATTGTGCCATGGTCAGTCCCACTGCTGAGTCACTTCTCATAACAGTGGGACCATACATTGGCATTTTATGGGATATACTAAGAGTTACCAAGCAGAGCAACCACTTCATTTCTTTTCTTGAATCAATTTATTATAAAGTTGAAGAGTAACACTAAAGTATATTTGTTGGCACTGTTAAATACATGACATAATTGACTGTCTGGTGACCTAGTATCAGTATTTAGGATGGAGGTATGATTAATTATATGATAGGGGAATCCCCCTATTTGAAGTGCAGCAGTACTGTATTCAATATTTAAAGGCCACAGCAGACAGCTGGGTATACACACATAAAGCAGTCAACACGCGCTGATAAACAATCTGACAAAGGAATTCTTGTAGTGTAAATGCAAATTATCTCAGCGGCCTACCCGCACGAAAATGCAGTAGTATCGAAGTAGCAAAAAAGCATTAACGCAGTTGTGGTGTGGAGCATATTTGCAGTAGAATTGCAGCATAGCCTACTGCAATTCTACTCCAAAAAGTACATAGGTTTGTACAGAGAGAAGCATTAATGCAGTAGATTAGCAGCATGATAGAAGCATGTTTCAAATATGCTAATTAGCTCCCAAATCGAAGCAGATTTGAAGCATGTTTGCAGTATGATTGCAGTAGTCTACTGTGGTTTTCAGTATGATTGCAGTAGTCTACTGCGCTGGAGTATCTACTGCGTTTTCTTGCGGGTATTTTCGGTATTTTTGTGATAATAACCTCGAATACAAACGTTAACCTTTAGTGCACCTTTTACGCAGACAGAATGTTACATATGAAATGAGAAAAATGCCCACCAAACGCCAAAAACAGAATTGAACAATAAAATCATATTTGGGGGAAGGCTTAGTGGCATTTAGGTTTTCTCAATGAAACATATAACCAGGTAGAAATAAAGTCTCACGTTGATGATCAATGATGAAAGTTAACGAACGCGGTATGGACGTATAATTTTGATTTCAATTTTTTAAATATAGACAGTGACAGCACGGTTATGTTAACTGATAAAGGCATTGAGTAAAATACGCGATAGAGCAGAGAGTAAGGTACTTACGGACTCTTTCATTTACTACACAGCTTCCGCCTGACTCACCCCCCAGTGGCCGATGCCGTCGCCCCGCTGTGGCTGTCACTGAGCTAGGGCTAGCTACAAAACAACTTTACTCTCATTACAAATGTAAAATACATATTCATGTTTGTGTGTGTGTGTGTGTGTGTGTTTAATTTTAAACAACAGTGCTATATATAAAGGAGGTATGATGATAAAGGGTGATCGTGATGATAGTGAGACAATAATGTTTCATTAAACTTTTAAGTGTCAAGAGTTAAGGGGTTGGCTACTGGGCTGAGATAAGCGTGTACATGTCCCAGTATAGCCAATCGGTCATTATTGCCATGTCGAAGTATATTGTTCTATTGACACTACTAGTATTACTTGTGATTAGTTTGGTTGTCAGTGAATGTTTTGCTGTTGTCTGGGCTTGGCAATTTATTCTACCTATTAGTTTACAAAGGGTTAAATTAACACGAACATTAAAGGCTACATGTATGCTTCATGATACATGCAGATGTAGTAAACGCTATAGGACCTACATATATAGGACCTACGTTCATCGCCATTATGTCAACTGGACTCAACCCTGATGTCAATAGAGACAAAATGTTGTTATTCTATCACTTAAAACTCAACCGTGATAACGCGAGAGGGTAAATGTCGAACTGCGAGAAATATTTTAACTCCCCGTAACTTTTCAGCTAGAAAACATATGGCAAACAGTCTTTGTACTTTGCTTATGAATTGGTGACTTTCTAACCGAGAAAAGATTAGATTATTGAGCAATCAAGACTTCTAGGATACATGCGATTTGATAATAATTAGTTAATCTAATGTTCACCCAAGAAATAAAACGATAAATTAAATGAAGGGTTCCCAGTCAGATTAATACAAAGCTATAAAATCATTCTCAGGTAGTGAAAGTTACTTATACAGGGTCTTAGGGTCTATTTTTATAAAGTCTTACACCCCATTTCCATAGATTAGATCGACCTACTTTACATCGACCTAACTCCCTGGGGGTTCACGCTTAATAGCTGTCAGCCGGGCGGACACGAAAGTTAATTACCCCTTATAGCTTGTAGTAGGCGGGGACGGACACTTAAGGGGGATTATCTGACAGTAATCTAGTGAGACTCCCCGCGGTGATAGATCGATCTAAAGTTGTGGGAACAGACCCTTACACACTAGGATGGGGTAGGCGGGGTAGGGGGTAGTACATAGTAACAAAAAGTGATAAGGATGGAAGAGGGTAGAATGACATGCACCTAACACCATGGCTAGTGTACCCCCTCCCACTCCGCCACACACTCACCCACCAAATTTGACTATTTATTCTAATCATTAATTTAATAAGGGCTACCATAGTCATTTACTCCCTGATGATGGTGACTGACAGTCACAGAAATATTGGAGGTAATACCCACATATTTTACAAGCTCTTGACAAAAAGAAAAACAATAATTTGAATTTATACATACAGAGCTAATGAAACTGTTCTCTAATAAGGGCTACATTAGCAAGTAAATAATATGCTTCATACTAGATGTTTACCCAGGTATCGGTATTGTCTTTTTGTAACGCTGGGTCCTTAGTTACCCGGTATGCGCAGCCGGACATCAAAAGGGAATTCCCTATCATACAATTTCAGCCAGCAGAGAAGCGTTTTTATTTACAGCTGCTCAACAAGAACCCCACCCCCACCTACCCTCTACTGGGCAATTGACTGTTTTGATTGCTGTCAGGGGGATTTGACAGGGACTTGCCAAGTGACAGTGCCTTAGTATCAGTAGTTATATTCAAACAGTTACCAACCATGCAACCATCCTTGAGATTTCTGCACAGGGTCTCAGCACAGAGATTAGCCACCTGCTTAACGAGATACATATCTGTTAATATTTAGTGAAAATCTTGTGGACCTGTCAGAGGGTAAACCTCACCCTTTCTTTGTAGCATGTTTGCATTGAAAGATCAACAGGAAAGGAAACAAACAGCAAAGTTGAAAGGGTGGTTAAAAGGT
The DNA here is from genome assembly GCF_001039355.2 of Lingula anatina. The sequence goes on along the minus strand of NW_019775723.1, from coordinate 164,239 downwards.
AAATAAACGCCACTGCGGCTGCAGTTCTATTGACTTTGTTTTTAGGTTTGCAATGCAGCGTTCTGTAAGCATGCTCTACAGTAAATATTGCAAAGAGAGTACAACAAACCGTCATTATTCTTATTATAAAAGTTAAACAGTTCTCATCATATTTGTTTATTATTATTATTATTATTATTATTATTATTATTATTATTCCTTTTTATCGTTTTCCTTGTTATAGTTTTAATCTAAATAAAAAAAAAATGAGAATCGGTGCCTTTTAATAGTTAACATCTTCATAGCTACAGGAGTTGTTTCTTTTACCGGTTAGTGTACCGGCGGGTGGCACTTTGAATATGTCTTTAACCAATGCCACGGGTATCCATGCGCAGACCGGAGTGTGGCCTATTTGCATATTGGGGATCCCCCGTATCACTCTTGTGTGTAAGTGCGTATTCATCCAGTTTATCGAGCATCAGAGATTTCTAAAAAAATAAAAAATCACCAAGTCTGCGGACACATACCCGGTACATCGGTGATACATGTACATAGATGTTTAGCAGAAACAGGCGTTAAGGTGCTGCTGTTTCTGACAACGGAATTTTTATCACTACTGCTAAATTACACTAGTACTATTACAGTTTGTTTTATCAGCTTTGGGCAAGAAGAACAAAATCACGCACGGGTATCTGGTGAGTAACATGTCTTTCTCATACTATAATTCCAGTATGATCATGTGACAGTCGATTTTAAAATTAAACATATTCAAGATATTTAAGAGTAACGTTATGCATGTCATTCAATCAGCCCTTTAAAGCTGAATAATTAGACTAGGAAACAAATACAGTAAACAATTAAAAATGAGATACATTTATTTGAATGTTTCTAGAGTTTATGTTAATTGCATATAATTCAATACACGACAATTGACATCCATTTACTAAATTATATAAGCATTACTATTGTTATTTATAATTATTATATAGGTAAGATTCTGGTATATTTATGGAAGACTTAATATCAATAAGCGTGCGAAGTTCCTACGAGAGTATCTTGATAAAGTCCAATCCAGCTCTATACATCGATTCCAATGATCGAAAAACAGTAAACAAAGCTCTACCACTGGTACTGTACTGTACCTACAGTAGGAATGTGAAGTACTTGATATTAAAACATTAAGATATTTCATATCACAGTGTCAGTTCTGTTACGCAGGTTATGTCTAATATATAATCGCGTGCCTGTATATAGAGAAAACACTAAATTAAGCTATATACGTTCGCACAGTTCCCCTAATGGACGCTCTACATATAGGACAACTTCTTAGCGCAGGCGCACACTGTGCACAGGAAACTAAGTGACCACATGGTAGAAATACTACGCTGACTTCCTCGTCCATGCAGATCTTACACGTCCTTTGTTCTTTAAGACGCTGGTTCTCCTCTATGAGAGATTTGGCTTCTGAAATGTAATAAGATGCCAGGAAATCAAATATTAGGTAAATAATGCTAATGCGCAAGTTTAATCTCATACTCTGGTAATCACTATTTATATATGATTCATGTAAAATAAAATAGCATATTCGTACACCAAGCTATACTTTCTATGCTTCTGTTTCTACCAAGCAGAGATACCAGAACGTCTGTAGGATCTTTACTGTCTGTGTGAAATTCAGAGAACAAACAGATAAGGACGGCTACTAGTAGGTTGTTACAGTGTATAATCAAGGAGCTCTAATGCGCCTTGGTACAATATTGNTCCACTGACCTGGCTCTCCCGGAGTGACACTGGTAAACTGCACGGGTGTGAAAAATAATGTTAGCTGTCACACCTGCATGTATTATTTCAGTCGGGATAAGAACGTTCAGCCGACGCGACAGATGGGCATGTGTGAAAAACTATGTTAGCTGCCCTGCTTCCAAACCTTTACTGTTAACATAGTTTTGGTGTATTTTGTTGGTTAATAAATGATAACCACGTAGGGAATTCATCTTCAAACAAATATCCTTCAATTCGTTCTTTGTTCATTTTTACAAAATAGTTCAGACAAAGCGATCGAGTAAATGTAAGTAAGCGGATAGCCGAAACGAATATGGCTTTCTGAGCCTCGACGCAAGTGACGTCACTCGCCTCAAAGCGCCACCACGCGGGAGTATCGTAAACTACATTCACACCTGCATAAAATCGGCTTTAAAAACTAAATAAACGTAAGAACTTTTTTTTTCATTACTCAAAAATAACTTTTGGGCACCCAATGGATAGTTTTAACCCGTTTTTTCATCACAGTATACCTTTAAGAGTAACGTTATGCATGTCATTCAATCAGCCCTTTAAAGCTGAATAATTAGACTAGGAAACAAATACAGTAAACAATTAAAAATGAGATACATTTATTTGAATGTTTCTAGAGTTTATGTTAATTGCATATAATTCAATACACGGCAATTGACATCCATTTACTAAATTATATAAGCATTACTATTGTTATTTATGGAAGACTTAATATCAATAAGCGTGCGAAGTTCCTACGAGAGTACCTTGATAAAGTCCAATCCAGCTCTATACATCGATTCCAATGATAGAAAAACAGTAAACAAAGCTCTACCACTGGTACTGTACTGTACCTACAGTAGGAATGTGAAGTACTTGAGATCAAAACATTAAGATATTTCATATCACAGTGTCAGTTCTGTTACGCAGGTTATGTCTAATATATAATCGCGTGCCTGTGTATAGAGAAAACACTACAAAATTAAGCTATATACGTTCGCACAGTTCCCCTAATAGACGCTCTACATATAGGACAACTTCTTAGCGCAGGCGCACACTGTGCACAGGAAACTAAGTGACCACATGGTAGAAATACTACGCTGACTTCCTCGTCCATGCAGATCTTACACGTCCTTTGTTCTTTAAGACGCTGGTTCTCCTCTATGAGAGATTTGGCTTCTGAAATGTAATAAGATGCCAGGAAATCAAATATTAGGTAAATAAGACGAAAGCAAGGAAATCAAATATTAGGTAAATAATGTTAATGCACAGGTTTAATCTCATACTCTATTTATATATGATTCATGTACAATAAAAATAGCATATTCGTACACCAACCTATACTCTCTATGCTTCTGTTTCTACCAAGCAGAGATAACAGAACGTCTGTAGGATCTTTACTGTCTGTGTGAAATGCAGAGAACAAACATATAATGACGGCTACTAGTAGGTTGTTACTACAACCTACTAGTAGCCGTGTACACTCAAAAAGTGTACACTCAAAAAGCTCTAATGCGCATTGCTATAATATTGTACCGGTACGTACCTTCGTCATTTTCGCCGACAGTCGTTTTGGCCTCTGTACTTTTTTGCTTCTTCTTTCCTCTCTTCTTTTCCTCTTTAGCTACAGAAATTAGGAAGAGCACAGTAGTGAAGAATTGTAGACATACCCTGTATTGTTTATCTAGAGTTATTTTGGGTGAACTGTTTTTAATCAACATTGAGCATTTACGATTATATGAGAACAAGTGCATGTAACATGTGGCTTCTCTAATATTACTTTACACTATGGACACATATTTTATTTATTTATTTTTAAATTTTGATATTAAAATGCCATACCAGGCTTTGGAGTCCGACTGGGTGAGAGGGTGTCCTGGGTGGGTTCAGCAACACCTGACGGAGTCTGTTCACGCCCCTCTCCTGGCGTCTGCCTCTCCTCATAGGACAGAATAGCTTCAAACAGGCTCTCGGCGTTAGGGAAGTCGTCCCCGGTGGTACGCAGTCTGTTCTCAATGACTTTTTTCACTGTGTCCCTGGGATAACCCATCTCCAGGACTGCCTGGACAGTGGGGGTGTCCAGTCTGGCCTTGATTTCACGGGCCTCCACCACGTACTGTCCGGCTGTAATGGACAAAATACATTGGTACATGCATCCAGATATAATATCTTTGCTGGCAAATGTTACAAGTCCTCGACAGTGATAAGCACTAAGGGCAATGAACTACATGTGTGGGGCGTATTCTGACGCATGATTCTGAGCCAAGTTTTTTTCCGAGTTGCAAATGTTTTTAATGAGGTGTATTCTGTGCATCATTTGAGACAGACACAAACGGTTCAGCATTTCAGTCATAGGATTTATTAGACAGTCAAAGAACTAGAGGTAACTAGACAGAAATTGGCTGAAGTAGACAGCCATGACTACGTTGCAAAAGGTTACCTTCTCGTCGCCTAACATTAGTTATGGCTGCTTGGTTTTGAACGGTCAACTGCGGCTGCTGATATATAATAAAATAAAATAAAAGTTATATTCAAAAATATACAAAACGTGGAACGTATTGTCACAAATAGCAAAAGATAATTGAAAGCATAGCAATTCATGTATAAATCGCGTATGTATGTAGTTATAAAAAGACGCTGGAGAGTTTTGTTTCTACCAATATATATACCTGGTAGGCCCTATATATATATATATATATATCGATCGGTTACTTGGAAACATCCACACTGTTCAATGAAATTTACGATATGGCATGTATTAGAACAAATCTCACGCAAAGCAAGAATATTATGCTCTGAAATACAATATAACAGTACAAGAGGCTTCTTTACAATACACAATAATTATGCCCTGGAATACAATGTACAGGATAATAGTACACTTTGTTCTTTAACAATACACTAAATAAAAAAATCTGTTACTCTTTAAGATATAGGTAAATTAAAATATGCACACATATTACGAACACCAGTGAGCTAATTCTTACCGTGTCGGTGCCCTGCCTTGGATACAGCTCTTGAACATGTCGAATAAACTCCTCCCCCTTGCACTGACGGACAAAACCACACCGAGGAAACCAGCGCGCATGCTCAGTCCATGGGTCATCTTGTGGCTCCCAGTTTCTCAATCCCCCATCACAGTAAAAGCACTTCACGTTGTCTGAAAATCCTGTGCATGACAAAAATAAATTTAGATATTTACCTTTAATCTCTTCATTTGCGAATTCATACTGATATACTAGTAAATTATATTGGATAAAATCGTCAAATACTTTAGGCCTAAGACCATCTGCAGCCGAAAAAAGTAATGTTCGAGCAGATTTCACGTACGTACTTTTAAATAACCTTGGGATAAATACCTTTTAAAGACTCTGAAATACTTAAAGAATCTTTAAAGGCGTTTGCTTTTAACTGAACATTGCCATTGCCATCGCGAACTTTCATTTAATGTAATTTGGAAAAGTTTGTTTGTTTTTTTTTTTAAGATACCAGTATATGACAATAAATTGCATACACTAGTATAGCTGCATGGTTTAAACAAAATAGTATCAAAATAAATGCCAAATTATGCCGTACTAATAGTGCGTATCTTACCAGCGTAGAAGAAGCCGGCCTTAGCCAGGTTGACAGGGTTTTGAGCCCAGTGAGCAGACCAAGTTGCAAACGTTTTTTCTCGTACACTTTCGATTGCGAACCTTTGGTGCTTTGGTTTGTCTGTTAGGATTCCAAGGTCTTGTCCATGAAATATAGCTGGTGAAAAGTAAAGAATCACTTTGAAGATCAAGTGAATGACGATGAAGATAAACGCATGCTGTATGGAAAAATACCAACACTCGACCAAAAAAGTTCGGAAACCGAATTCAAATTGTTTTTCAATAATTAAAAATCATGTAACATAGGGGGAAACCTGCGATGCATATTAATTAAAGTAAAAATGGTGCGTGCATCATCTTGGTTAAATAAATTTACCTTAACAAACGTGGTTATTTTGTTACTATTAGAATTACAGTGTTTCCGAACCTATGTGGTCGAGTGTATATGTACTGTCAACTGAGTTATGCAAGCTGACGAAGAGATGAAGCAGTATACACGAACAACCCGACAGCCACGAAGCTATATACTCACGAGCGCCGCCGTGAGGTGCAGAACTTCCGTCTGAGCCACTACCAGCGACCGATGCTGGCGCCCCACTGCGGCTGGTACTGTGGTTACCATTCCCCACCACAGTTCCGAGAACCAACTGACAGGTCGGGAACAGGCGGCGGTGTTCCTGCATGGGCTGATCACCTACGGGTGAAGAAAAAACATGATGCTACATTACCATGCCTCTTACTTGTTATATATACTATTATATATTTCTATGTATAAAACCATATGGCAATGACATGTTATACTAATCAATGTGCATCAGAGTGTTTCGAAATTGACTTAAGAAGATTACCAAGGAAGGCAGATTAAACAGAAACTCACACATAGCCCTACACATAAATACATAGCCATGTGTGCACCCATACACACACAAGATTACACACGCGTGTGTGTGTCCTCAAAAATGCAAAGGTGTGAGGTGACGGCTGCCCAGTAGATATATTTCGCCTACCTAGGTCCCAGTTCCGTAGTATCCCAGCACAGAATGCACATTTGACACTGTCTCCGGTCCCCGTGTAGAAAAAACCCGCGCTGGCGAGATCACGTGGTCGGACGTGTGCAGCTATTGACCAATGGGCGAACGTCTTCAACCTTTCTTCTTCGCTTTTCATTCGCTCCGACTCACCAATACACGTAGATATTTCACTCCGGAGAGAGGCTTGATAACCCGCATTGCCGACGTTACTCGCCTGCTGATTGTGGTATAATGACGAAGTTGACATTTGAGTTATAGCGTCCGATAAACTAAAGCCTAAAGATCTTGTCAGCGCTTGCTGGCTGGACAGCAGCAGGTTGCTCTCTCGAGACACAGGGGGAGCTATGGCGGGTCCTTCTCCCGCAAGATTAGGAAACGGGTCAAAGTCTGCTCCAGTTGCACCATTTCTCGAGGTGTTCTCGTCTTCGGTCTCAAACAGAGGTACGTTGTTACTCTCCAATCCCCTCACGTGCCGACAGTCGGGGAAGAAGTTTTGGTGTAGCTCTGCAGGGCTAATTTCCCGAGTCAGCTGCTTGAGGTGACCACCGCAGCTGTAGCAGATCACCTACAGTGAACAAAAGAGAATAATACTCCAATAAGAGAAGAAAGAAAAGAACTAAAGCATCAGGATACTGTTGGAATCAACTCTTTGTGGAATGTATAGTTGAGCTTGAGATGGATGAATGAAAATGAGGGAATGAGCAACTGAAGATTTCCATTATTAAAAAGTTGGACATATTCATATGTACACAGCAAATCTTTTTCATAAATGAATAAATAAAATAAACAAATAAAATAAACCTCATCCGCTTGGCCAGAGTAGAAGAAGCCTGCTCGTGCCAACCTTGTTGCAGGGACTGCCGCCCATTCCGGCCAATTCCTGAAACTCGCCAGTCTCACTGCCTCCGAACTATTCCTGTCACCGGTAGGGGGAGCTGATCTGTTAGTCGTCCGCGGGAGGACGGTGCCACCATGAGCTGGATATGTGTGGAATATCCTGCCTGCTGGGATAAAATTTCTAGAGTAGCGAAGAAAATCTTTTGGGAATGAGGCTCGAAATGTACCATCTTTATCATGTGCTGTCTTTTCTGGCCTGAGGACATACCCAAGCTGCCCGAGAATTTGGCCTTCGTGGGTGCAATAATCGAAGTACTGCTCCACCTTTTCACGGATAACACTTTCAGATAAACCGACAGAAAACAGTCCTCTGGACTTGGGTACGCCCACGTCAACATTTTGTTGTGAGCTTAGACAGATGGGATACTGAGGATCAAGTTTCAGAAGATCGTTGCTGCTTTCATAACAGTTTTTGGTCGATTCTGCCTCGTGTTTTCCTTTAGCATCATGACAGACCAGATAAGGAAGGGGTGTTGGGCTGTATTTAATATTATTCAAGTTATTGTTCTTTTTTGACGCTGTCATGGACGCATTTGGAAAGCATGTATCGCCGAAACCCAGGCCTGGATGGCCTATTAAACGACCAGAGGGGGGTACAGGTTCAAGACGAAACCGAAGCTGGTTTTGAACACCTCGTGCTAGGGGGGTTCCACGAATATCTACCCTAAGTGTCGTGCCAAGAACGCATGGAATAACACAAGCTGGGGTTTTCCTGGGGATAGGGATATCAAGTCGCGAGCTGTCTTTGAGAACCGCGGAAAAATATGGGTGAAATTGATTTTTCGGCAACTCCACGGCTTGGGACGTGCGACGGCTGATTAGGGCCACCCTTTCCCTTAAACCGATCCGACCTCCTTGGTGAACCTGTACCCGAATCGGTGGCCCCCCTCTCAATCGTTGCGCGGATGAAGAAAGAGTCTGTTTATGTATAAATATATTTCGTACAGTTTGCCATCTATATTTACACGTACGAGTCAATGGGTTTCGGGAAAGGGAGGTTAAAGTTTGCAATTTAACATATAAAGATGTCCTTGAGTATATAGGATTAGGAGCTATGGGCGTGGTTGTGATTATATCAATTAACCCTTGCTTTTGTTCATCTATAAAAGCATCTTCAGATTGGTCATGTTTTGTTGTGGAAGAGAAAATATGCTGAGCAAGGACAGCTTTAACCCAGCTTTCGTTTTTCTTTGTGTGGCAGCATACTACAGTGGAAACTGCTGCAGGGGCATTCAATTCAGAACTCTTTCGGTGTGATTCACACTGTACTTGCGGTGGGGGTGAGGCATGATCTTCACGGCTTTTCCGCTTTTCTGGTCTCCACACAGTGGCAAATGTGGTTTCGGTGCAGGATGTGGTTTCTCTTTTAAATGTATCATTTTTACAAAGGACGCTGAAAAACATTAATCAGTTATACTGACTGAGTCGTTAGATGGAAAATTCCCAACAGGATGTTGTATTCAGATTAAAGGTGGACACATATAAATATTATTATAAGGCGTCCTTTGGTGTAGGATTTTAAGGTGTTCTATAGGAATCCTACAGGACTGTAAAGGACGCCCTACACGGCTCTTGTATGAGCCTATGAGAAAAAAAATGTAAATGGAAGTCTTTAAACATCAATAAACTACGATCTAAATATGACTGTGAAAAACGGTCTGGTATCAGGATTAGGGCAGTTGTACGAATCGATGACTATGTCATACTACTTCGTACTAGTGCAAAGACACCAGCCTGTAGAAGACAAAATGTTTAATATGAATGTAGAGAAATACATTTTGTAGATAACCTACCTTCCCCGAAACCGTCGATATACTCCAGTCGTGTTCAGTACACACACGGCGTAATATGCCTCCCAGCCTGAATACTTTACAATGACGTACCACAGCAACAAAACAAGACACAGCGCGAAATACAGGTACAAGCCCCTGAAATAATACAATTACTCCACACATAACCATACCGATGATACACATTGACTGATGCCCCCAGAAAGGAAACTTGGGTGCTTGGATTTAGATACACATATATATATATCAATGATAAATAAATAAATATATAAATATATAAATTAGAGCCCTTATGAAAAAATTAAAATGAAACGAAGGAAAAACATAGTAAGTGTGTGTACAAACTGCGTGGAAGAAATCCATTTGCTCTAAAATGCAGGGGAAATATAGCTAGCTTTCTTCACACAGCAGAAAAAAAGGAAGCAGTTTACTACACACTGAGCGTCTCAGCGAAATGTTAGTGTTAGTATTGTTGTCGTCTGCCAAAAAGTCCTAAACAGACGTGTTGTAAATGCTAGCCCATGGAAACCCTGTTAACATATTGTATGATTTAGACTCGTATTGACAGTTTTACATAGCTGATGGCGCCACACACATCAGTATTCTCAACAATGACCCTTATAACAGATTACAAACAGCAACAACTGAAACCAAATTTGCCGCAAACTGGTAGCAATATTTTTCTTGCAAACTCGTTGCCACAATATTGCTGCAAACTTTTTGCTAAGGGTATGCCACAGCACCAAAGCCTCGCGATATCCAAAACTTGCGAGAGTTCGAGCATAAAAATGGTCTCCGAACTTGAAAAACATCGCATTTATAAGCGTGGGTTTTGATTATCTAATTTTTCCAAAATTGTTAAGGAGTTGTGGCGAGTGTCAAGAAAGTAAGTTTCAAGGTTGGTTAGTCGCAGGAAAGTGTCATTAACCCCGGGGTAATTCGTTAAATATGAATTGGCGCAGGTGATCCTCTTTTGTGTACCTTTGGGAAATGAGTATCGACAACGACGAAATAAATATAGTATGCTGTCTAGATATATTCTTAAGTGGGTTATAAAGCAGACACAAACTGTTTTATGGGCGTTCAAGCTGCATGTGAACTAATACACAAAACTAGCAAACACAGTTACTATACAGAGATAAAGCTACATGCAAACAAATACACAAACTGGCACAGGCAGTACAGAGATTAAGCTGCAGTGACACATGAACAAATGCAGACAGGTACATACATAGTTTACAAAGACAATACATATACTCACTCATTCCGTCTATCACAAAATGCCTCTGTTCCACAACCTATGCTGTTCATCCTCTTGATCAAGCAGTACTATTCTCAGTGTCCAAACTGTTTTTACAAACATTATTGAATCATTTACTTTGAGACTGTTAAAACGTCCAACTTTCATCTTATACCAAAAAGGCATACATAAGCACAATAAATAAATAAATAGATAAATATAATATTTATATCTAGAGTATATACGACATGAAATAAGAAATGACATGCAATTGAGAAATGGTAGTTGGCTGAATGTTTGCTGTGAAAAGAAACTGAACATTAAGAAAGGTGCTTGTAATATACTTTAAATCAAACATTGTATTGAATGTCAATGGAGATAAATAATTATTTAGTGAATTTTACCTTCGTTGTTGTCTTCACAACCGTAGTGCCCTGAAAAAATGACATATATATAAACTGCATTATTGTTGCCAGTGGACGATTCAGTAATATGGATATTATAATAAATGAGCACAGCTAGGTTAAAGGGATAATAACTCTTCGTATAAGATCTATATTTTACAATAAAACATTGTGAATAACTCATAGAAATATAATATATTCTGTTTTACCACAAAAACGGCAGTTATAGCTATTATTCTGATATCTGAACTTGTCTTTAGACCACGTGACCTCCACTGGTGGCTATACTCTGTTAAAATCTCTTGAGAGATTTTAACAAAAAAAAAAAAACAAACTTTTTAGAAAAAAAAACAGGGACTTACTTTGAATGTAAAAATGGATTCATTAACCATTGGTAAGTATGGGGAAATTGTTGTTTACTCCAGGAAATTCATTTTTTGGCAGAAACTAAGAGTTATTATCCCTTTAAATTTTGTCTCACCGCTGGCTTTTGGCCAACCTGATCGGAGGCCATCAGACAGGTCAGACACTAGATGCTGTCATTCACTTACGACAAGATAGAATGGAATGATATCCTTAAGAAACAGTGTCTGAGAGTGTCCAATAGGTTCATGGAGACATGGGAATATCCCTTTTACAGTAATAAAACTGACAAGTCATTTATCAATGCGTTATCTTTACCTGCAGTCAGCTGGGGAGATTTGTTTCACTCTTATAAATTGCTCACCTGTTCAACGTTGCTTTTTTATCCAAATGTTTGATTTGACTTTCTACATTGCACCTTTGCTGATAGCTAAGGTGTGTCTAGTAGTCTAAGTAAATTAGTTTGGGATTTTTCTAGCTAGTGGTAAGTTTATGGGAACACTTAATTAAGAGCTTCACGGACGCTTTTTCAGGTGTATATAAATAAATATATTTTCAGCCGACTTTGTTTAGTTTATGACAAGTTAACAAGCGTTTCCTAACAACGAAATTTTGTTTCTCAGCACTAAGTGCTGATACATGTAGTTTGGGCCCCATTCGCACCTCACCCAAACCCAATATAGAGGTGCATTTCACAGGTTGAAGTGTCAAAAAATAAAAATGAATGAATGAATTCAAAATTGTATTCAATATTTCAAAACAGATGTGTATAGAACAAAAACCCACGACTGTCTCAACTGAAATTCAATTTTTTCATTTTCACCATATCTTTAACATTACGCAAAGAGCCCTATATGGTAACGTATGTTCCAAAAAACGTACGGTAACGTATGTTCTTGCCATCTAATTTTCATTTTTATGCCACGTTCCGATATGTATTTTAGTGGTTCAGTCATGGTAAACTAGACATGACATAAGGACGTTTTTATAAATATTTAAACTGTATTTCAAGGGGCTTTGCGTCATGGCTTATAGTAGGTAACGTATGTTCTCTAGAAAATTTGTCAAAATGTTTCATTTTGTTCAAGTACTTGTGTGCAAGAGATACAATGTTTTCTTTTGCTGACCGAACAATATATTGTGGTTCCATGATAGTTTGACATTTCTGATATAATCTTTGAATAATGATGGGAAATTTAATGCTTATTTTACTGTCGGTTGGGTGTATTTTCCCCATTTTTTAATATACTGTGACAAGCAAACTTAAGTCGCTCAAAAACAATTAACTGGTCTATACAGAAAATTATTATAATTTTTAGCAACGTTATACTTTAGGAGATAAATCAATGAACAAAACCAGTGATGACTGAATTTTCAAAGTGAGTAGAACGTTTCAAAGTTGGACGTTTTGTATTTGTGACAGTAACGTAGGTTCCTTTTTGGGGTTAAACAATAATTAATTTTAATTATTCATGGTCCCAGGTGAGTGAAACTTTTATACAAGCTTCGTCATGTGGGACCCTAAAATAATCAAACACAGTTAGCAATTTGTGCAGTAATTTTTTTAAAAATATGCTTTTGACATCCATTGCACCGCTATATTGGGTTTGGGTGACCTATGTCGAGTGTCTATAAGTTGCCCAGTCACAAGGAAAATGTCAACGCATGCGCCATGACCCGAATAAAAGCTTGAAGTAACATGACTCTGTTAGCAATCACGTGAGTTAGATAATGTATAAAGCAGCTATCTCAAAGGAGGGCCAGTACGCCAGTAGACAAGAAAAATGCACACTGGACACTTTAACTGGGTATCGTAGATAGCGTGAAATGTTGGTAATGTATTACTGTACCTATTAGTTCATGTTTTTTTTTTTAAATATTTCAGTAGTTTATTATTTATTGTGTAATTATGTCACTTTTTTATGTTTTGCATTGTTAAAAGAAATAATACATAACGCATCACGGTGTCATCGGTAGCAACAGTATCAATTACCGAATATTGTACATGTAACAAAATGTGCTGTCTACGGACCCATGTCGCTTATTCGTCAGTGCAGAACAGTTATATGCGTAAGGTTGCCTACAGGCCGTAGCAATAGTCCGAAGGTTCATTGGTCTTAATGTTCACTATAGAACCCTTGAGTAAAAAAATGATGAAAATGTTACCATTTTTCGGGCCAATGAACCTTCGGATTGTACGAGATCCCCCCCCCCATGGGCAGGGTTAGCCGCACGGAAATGCAGTAGTATCAAAGTAGCAAAAAAGCATTAACGCAGTAGTGGTGTGGAGCATATTTGCAGTAGAAATGCAGCATAGCCTACTGCAATTCTACTCCAAAAAGTACATAGGTTTGTACAGAGAGGAGCATTAATGCAGTAGATTAGCAGCATGATAGAAGCATGTTTCAAATATGCTTATTAGCTCCCAAATCGAAGCAGATTTGAAGCATGTTTGCAGTATGATTGCAGTACTTAAGTCTACTGCGCTGGAGTATCTAATGCGTTTTCTTAGGTCAAAATCTAGGGCGAGGCGTAGGCTACCTGTAGAAATGAACGAGAGGCGGACTCTCTATCATGGGGGACTTGAACATTACACCTGAACCTTTTTTACAACAACAGCAAAAGTGATATCCTGAAACAAAGGATTCCCGCCACGAGCTCACGGGCTGCCACATGCTTCCGGTTTCGACATGTGCGTATCCACCAAAAGTTGTCTTATTTAGTAGTCGAATTTCCATGTATAAAACAAATGTGATAAAACGAACTCTTTTATGCTTTTTTATGTTAAACATTACTTTTGTAGTCCTACCTCTGAAACCGTGCCTCGGACACGTCCTCACGTCAGGGAAAACCGCGCGAAAAGAACATGTGCTCTCATTGACCGGTTTTTATGGAGGGTCCAATGGGGGGGGGGGGGGAGGTGTAGTGGTCACAGTTAACGGGAAATAATATCATCTATTCACAAATCACAGGAAATAACCTGACCTCTATGGAAGGTAAATATTTATTCACTTTTCATCAAAGATGCAGTAAGTGTGAGTTAAAATTCACGAATATAAATATTTCGTTTCACGACAAAGAATAAAAAGTCGCATTCACGAGTCACAGGAAGGGGTGTTTCACAGATCACGTTGAATTAAATAGTGGTTTTACGCATCCCGGGAAATAAAAAGTGGCTTTTGCGGGTAACGAAAATACCCAATGGAACCCTCCTTAAACAGGGATTTCAGCTTAATCTAAACAATTGAGGCCGGGTGTGATAAAAAAAAAGAATCGCAGAATTGCACTTTTGTAACAAACATTTGTGTTTTCAACGCGTATACGAGGTACTAGTCTCTCCAAAAGACATAATACTGGTATCTGGTTTAGATTCCGGTATTTTAGACGTTGCTCAACTGTACCGAGCCCTGTAACATACGTACATAGTAACAATTGCCTGTACTAAGGAGTGGTATTAAATATCACGCTGAAAGAGCCTGCTTTTATCGAATGCTGTTTTAAAGGTCACATTGGGCTATATCAAAATGAAAGGGGGCTTAGCTTACACTGAACAACTAAGGTCCGGTATTCCACGAAGAGGAAGTCTCATGCATGAAGTTTTATAGCACCAGTCCTCGTCTCTCTGAAATATCAAACCTGCCTGGCTAAAATAGATCATCATTGGCTCAGCAAGAACCCCGCCACCCTTCCACCCCCCTCTTTAATAAGTGGACTAGCCAGTTATCGGAAGCAAAGTTCAAGGGGTGTTTGACAGGAAAATATACATCGTTGCACCTGCTGTGATCTGGTGACACAGCGTCTGTTTGAAAAAAATCGTTGTTAACCTTGTGAAGCTATGATCACTTCATTTTTTTCTTTAACATTCATTTTATAATAATAATAATAATAATAATAATAATAAGTCTTATTTTTATTATAGTCTAAAAACATCATGTTCAGTAGACTTTATAGGGTAAAATGAACAGAATAAGATGAATAAAGTCAATTAATAAATAGACAGTCAACAAATTAAGATATTAAAATCTGTTAAACAATGTTGATAAATAGAAAGTTAAAATATTAAGATATTAAAGTGTTAAGTACAATGTAAAGACAAAAAGCCAGTCAGTAATATAACTAATAAAACCAGCCAGTCAGTAATAAAACTTTTTTAAATTGTCCTCAGACTCTATAGAATATTCCATTCATTTGGTCTACAGACTTGAAGAGCTTCATGTACATGTAGGTCGCTGTGTGTGTTTTTAATCTGGCATTACATGGCATGAGCAAAAACTGATCAAGTGATCTTTAACAAAATTTTGAAGCATAATGATTAGCCAGTTTTCGTAGGTACTGGTACATGTGCGGGGTTTCTGGACATTGCATGCATAAAACTGAAAATTTTGAATAAAATGCGTGCTCTAACAGGGGCTAATGCAATTGCTTTAAAGCGGATGTGATATGAGTCTCATTGGCTGTGCGGGTTAAAAGACGCGCTGAAATATTCTGAATTCGCTGCAGTGTTTTTTTTATTCTTTCTTCACTACACCAATAGAGTAAAGAGTTGCAGTAGTCGATGAGGTGATCATCGCATGTTGAACTGCATTGGCAGACTTGGCGGGGGGCGGGGTGGGGCAGGAGGTCCTGACCCCTCCCTTCGATTTCTGAAAAAATAACACCAATGGTCCCCTCTTGAAATTAGAAATTTGACTAGCTGAATCATGGCTCTTAACCGCCCCAAATAGTACCATTCGTCCTCTTAAATACCAAACCTTTTCGGGGCTCTTCACCCCACGTCAAAGGAGGGGGGAGCGGCTTCGCACTTGTGCCCCCCTCCTTTCAAATAATCCTGGATTCGCCCTTGAATTGTTGCCGCAGAATGCATGTGCATGTATTGATCCAGATAGTTTCTATTAGCACCGATGCTCCTTATGTTAAAAATGCATGGCTGAGTGATACATGTATTAGATATTTGTCTATCCCTGCATGGAGAGACTGGAATTAAAGTAGGCACCTAGTTTTTTCTCATGTGGTAATGGGTTCACATCACTGGTGCCTACTGGTAATTCAAGTTGTAGATTCTAAACAAATAGATTTTAGTGTGGTTGAGTGATTTATAAAAACCCAGTCTTCCCGTCATTTATTTTCAGTTTGTTGATTATGGGCCCGGTGCAAAAATCGGCCATACAGTTGGCAATTTTATCCATAGACGGTTTAGGATTATGCATGTCACGGCAAGTATAGATCTGAGTTTCATCAGCGTACAGGTATCCAAGTGATGACGCAATATGGCATCAAGAGGCAAGGTATAAATGCAAAATAAAAGTGGCCCAAGGACACTGCCTTGGAGCACCCCAAAAACAAGTTGTGTAAAATAAGAAAGTATGTCATTTGCTGAAATTTGTTGTGACCTCCCAGTGAGGTATGAACGAAGAAATGCAATGGCTTTATCCTTGACACACGCTATCCCCAAGAAAAGTTTATGTCCTGTAATCTACAGTATCGAAGGTGTCTGAAAGGTCTAGCAACACAAGTACATAAAACATCTAACTCCCTTTTAACACTATATTTTTATATTTCCACCCAATATATGTTGTACAATAAACCCTTATATAATTATCATACCCTATTATTTTCGTTTTCATTGTGATGCTTTAAATCAGAGAATCGGCGCCAGTTTAAACAGTAAACATATTTATACATGTACCTGTACGAACTTTTCTACAACCGGATAAGTTGTATCGGTGCGTGGCAGTATGATATACAAGACAGGGACTATACTGTGTTGTTTAGCCGACGCCACGCGTATCCATGCAGAGACCGAAGTGGAGCCTGTTTGGATATTGGGGATTCCCCGTATCACGCGTGTTTGTGTCTGTGTGACACATACCCGGCAAATCGGTGATATATGAACATAGATTACTAGCAGAAACTGGTTGTAAGGTTCTGCTCTCTCTGACAACGAGACTGTTATCACTGCTGGTAAATTGCACTAGTACTATTACAGTTTGTCTTATCAGCTTTGGGGAAAGAGCAAATGAATCACGCACGGGTATCTGGTGAGTCACATGTATGCATATATCACACGACAACTCCAGTATAATTATGTGACATTCCATTTAAAGTTAGTATTTCTCTTGCAATAAGGCAAATATCTGAATATCTGTTTTCATTTACATATGATATCAGTATGTAAGGTGTTCTCTGCAAAACCTCATGAACCGAAAATTTGAAAGTTACTACCATGTATTTAGAGTCGTGCCGCTCTGATTTCACAGATGCCAGCACTTCATTTTTTGATTCATGATTCTGAATACATTTTGTATACCTAAACTGCGTACGACTGATGAAATATTTTAAATCATATTAAAATATTAGCGCCAAATGTACGTGTCGTCGGCCTGAAAGTGTAACGCTTTCTTGTTTGTAATTTTATCTCTATGAAGTTATGTTTTCATTTGGCTGTTTCAATAAGCGGTATAAAAACAGTTAAGACACGCACTGGACACACAGTCCGTATTTGATCGGTCAAGTGCCCTTGTACTCAAACAGTCAAGTCAAATATTTCTATGAGTCTAACTGGTAAATGATAAAATGCGTCTCAAACAGTAAAGCGCGAACGCGGGCGTCCCAGCATTACCATTCATTAGCTATAGGATGAGACGCGACTGAAAATCAAAACAGACAAGATAAGACTTTCAAAAACAAAGAAACAAACAAAAAATGATGTCATGAAATTTTAAATACACAATAAAAATAAATAGGGCTTTAAAAAGAAAACAAATAAAAAGCATTGGTAACTATAGTTACCCCCAAAAATATGTAAACAAACAAACAAACCAAAATACACCCACCGATGGTAGCCCAGGCGTTGATTTCTTACTACTAGTGCCTTTCTGTAGTCTTCACACATGACTTTGGACTAAACCTAAGCAATAACTATACTATTTTTCTTTTTCTTTAACAACAACATTCAGTTTAAAAGCTAAAGTCAAAAGTATTACTTGAATCCCCATAACCAATAAATAAGTAAAACAAATAATATTTGATATAACGCAATATAACTGAATAAGTAAATTAAAAAAGAAAGTAACATACATATTTACCATTCTGTGGTTATAGCGTTGTTCCTAAATTCTTCTATTTTACTTTTTAACTACAACGTCCTTTGGCAGCGTTGGTTTTCAGGCGTTGGTAGTCAAGCGCTGGTTGTCAGGCGTTGGTTGTCAAGCGTTGGTTGTCAAGCGTTAGCTGTTAGGCGTTGGCAGTCAAGCGTTTTTAGTCAAGAGTTATAGGATTGGTTACTGGGCTGAGATGAGCGTGTACATGTACCAGTATACATGTAGTCACTCGGTCATTATTGCCATGGCTAAGTACACGGTACATTGTTCTATTTACACTACTAGTATTTCTTAGGGTTAGTTTGGTTGTCATTGAATGTTTTGCCGTTGCTGGGCTCGGCTATCTCTTCTAATTATTAATTTATAAGGGCTATATTAACAAGAACACGACATGGTTCATGCTACATGCACGTGTAGTACCGGTACATTTATAGGACCAACCGGTATCGGTTGTTTATAGCACATAGTTACGCGCAGCCGCACATCAAAGGGAATTCCCTTTATAGGCTACTATTTATACCTGCAGTAACATGGCTTAGTTACTCCGTAGTTCCATTGAGCGTTCAGGCGTATGGTGGGCGGTCCTAAAGGTGAATGTCCCGTCATTCTCACTCTGTTCATCGCCATTATGTCAATTGGACTCAGCCCTGATGTCGAAAGAGACAATATGTTGTTATTCTATCACTTAAAACTCAACTGTGATATCGCAAGAGGTTAAATGTCGAGTTGTGAGGAGGATTTTAACCTTCAGTTACATGTACTTTGCAGCTAGAAAACCTATGGAGAACAGTCTTTGTACGTTGCCTATTTAAAATTTGTTTCTGTTCCGTGGGGACTTCATAACCGAGAAAATATGAGATTATTGAGCGATTTGATGATAATTAAAAAATCCAATGTTCACCCAAGCCATAATACGTTAACCTTAATGAAGGGTTAAAAGTTAGATTAATAGGCCCTCTTATACCCTGGGGGTAGGATGGGGTAGGCGGGGGAGGGGGTAGTACTAACAAAAGGAGAGGGAAAAGGGTAGAATGACATGCATTCAACACCATAGCTAATGTACCCCCCTCCCCCCGACACACTCATCCACGCACCATTGTGACTGTTGTGCGTTTTCAGCACTTTGAAAATGTAAACAGTAGGCCTATAGTGCTTTTGACACAGAAACTCTTTCATCAAAAAGTCGATCACCAGTGGCATATGGGTAAATAAACTTTCACATACCAGTAATGTTCATCATCTTCAGACACATCACTGTCACAAACGACACATATGTAGGTCCACACTGCTGCCAATATGTGCAAGCACCGACGTGACGTGACAGAGCGTCCCCCATGATAGAGGGTCAGCACAGGCTTCAAACAACTGCGCATGTGCGAAAAGTGCAGCTGTTTGAAATAAAAACAAGTTGGTGAAATTGACAAAGACCGTCTGGTTGATTTTATTTCATTAGCTCTCTGGTGTCTTTTTGAACATTTATATTAGAAATGTTCTATTGATTTTATGTTGTAAAAAGTAAATCCGTCAGAATTCCTTAGAAAAACATTTATTTTACCTTCATTTTAAGGGGATTCCCATTGTATTTATAGTGTTATATGTGGCCCCAATGGGGATTTTCACACTACCCCTACTCTTGATTAATAAAATTCTTCATCTGGGGGATTGTACATTATATTGCAAAATGCATTGAAAATCGTAGGAAGGTTAACTGCAGATAATGCTGCGAGGATATTCTTAACAGTGGGTGAACTCGGCCAATATAAAATTTTTAACTTCGTTTTACGATTTTGGAGCGCCGTTCTAATTTTTGAAAGCGAGGCAATGGAACCAAACAATGCGATACAATTTGCAATCTCGTAAAAATTGCTATTTTTATATAAAGGTTATAGCTTGGAGTACATCGAAATGCGACTTGTTTATTATTATGATCTAAAATAATAATTAATATAAAACAAACGATATAATACGTTCTTAACGTTAGCCTATTTATTAGCTTAATTGATTTTTTTTTTTTCGTATTTGGAGATTAAAAACACAAAAGTTGCCTGGTTTCATATCGAGGCACTACGTTTCGTTCGTGTGCTTAGAGGGTCCGGTTCCCATTGATCTGCACAGGTTAGCCTCGGTTTCATTGTCTTTATAATGACGTTGACTCCTTTGTTACGCGCAGCCGCACACCAAACGGGAATTCCCTATCGTTTTAATACCTGCAGTAAACGTATAACTCACCGGTAATTATTCCGTAGTCCCATGGGGCGTCCTGACGCCTGGTGCCAGCGGACCTAAATGCAATTGCTCCGTCAGTCTGCCCGTGTCCATCATCATTTTGTCAGTTAAAGCTCACCCCTGATATTGAGAGAGACAACTGCCGTTATTCTATCAGTTGAAACTCCCCCGTGATATCGTGAGGTAAAGTGAAGGTAGATGGATGTGGATTTGTGCGGAATAATTTAGTACCCAGTTCCTTATCAGCTAGAAAAACTATGGAGGACGGTTATTGTACTTCTATTAAAGTGTTTTTCGTTTTGTAATGACTACAAAACCGAGCAATGATCAGATTATAATTATTTAATGAAGTCCCCATTCAGAAATGTATGATAAAGATGACACCATGATAAAATGTCTATAATGCTTTGTGTTACGATAGCGTAGTTAAACAGTTAAAGGGGAAGGAGGTCTTTAAAAATACGAATGTATTACTACATGGTAGGATCCCTGTTTACTATATATTTTGAAGTCTGCATTGTGATTTGGCATACTTTTGATGTAAACAAGGAAGTAGGAAGTTGCACAAAGTTGAGAAAGCGAATTATATTAAGTTGGGATGGATGGAGAAAAGTTACGGGAGTGGTATGCGACAGAAACATGTTGGAAAAAAATTAGGGAAAATTGTACAGGCCATGCTTAAGACCATGTATGCTACTACCGGTATATGGGATGGAATCTGTACCTATATAAAAAAAAGGAAGACAAAACTTGATGACAAAACACAAGGGAGTGGAGGCTGCGCTGGTGCGTGTACGGGCCACGTAAGACGGAGGGGGAAAACATAAGTGGGATAGAATACTGGCAATGAAACCAACAGGAAAGAAAAAATGAGGGAGGTCGTGGAAATGATACACTGGTGCGAGCAAGGAGGATATGAAAAATTTGGGATTGGGAGATGAACACCTGAGTGGAGATGGATAATCTGCTGTGACAATCCCTGAGAAGGGACAGGCCCGAAAGAAAAGGCCGAAGTTCCGACATCTGCAACAGGGACATTTTCTTCAGAAGAGGTTAACTTGATTAAGGCATCAATGCTAGTAAAAAATATGTCTCACAGAACAAATTTATCGATTGATGGTCAGCAGTTAAGTTTTATAAAATAAAGTGAAGTTCAACAAAATACTTCCCCTGCATTTACATCTCTTTGTGAATATTTTCCTTACTGTTCAGAGCCATCTGTGACTCTAGTCCCTCAAAAACTCTGCCACATTGAATCGTGTTTATTTCCCTGTTAAGCTTCTCTAACACATTCTCTAATTAGTCATTTAGCCTCCTTCTTCTTTGTCGTCCATTTATTCTTCCTTGTTCAAAGTAGGACATTGGGAACACCGCGGAATCAGTGTTTTAAATTATAAGGTATTCTAATGTTTTAAACACACTGGTAGGCGTATACATTGTTGGACTTCTTCACTGGTGTAACTGAGGGGGGGGGGATGTGACGATTAAGCAGGCACGCGGAAGACTTGCAGCAAGGAAATAAATTATTTGGAGAACTCGATACAAGGGATTGACAGTATTGACAGTACGCCAGTTGTGTCAATTGTGATAGTGAGGCCTCTGAAAGTGAGGATTACGGATATGTGAAAGTTCTGAAGAAAACGTTTTTTTTTGTGTATCTACAGCACCCTGTATTTATTTAAAATGTTTAATTAATGCACAGAAGTCATAATGACGGATGGGGCGGGGGTGAGGGATGTGTGTGTGCATCAGTAGGCCTACTTGTGGTAAGGGTATTCCCTTCTACCGTTTCCCTCGTCACTTTTTGTCATTGCATGTGGCCGAATGCTCCCCCCCCTCCCCTTCATGGTAAAACTATGGACCCGTCAGCGTGTTAGTCACTGGTATACATGTACATTGTACCCCACAACTACACAGCGCATATAATAGTGACGTTCATTACCGAAGTTTTTATTTATCTAGCTGGAAACCCTTCTACAACCAATTTTCGTTTTAAGTTTGGGATTTACATTGCATATCGGATTAATGGGACGTTTTATTTGACATATCATGACTTTAAAAAAAACTATTATATCCGTGTACTTCTATTTTCCGCATATCCCGTTGTGAAACTGTTAAATGGATGAACTGATATATACTTCATCTAAGCTATAATGAAGCGGAGATTGTTTCAATATAACGATTTGACAATGGCATAATGTACAATGTACAGTAAGTGTATTGGTCAATGACAATTTCAGAAAAATTAATAGCGCAATTCCAAACATGACATGTCATTTTGGGGTGCTTTAATAATCAGGGACTCAGAGTGAGGTGTTCATTATGCCCTACTATAAATGTATAATAATTTGTACTAGATCAAATGTAACTCGTCTTCTGTGGTTGGTAACAGTTTACTCAAGCTTACCGTTACGATGGCTTGTATTGACATGACACTCCATAAAATAAAAAAAAAAAACTTTGATGTCAACGTAACATTTATATTGTTTTGAAATTTTTTAATGGATGAATTGATATATACTTCGTCTAAGCTATAATAAGGCATATTAGTTTCAATCTAAAGCTAACAACTTGACAATTACATAATGCATAATGTACAGTACGTTAATCGGTCAATGACATTTTCAGGAAGATAAAGAGCGCAATTTCACGTATGTTATGGCATGTTATTTTGGGGTTGTTTAATTAACGAGGGGGTAAAAGTGAGATGTGCCATCTGCCCAACTATCACTGTACATGTATAATTATTTGTACTAGCTAAAATGTAACTCTTCTTCTGTGGTTGGTACTGTACTATAGTAGACGCAAGCTTACGATGGTTTGTATAATATGAGGTTACGCATTGGCATGACATTCCATAAATTAACAAAGACCCCATTCCCATAGATTTAAGATCGATCTATCCCTGTGGGGAGTCTTATCAGTTTACTGTCAGCTTAGCCGGCTTAAGCGTCTGTCCCGCCTACTAAAAGCTGTAAGGGGGTAATTAACTATGGTGCGCGCTCGGCTGACTGCAATTTAGCGTGAACTCCCAGGGAGTTTGGTCGATCTAAATCTAAATCTCTGGATCGACCTAAAACTCTGGGAATGCACCCATATATATATATATATATATATATATATATATATATATATATATATATATATACAAATATCTATGGCTTTCTCCACGAAGGTTGATCCTGGGGATGAGCCTTGCTGCCAGCAGAAAAAAGCCAGAATGACCGGAAATTAGCCCTTGATTTAAAACACTGACTCAACTAGGACATATCTCCCTTCATCACATGATTCAAATTGTTGAATTTCAATTAAGTGACTTAATTCAATAATGGTGCTCTATAATTGAAATGATAATTACTTCAAAACCTGTTGTATAAATTAAAGCCACTTCATCACACAGTTTGTATAGGCCTTTCAGTCGCCATACAGCTCTGTCACTATGTTCTCAGCCACAGCTCTCTGCCTGACCGCCGCTGTTGTCTTGGTGACAGCGGGAACAGGTCTGGCCACTCCACCCGGCCTGCGTCTGTTCTGTACCAGAGCTCGGCTCCTCAAGGACCCCAGGCCTCTCCTCGTGCCGCAAAAGATTGACGGCGTTCAGGCATGGTTCCAGTGCAGCTGCCTCCACCCAGACGCCGAGTGTAAGAAATGGGACGATACCCTGACGTTCTTCAACACGTACTGTACTCCTGGGAAGGAAGAAGTTCTCTTCATTAATACCAGGGATTTGACGAAGGTGAAGTACACGTATGACGAGTGCTCATGGGGTTGTGTTGCACCCATAGCCTCCTGCGGCAGCAGTTACCTAAAGGAATACTGGAGAGACAACGTCAACTAGAGGTAGGGGAATAGAAGGCGATCTGGTTGTTTAACAGTGTGGCTTATAGAATGATTTCTCTATAGTAACCGTATAAATCATCCCTGAGAATAAAGAGTACACATACACACACGCGCGCGCGCACGCCTACATTTTCCATTGTATGATTAAGAAAAAATCACTTAAACTACATATTCGCATTTGTTGAAGGCAAAGCGGGGGTGTCACTAAGATGAGCTACACAGATAAAATACTGATATCTTAAACCATGTTCCATCGTTTTTATGTATGTTTTTTATGTTTGTTCTGAAATATGCATAAAAAGCAAGGGTAAATGGCCTGTAACAAAATCAGCCCAAATGAGTCTATGGGGAAACAGTAAAAGCTAGGCTTTAAAGCCGTACTTTCTTCAAATTTCTGGTCGTTTATTGGGGCTATTTGTCTACCTCTAGTCATAGAAACAAAGGAAGCAGAAAATATTTGTGCAAAGGTCATTTTTGGGAAATAATGTAACAGGCCTACGTGATATATATTCTTTTATTTTGCTCTCTGAAACTATATAGTGACACGGCCGGTTTGGCCGAAATATTTAGTCATAACGGATCAGTTTTTGCTTTCTTTTTTCTCTGCGTCCCTACACACATTCTTGGGCAATATACACTGTTCTGAATCATACAATTGAAGTCTTTTCTCATAATATTGTAACCGAATCTTAAATCATTTCAGGAACAAGCTCCTTTTGCCAACTGGAGATGAGTCAACACTAGCCGGCGACCACGTGACCAAACAATTAAACTGCACAAGTAGATCTATCCAGAGTGAACATTCCTGTACTAATAGCAGCGGCATAACAGTCTGCTATGTAATGATTGTATTCAACGGATATATTTAAAAAAAAAATAAATAAAACATTGTGATTTGAAATTGTGTACAATGAACATTTTCAACAGGTACGTTTCAATTTCAAAATTTGAAACCCGGGCCAAACTTTAATGTCTATGTACTTTTGAGTGACATTTTTTCACACATCCTGTTTTGAATTTTTAAATGGATGAACTGATAAATAAACTTAATCTAAGCTATAATAAGGCGGAGATTGCACATTGTTTTAATCTAACGATTTGACAATGGAGTAAAGTATAACGTACAGTACGTTTATTGATCAATGCCCTTTTAGGAAGGTTAATAGTACAATTTCAAGCATGAAAAGTCATTTTGGGGTAATTGAATAATCAGGAACTCAGAGAGGTGTTCAATCATTGTATAAATATTATTTGTACTAGCTGAAATTTAACTCGTCTCATGTGGTTGATACTATAGTTTATTCAAGCTTACCGTTACAATGGCTTGCATAATTACGCATTGACATGATACTCCATATACTAACATAGACATTAAAATATCCATCGCGTTCTCCACGAAGGTTGATCCTGGACATGCGCCTTGCTGCCAGCAGAAATAGCCCGGATGACCGGAAACTAGCTCATGATTGAATACACTAACTAAGCTTGGAAATTACTTCCTTTATGACATGATTCAAATTGTATAATTACAATCAAATGACTTAAATAAGCAATGGTGATTTATAATTGAAATGATAATTACTTCAAAACCTATTGTATAAATCAAAGCTGTTTCAATTCGCGGTGTGTATGTTAGTTTGCAAACAGTTCTGACACTATGTTCTCAGCCACAGCTCTCTGCCTGACCGTAACTGTTGTCTTAGTGACATCGGGAACAGCTCTGGCCACTCCACCCAGCCTGCGTCTGTTCTGTACCAGAGCTCGGCTTCTGCAGGAGCCCAGGCCTCTCCTCGTGCCGCAAACGATTGGCGGCGTTCAGGCATGGTTCCAATGCAGCTGCCTCCACCCTGACGCCGAGTGTAAGAAATGGGACGACATCCTGACGTTCTTTAACACTCACTGCACTCCTGGGAAGGCAGAAGTTCTCTACATGAAGGCCTGGTTTCTGACGAGGGTGGTGCACTCGTATGAAGAGTGCTCTTGGGGCTGCGTGGAGCCCATAGCCTCGTGCAGCATCCGTTATCTGAGCGTCAGCTAGAGGTACGGAAATAGGAGGCCATCTGATCGTTTAACATTGTAGTTTATATAATAATTTTTCTATAGTAACATTGTAAATCATTCACGAGAATTAAGGGCACACATACACCCACGTGCGAGCGCACGTGTACATTTTGGTTGTAAGCGTAAGAACTGGCACTATATTCGCATTTGTTGAAGGTAAAGTGGGGGTGTTACTAAGTTGAAGTAATTGAGCTACACGGATAAAATATTTATATCTTAAACCGTATTTCTTCGCTTTTATGTAAGTTTCTTAGGTAACTTGATAAAAGAATTATAATAATAAAAATTTAAAAATAAATGAATAAACATAAGAAGCAAGAGTAAATACCCTGTCCGTAACAAAATCAGCCCAAATGAATTTCTGGAGCACCAGTAAAATACTTAAAAGCCGCACTTTCTTTTATTTTTTGTCGTACATTTCATCTTTTTCTTCCTCCAGTTCGAGAAATAAAGAAAACAGAAAAGAATCTGTGCAAATATAACTTATGGGAAGTTATTCAACAGGCGTCTGTGAATTTTTTTTCAGTTACACTATATGACACTCTGTAGTGATACGGCGGCAATTATATATGTCGTTTCGTAAATTCTGCTTCAACGTCTTGTATCCGAATTATTTGTCATTTCAGAAACCAGCTCCTTTCCACAGCTACCGTATAGATGAGACAACACTGGCTGGCGATCGAGTGATCAACCTAAATTTTAGAGCACGAATAGATCTAACTGAATACATTGTACCAATATCGGTGGCTTAGCATGTATACCTAATTGTCTTTGCAGCCTGCTATGTAACGATTGTATTCAACAGATGTAAACAAATAAAGCATCCAGATTTGAGTGTGTATATTTTCAACACCTGAAGCTGCGTTCAGAGATAGAACATTACTATAATATAGTCGTTTGTGGGATATGCTGTAGGGTAGTTCAACACCTACAGATGGACGATTTTTTAAACTGCCAAAGAATATAATTTCTGTGTCATATTACATTACTGCCATCTTTTACAGTCGCAGTAGTCAGTCGCATAATCATACACGACTATAACGTCGTTTTCGATTACCACTATGGCACTAAGGAAGTATGTCAATATTGACGTATAGCATTAAGATACCTATTTATCTATCCAAAGAACTGGCTTAGGTTGTTTAAATTGAAGGTTCAAGAAATTCAGCAACTGTGAAATTCAAATTAGAAAATTCAGACGTTAGTTTTACACAAACAGTAAAATGCTCAAAACAAAACCAAACGAAATATTCATAGTTTTACTATAATCACTTTATCATTTTTTTTCGCATCAGAAATTACAATAAGCACAAAGAACAGCTGTTTCCGTAGTGTCCTAGGGTGTTACCTACTGATCGGAGTGTATAGCCGCACTCTGGCACGGGGTCGAATAGTTACTCTCTACTGTTTTTGAAGGGCCCAGTGTTTCAAACCTGCAAATAAAGTTTGTTTATTAAAGGATCTGTAATCGAAAACGCTGATTCACAACATTGCTGTAAATGCACGTCTTTCTAACTCTACCGCCTTTGGTCAATAATCCGAAAAAACAGGCTTTCTACCAACACATGCTAAAACAGTACACAACTAATTTCTTATTAAATAAAATAACTAAAGCAGAGAAAT
The DNA here is from genome assembly GCF_001039355.2 of Lingula anatina. The sequence goes on along the minus strand of NW_019775723.1, from coordinate 136,319 downwards.
CAACATTAAACACTGTCAATCATTCATTAATCTCAAACAAAATAATAACGACAATATTGCTGGCCCCAGCTTCACACATAATAATAATAATAATAAATAAATAAATAAATAAATAAAAAATAAGGTCAGTTCTATCTATATCACTGTTCCTGATAGGGGGTAATTATGTTCTTAACCAGGAACCTGTCTTAATATTTTTTCTTTCTTTTTTGTTTCTTTTTTGTGAAACCGGGGCCTGGTCTAGACCTGTCAGCCGGCTGTACCTGCGATAGCCGACTGGAAGCCGGCGTTGTAGTCTGTAGCGACCTCGTTCTTGATGTAATCGTTCCTGCTATCAGTGTACTCGTCATTGGACCCGGGGCCGCCGACCAGAGCGCCGTTCAGGACCTGAGGGTTAGGACCCCAGGCGTTCTGCTGGGCGCTGCCGCAGGGTGCCGGACGCATCGGACAGGAGCTGAAAAAGACAGTTTTAATAAAGAGCGTCGTCAAAAAGAGTTAAAAAAGGATTCAAGGGTTAAAACGCAATGTTTCTTAAATTAACCCCCCTCCCCCCAAAAAAATACAATGGCATTGTTACTTGTCATTCTATAAACTATATAGTTTCTGTTAAAAAAAATAAATAAATAATAAAAACACGCTTGTAGGCGTCTAAATGCAACACACAGGAATATGAATTTGTATATCCGTCTGAGGCAAGATTTGAATATGTAGAGAGAAATGAATACAGCTAGAGAAGGAAGAGGCAAATGAAGCGCAAGCCATGCATTGTCTTAGTACATCAAAGGTTTGATAATATTTTTTTGAAAATCAAAAAATAAATAAATAAATAAATAAATAAAATAAATAAAATAAATAATAAATTAATAAAAATAAAGTTCAAAGTTCTCACGCGGCGCGGTGATGTGGCTGTGTTGGTGGGTTGTTTCCAAATCCCACCACATAACTACGGCCGGTGTCTCCCAGCATGTAGTGGATCTGACCCTGGGCCCAGTTCTTGTACGTGTTAGTGTTGATCCCGGCGTCTGCCGCTCTCAGAGCAATGAACGCAGTGTTGGCTGGAGGAAGAAACCAATCAAAGGATCACGTATGGTGATTATAAAACTCAAGCTGAAATAATATCATACCGATAGCTTACGGCCGAACCTGGACAGTGAATGATAATTTGTGTACTGCCAATTTCTTACAGAATTGTTACGGAAAAGGCTGAAGACAAGTCCACTATCTACCTGCGTATCGTAGAGAGCCCCACTGCAATCTCCAGGCGAGGCCCTTAGGAGTGTAGGTGACGTCACCTCCCCGCATCCAGCTCCTCATGTAGCTCTCTATAGGCGACTTGTACGTGTTGTCCTTGGTGGCGATGTACAGCAGCAACTGTGGAAGAAAATCCAATATGGCCGCTAGACGAGCTACTTATGATTCAGAAGATTCCACTTGACTACTGTTTTCGCATAAATTTGCCTGGCAGACATGGTGGCTTACTAGTACAAAACCCCATCCAGTTACGTCTGTTTTTCATTACTCTTTTCATTTTTGAAGAGAGCCATTTCGTGTGTTCTTTATTTCTCCACGACATACCTCTGCCTTTTTCTCTATCGCCCACCCTCCCCCACCCCCCATCGTACCTGGTAGGACACCTTTTTTTCCAGGAGTACGCCCAGGACGGGGAGGTCTTAGCCCACCTCTTGGCGTCATTAATCTCACCTCCCCAACCCCAATCACCACTCATCCCCTCCATCACGTACCTGACAGGACACCTTATTGTCATCCCAGGAGTAAGCCCAGGACGGGGAGGTCTCGGCCCACCTCTTGGCGTCATTCAGGTACTTGGCCTCCTTCGTAGCCCTGTACAACCAGGCGGCGGCCACACACAGGTCGTCCTTGTAACTTTGGGAGCTAGAACAAAACAAAAAAGGGGTAAAATTTTCCCGTTTTTGTAATCGCCTCTGAATTTCTGTAAACCTATGCGTAATTATTACTTGGGTCCCATTAACAAATATATACCATCGGTCCACATAGATGGGTCCAACTCTGACGGGACTCTCGCTGAGTGCCATCAGCTTAAAAGATTAGCACACCTCCGCCTAGATACAGGGAAGATGGTGGTTATTTAAGTGCGTTGGAAACAAGAGGAGGCTTGTCATTCAGTTAAGCTGATTGCACTTAACGAGAGCGTCGGAGAGTTGGGTCGATCTACGTAGACCGAGGGTGGCTATGGGAATGGGGTCTTAGAGAGCATCGTTTGTGCAGGGATGGGGGTGGAATGGGGTGCGTGGTGACACTGCGTGTAGCCAATGCAATTGGCGTTCTTATACCTTTAAAACTGAGTAAAAACATCCATAGGACGCACAGATTGTGTTTTTCGTAAGAGAATACGCTACGATTACATGGGTAGACGGGTTTCATTGGGATATTACTAAAAAGGTCAAACTGTAAACCACGCCTTGGATTAACCAAAATCCCAGAGTCAAAAGGCCATAATGGAAGTGAACAAAAGCCAACAGTTGTAAATGATAACACATTTCAAATAAGCCTAGGAGCTAGTGGTCGGAGATGACTAGGCATAGTATCCACTAACACGTAGAACGGTTTGGCCGGGATGCCGCCTTGATTGGTGTAAATTCCCTGAGATCTGCTTCCAAAATCGTACAGCTCCTTGGCGTGCCTCAGCAAAGTAGCGGCGTAGCCAGCGTCTAAAAGTGAAATAAATATTTCATTATGAAGAGGGAGAGAGGCACCAAAACAAGTGCACTCGGTTAAACTGTGTGTATACACTTCAAATCCCTACACATCAGAAGAAAAAATTAAAAAACCAAAATATGCATTTGACAGGTGTACATATTTTTGCAATGTTGTGTCGAAATCGCAAATCTAAACACTTACTAGAGTCCTTGAATGCCATGTAGCCAGCTGCCATAGCTCCAGCTGTCTGTCCAACTACGTCACTTCCTGGATTCCCGGAAGTGACCTTGAAGGCAGGTCGGTTCATGTTCATATCCTCAGGACGGCCCCAGAACCCGTGATCAGCGTAACCGTCGCCAACCTGAAGGCACGGGAATTAAATGTGTGACGTTTGTTTGTGTTTAAATTAATAACAAACGAGTTTCAGTCTAATAACTTTGGATCAAAGACAGGATATAATTTTCAAAACTAGGAAAAGATACGAGTACATGAAGTTAATTAATCAATAGATAGAAAAGGGGAATAAAGAGACAAGTTAAATTAGAAAAAAATGAATGAATGAATGAATATAAAAAATACAACGGAAACCTAATTTACAACATAAAGAATGCTTCAATGCCCCCCCCCCCCCCCCCGCCAAAAAGCAATTGAAAATTAATAAATAAACTGACAATAATCTAATTCATTAAAAAAGAAAGAAAAACAGCCTAGGCCCACCTGCACATAGAGTTCATTCTTTGACGTGTGTGCCTTAATAAAGTAGTCCAGAGGCCACTTCACAGAGGACAGCATGTTGTTGTATTCTCCCGCGGCCACATAGGCGTCTTTGTAGTCGACTAGCCCCCAGGTCAAGGTCATTGTGGACCAGCCCATAGGGAGACCGAACTTCACATGATCACCGGCTGGAACATAAAGAGTTTTTATTTATTATATATTGCCCAATATTGAACACACCAGTGAATGTATCCCTGCATTGATTGTGCTGTTTATGCTAATCTGACACATTTTAAAACATGCTTTTAATCAAATTTGACCATAATTGGCCTAAACTGCTGCCTCGTATACAANATTGTCTTAGTACATCAAAGGTTTGATAATATTTTTTTGAAAATCAAAAAATAAATAAATAAATAAATAAATAAAATAAATAAAATAAATAATAAATTAATAAAAATAAAGTTCAAAGTTCTCACGCGGCGCGGTGATGTGGCTGTGTTGGTGGGTTGTTTCCAAATCCCACCACATAACTACGGCCGGTGTCTCCCAGCATGTAGTGGATCTGACCCTGGGCCCAGTTCTTGTAGGTGTTAGTGTTGATCCCGGCGTCTGCCGCTCTCAGAGCAATGAACGCAGTGTTGGCTGGAGGAAGAAACCAATCAAAGGATCACGTATGGTGATTATAAAACACAAGCTGAAATATGTTCATACCGATAGCTTACGGCCGAACCTGGACATTGAATGGTAATTTGTGTACTGCCAATTTTTTTTCAGAATTGTCATGGAAAACGCTGAAGCCTTAAGTCCACGATCTACCTGCGTAGCGTAGAGAGCCCCACTGCAATCTCCAGGCGAGGCCCTTAGGAGTGTAGGTGACGTCACCTCCCCGCATCCAGCTCCTCATGTAGCTCTCTATAGGCGACTTGTACGTGTTGTCCTTAGTGGCGATGTACAGCAGCAACTGTGGGAGAAAATTCAATATGGCCGCTAAACGAGCTATTTGTGATTCAGAACATTACACTGGACTACTGTTATCACACAAATTTGTCTAGTACAGTGTACAAAAGCCCATCCCGTTTTGTTTGTTATTCATGCCATTTGTCATTTTTAAAGAGAACTATTTTGTATGCTCTTTTTTCTGCCCGACATATATTTGGCTTTCTCTCCATCCTTTCTATTCTCTCCACCTAGTAACCTGACAGGACACCATATTATCATCCCAGGAATAAGCCCAGGACGGGGAGGTCTCGGCCCACCTGTTGGCGTCATTACCCCCCCCCCCCCCCCCCAACCCCAACCACCACATATCCCCTCCATTACGTACCTGACAGGACACCTTATTGTCATCCCAGGAATAAGCCCAGGACGGGGAGGTCTCGGCCCACCTCTTGGCGTCATTCAGGTACTTGGCCTCCTTTGTAGCCCTGTACAACCAGGCAGCGGCCACACACAGATCGTCCTTGTAACTTTGGGAGCTAGAAGTAGAACAAAACGTACGAGAGGTTAAATTTTCCTGTTTTCTTAATCGCCTCTGAATTGATGTAAAGCTGTGCGTAATGATTTCTTGGGTTCCATTTACATACATGTAGATACCATCGGCCCACATAGATGGGTCCAACTCTGACGGGACTCTCGCTGAGTGCCATCAGCTTAAAAGATTAGCACTCCTCCGCCTAGATACAGGGAAGATGGTGGTTATTTAAGTGCGTTGGAAACAAGAGGAGGCTTGCCATTCAGTTAAGCTGATTGCATTTAACGAGAGCGTCGGAGAGTTGGGTCGATCTACGTAGACCGAGGGTGGCTATGGGAATGGGGTCTTAGAGAGCATCGTTTGTGCAGGGATGGGGGTGGAATGGGGTGCGTGGTGACACTGCGTGTAGCCAATGCAATTGGCGTTCTTATGATACCTTTAAAACTGAGTAAAAACATCCATAGGACGCACAGATTGTGTTTTTCGTAAGAGAATACGCTACGATTACATGGGTAGACGGGTTTCATTGGGATATTACTAAAAAGGTCAAACTGTAAACCACGCCTTGGATTAACCAAAATCCCAGAGTCAAAAGGCCATAATGGAAGTGAACAAAAGCCAACAGTTGTAAAACACATTTCAAATAAGCCTAGGAGCTAGTGGTCGGGGATGACTAGGCATAGTATATACTAACACGTAGAACGGTTTGGCCGGGATGCCGCCTTGATTGGTGTAAATTCCCTGAGATCTGCTTCCAAAATCGTAAAGCTCCTTGGCGTGCCTCAGCAAAGTAGCGGCGTAGCCAGCGTCTAAAAGTGAAATAAATATTTCATTATGAAGAGGGAGAGAGGCACCAAAACAAGTGCACTCGGTTAAACTGTGTGTATACACTTCAAATCCCTACACATCAGAAGAAAAAAAATAAAAAAAACAACAAAATATGCATTTGACAGGTGTACAGATGTTTTGTCGCAAATCTAAACACTTACTAGAGTCCTTGAATGCCATGTAGCCAGCTGCCATGGCTCCAGCTGTCTGTCCAACTACGTCACTTCCTGGATTCCCGGAAGTGACCTTGAAGGCTGGTCGGTTCATGTTCATATCCTCAGGGCGGCCCCAGAACCCGTGATCAGCGTAACCGTCGCCAACCTGAAGACACGGGAATTAAATGTGTGACGTTTGTTTGTGTTTAAATTAATAACAAACAAGTTTTAATCTAATAACTTTGGGTCAAAGACAGGATATAATTTTCAAAACTAGGAAAAGATACGAGTACATGAAGTTAATTAATCAATAGATATAAAAGGGAAATAAAAAGACAAGTTAAATTATAAAAAAATGAAAGAATGAATGGATATAAAAAATACAACGGAAACCTAATTTACAACATAAAGAATTCTTCAATCCCCCCCCCCCACAAAAATCAATTGAAAATTAATAAATAAATCGACAATCATCTAATTCATAAAAAAGGGAGAAAAACAGCCTAGGCCCACCTGTACATAGAGTTCATTCTTTGACGTGTGTGCCTTAATAAAGTAGTCCAGAGGCCACTTCACAGAGGACAGCATGTTGTTGTATTCTCCCGCGGCCACATAGGCGTCTTTATAGTCGACTAACCCCCAGGTCAAGGTCATTGTGGACCAGCCCATAGGGAGACCGAACTTCACATGATCACCGGCTGAAACATGAATTTTTTTTTCATTTATTATGTATTGCCCATTAAAGAACACAACTATGAAGTCAGCAGTGATTGCGCTGTTTATATTCTAATCTGACATATTTTAAAACATGCTTTTAATCAGATTTGACCATAATTGGCCTAAACTGCTGCCTCGTATACACATACTGTTATATGTATTGATATGACTATTGAATTCATTTTTGGAGATACGATCCCTAGCTGCTAAACGAAGATGTTCCATCGAACAAACGTACCAATCCCCTCTTAACTGTTAAAATCAGGAGCAAGCATTTCAAGAAGTGTCCTAACACCGGAATGTAGTGCTTATTGATGAATAAATACAGGTATTAGAATTTTGGTTGAAATAACCAATAAGACTTTTTTACAAGTAACTACAGTTGGAAGGTACACAGATAAGCAATGAATAATATGCAATCGCATTATTTTCCAAAATGTACCTAATAACCATGTAATATAGTATTTTGGACTTTTAAGGTTGACAGCCCCCGCCTGAGGCAGGTGACACACACACAGAGCACGAGGTCCACAGCCAGGCACGTGGAGATGAGGCACGTTCGTGTGGATAGCATCCGTGTCAAGGGGTCAGAGGAGGTCCTGTTTAGGCAGTAGGGACGCTGACGTCATCATGTGACGTGGCTCCTTAAGCCGAGCATGACCCTTTCACACGGCATACGTGTCTCTGTTATTAATACTACATGAATGTGACACCGTTTCAACTAGGGCTTGATTCAGAACCAACTGTTGCGTAAAGTGACCATGCGAACAGAGCCATATAGAACCTCTATGACCTGTTGGCCTTAGACCCATAAGCGTGAGACTATAAGGTTCTGGCGCTGAGCCCTTTATTTGTTTTCTGTCGTCGTAACCATGCTCCGGAGATAACCGCACGGGTCGGCGCTGGCATTACACAGATACGCGCTAATCTTTTCTGAAATACCCCATCCTTCAATATAAAATTCTGAAGTAAAGCCATTGGAGCCAATTCTTAGAAAATGAAGTAATAAAGAAAATCAGGCCCAGGTTTTCAGTTCAATGCCGCTGTGATCCACGCCTCATACGGTCATACCAGCCCCTAGTGAGGTCTTCTCCGTTCTCTCCTCTGCCATCCCAATCCAGGGCGCTGCCCCCCCTCCCATTTCCAGGCCACTTACCGTCATACCAGCCCCCAGTGAGGTCCTCTCCGTTCCGGCCCCTGTCCCCCAGGGCACTGTCCCCCCTCCAGGGAACCCTGTTGTTACTGGGCAGCTTGCCGGAACGCTGCGCCTCGTAGAACAAGATGGACTTGTGAAGGACGTCGTCGTAGTTGTATTTGGTGTTTGTTGGAGTTACTGCAATGGAAATAGAGTCGGTGTTTTTTTTTTTTTTTTTTCGAAAAAAGAAAAATGAAATAAAATTAATTGATAATGATTATGTCGCGTGCTTATTTCTCATATTGTCATAATTATTATACTTGTTCTACGCTTAATGTAACTATCTAATGTATCTATCAAGATGAAGATAAATAAATAAATAAATAAATAAATAAATAAATAAATAAATGCACTTAAGTCGGGTTGCCAAATTAATTTTCATTTTGAAATTACCTGGTAAGTCACTCCTCTTAATAATGAGAAACAGTGCTGACGTATTGTTATTACTTTACATAACTTTATCTTTGCATTATGATCGGTCTGTGCTGCGCATTGTCACCAGAAACATTTGGTGAGTTTATAACACTAAACTCAACTTTATAAAATATAATAAACTGCCCACGACTTGTAAGGAAAAGATCGAGTCTAGCACAAAATTTCCTATTCAAAGTATCCCAGTTAAAATTTAATTGTTCACAACACGCCATAGGTCAGTCAATAGTAATATGAGTTCACAGGCAAAATCTGCGTTCCCATAAACCCATCGTACTAGCTGGATCAATTTATTTTGAAAGCAATTCAGCCAGAATCCCCGCAGAGTTAGAGGGATCCAGCCAGAACGCTGGGCCAATGGGAACGCTCCCTTCACCGCACGTGCTACCTACCTGGTTTGACTGGGTCCACCACAGGTTTGCTGGGGTTAGTACCGGTGTTGGTACCCCCACCGTCCTGGCCCACAATTCTGACTGTGGCGCTGCTCGCCCCTCCCCTAGCCACGAACGTCATGGCAATGCTCTCTCCGGGGTTCTTCATGGCATTGTGACCCTTGTTCTTGAGATGCCAGACCTTCCCGCCCTGCTCGCTACGAATAATGTCGGCGTCCCATATCTATCGGATTCAAAATGTTAAAAAATATCTGTCAACACATACATCATTGTACACATTGCGGAGGGGGGGGGGGGGGGCAGTTCGTCAAAGTTATGGACTTAGAACGTGCCCAATTCTACAAGTAATTCCACTTCCTGTCATATGGCTTATATGGCATAGTAAAGTCGCCGTCTGCTATTGCATATTTGGACGAGAGATGCAGAATTATGTGTGATTGTGCACCCCCCCCCCCCCCTCCA